>WOVY01011112.1:0-452647 GCA_013436015.1 Rhipicephalus annulatus | reverse complement strand
ATACCGAACAAAAGGGGGACCCGACACTTAAGCAATTCCAGGACAGTTCGAAAGAGGGAATCGCCAAACGAAATGTGAGATTCCAAAAGAGGAGCGGCATACTCTATCGAAAATATCTAGGTAGGCGAGGAGTAGAGTTTGACCAGGTAGTCGTACCTCAGGCGTATCGTCAGGATTTGCTTAGTTTGGTGCATGGAGGATTATGGTCAGGCCACTTAAGCGTAAAAAAGACGAAAAAATCGTCTTTTACAGGAATACTACTGGCCTGGATGCTTTAAAGATGTAGAGAGGTTTATAAAAGCTTGCGATGTGTGTCAGCGAGTGGGTAAGCCGGGAGATAAGGCGAAATTTCCAATGAAACTGGTACCCGTAATCACGGAGCCCTTTCGTCGGTTGGTAATTGACACAGTAGGTCCTTTGCCCAAGACAACTTCAGGCTACCGTCACATCCTGACCTTAATCTGCCCAGCTACTAAATTTCCAGAGGCGGTCCCGCTAAAAGAGCTAAGTTCCGTGGAAGTAGTGAACGCACTTCTGTCCGTGTTTGCCCGGGTAGGCTTTCCTGCCGAGATACAATCAGACCAGGGCACCATTTTCACGAGTGCCTTAACGACAACCTTTCTAGAGTGGTGTGGCGTGAAATTATTGCATAGTTCAGTCTACCATCCGCAGTCGAACTCGATAGAGAAGCTTCACTCCGTGATGAAGCGAGTGTTAAGAGCCTTGTGTTTTGAACGAAAAACTGACTGGGAAATGTGCTTACCTGCAACGATGTTCGCACTAAGAACTGCACCACATGAGACAACAGGGTTTACGCCAGCGGAACTTGTTTACGGCCGCAGACTGCGGTCTCCTCTTCGTATGCTGAGGGAGTCGTGGGAAGGTCAGGGTGATGATCCTGTAGTAGTGGAATATGTCCTCACCTTATTGGATCGTCTAACAAAAGTCCAAGAACTGACCGAGAGCGCGATGACCAAAGCACAGCAGAAGGCTAAGCTTTACTACGATCGGACAGCTAAAGCGCGACACTTTGCTGTAGGAGACAGGATCATGTTGTTGAGGCCCTCCCAAAAAAATAAGCTTGAAGTGCAATGGGTCGGCCCGGCCGAGGTTACTCGAAAATTGTCTGACACCAACTATGTGGTAAAATTACCAGGAAGTCGTAAGGTACACCAGGTGTATCATAGCAACTCACTCAAACCCTATAAAGAGAGGGAAGCCATCGTGAACATGACTTTAAATGTTCCTGAAGAGGTTGCGGCAGAAATTACTGAATTAGCTTCCGAATCGGACGAAGTCCCGATCGAGAAAAGAGTTGAGGATTTAGTATCAAAGTCACAGCTGACAATGAAGCAGAAGCAGGAATTGCGTGTTCTTTGGCCGAGTTTCAGGACAGATTTGTAAGCGAGCCAGGCCGGACATCCGTCCTCACTCATGACATAGAAGATCTATGTCATGAGTGAGGACCTCGTCGGAACCGGTAAGATCTAAGACGTATCGGGTGTCATCTCGCCGGCTTGAGCTAATAAAATCAGAGGTTAACAGGATGCTGGAATTGGACGTGATTGAGCCATGTGAAAGTGATTACACTTCCCCGTTAATACTTGTGGAGGTACCCGGCAAAGATCCGCGTCCTTGCGTAGACTATCGTAAGTTAAACCTCATCACCATGGATCAGACATACCCAATTCCCCACATTGAGGAACGCGTCGAGAGGGTAAGCAGCGCGGAATTTATCTCAACGCTAGACCTAGTGAGAGGTTACTGGCAGGTGCCACTCACCGAGAAGGCGAGCCGGTATGCTGCATTTATTTCACCATTGGCGACATTCCGCCCTAAAGTGTTGAGTTTCGGCCTAAAGAACGCGCCTTACTGTTTTTCAAACTTAATGGATAAGGTTTTGCGGGGTCAAGAGGACTTCGCATTGCCTTACTTGGACGACGTCGCCGTGTTTTCCTGGTGTTGGCCAGAACACTTGGCGCATTTGAGAGCAGTACTGACACGCCTACGCGAAGCAGGTTTAACGGTAAAGGCGCCCAAGTGTCAGCTAGCACAAGCAGAGGTACTCGATCTCGGGCATGTTATCGGTCGAGGGCATCGCCGTCCCTCTGAAATGAAAGTGGCAGCTATCCAAGACATTCCCCAGCCCCGAACGAAAACCGATATTCGGGCTTTTCTTGGAATAGCTGGTTACTATCGTAAGTACATCCCTAGATATTCCGACATTGCCAGCACTCTTACTGACGCGTTGCGCAAGACCGAGCCCCAAATGGAAGACTGGGATGAGGAGAAAGAAAAGGCTTTCCGCGTTTTGAAAGCGGCCTTGTCGAGCCAACCTTTGCTTAGTTCACCGGACTACTCGAGGCCTTTCATAGTCCAATGCGACGCTAGTGATAGAGGCATGGGGGCAGTTCTTAGTCAAAGAAATGAGGGGGATCCAGAGCATCCCGTCCTCTATGTTAGCCGGAAACTCACCCTTCGCGAGCAGGTTTACAGCGCTAGCGAAAAGGAATGCGCGTGCTTGGTTTGGGCAGTCCAGAAACTGGCTTGTTACATTGCCGGAAGCAAGTTCATTGTGGAAGTGGACCACTGTCCTCTCACCTGGCTACAGACCATGTCCTCAAAGAACGGCCGCCTGCTGCGTTGGAGCCTCGTTTTGCAACAATATACGTTTGAAATACGCTACAAAAAGGGTGCCCTCCATGGCAACGCTGATGGCTTAAGTCGACGCCCCTGAGGCAAGAGGATGTCTCGAGAACTCTGGCATTTTTTCCTGACCTAGACAAGGGCTTGTGATTGTTTTTTTTTTACTCCTTTAGGTGTACTTGTTTGAAAAAGTTAAAGACACGGCTATCCAGGGTTTCGGGTTCGGTGTGATTCCAGTGTCGTTGTTTTGTGTCAACTTAACGTGTGAGTAACATTTTGAATAAATTGTGTATTTCCTTTAATATCAGTTAAAGGGGAAAATTGCCTGGTGGAGTTTGGCGGAATTTTCCGTCGCTCACCGGCTGAGTAGTTGTGTTTTCATGTGCGTATGTGATGTCTGTTGAGGCCACAATGAAGCAGGTGGTGCCCTCTACTTCATCAAAGACGGTCGTCACCAAACCGACTGCCGGCGCTGATCTCTCCGGACAGTGGCTGCAAACCTCAGCCCATCGAGATCTTTACCCCCCCGCGCGAGAGACTGTTACGACCGGCCCTAGGGAACGAAGCAAGAGAAGTTGCGGGGGAACCGGTTCTTGACCGACTGTGCCGTCGACCCCCACCTCCCCATTCAGGCTCCTCCCTCTCGCCGGGGGAATTCCGGAATCTGCTGTGCGTTCGTGACCATGTTTGGGCATATTTTAGGGCGCCGTGACCATATATGGACATCGTGTTAGGTTGTGCCACTCCATGTGTTGTGAGGTGTGTTTCCCCCTCTCTCGTGGCCGAGGTGCCGGAGCCACCGTATTGGCTGACAATGCGGACAGTGCGCCCAGTGTCGGCAACGCGGCGCTATAAAATGCCGAAGACGTTTTGTATCTCTCTCTCTTCTCTCTTTGCATCAGTTGATCACTTCTCCACATGTAAATAAATCTCTGTCGTTCGTTAGGGCGCTTCTTCTCGCTGAATTGTCGGACGATGGATCCTGCTACGGGGCCAGCTACCGAAAACGAGACCGGCAGGACCCGGAGTTCCAACACCCTGAATCTAACTTTAACTAACGTATCATCAAACAAGGGCGCTCAGCCGCACTCTCTACAATGCGATAATAGGTTAAAGCATGGTTGTTCCTATAGAGAAGCTTCGTGATCCATAATTATAATATTGAACCCAAAAGCATACTTCCCACATGAGAGTGGTACCCACCACGGATGTCCGCACGGGGAAAGAAAATGCTTAGGTGTCTGCTCATCTAATAATTTTTTTCACCTCGCGTGTTCTCGTGACCGCATATATATGTCTGTATTCTCCAATATAGTTTCAGTTGTTAGTGTGCGTTGTGTCCAGAAGACTTTCTTTTGTACTTAAATATTTTCGCGCAACTCGGGTAAGATGAATTACCAACTCGAGAAGCAGACCGTGCTTCTCAATTTTTTGTGCGTAAAACGTTTTAGAACTTGCTATGTACGCACTACGCAGTGTTGAGGGAATGCGCACAGTAATGTGTGTGCCTTTTGTAATGGTTGGTGTGTTGGTAATGATGGTAATAACGTGTTGTGACGCCCCATGGCTATGTACGCTTGTATCATGCAATATTGCTGCGATATTACATGTCGTGCTGTGAAACATCATTACACTATGCGTGTGTTTTTTAAACATGACAATTATTTTTCCTGCATTTCTAACTAGAGGAAGGGATACATTATTTCCAAGTAGACCCATAGCTGTGTGGTAGAGTACTTGCTTGCCATACAAATGGCCTGAAGATTTTCAATCATCACTCAGATCCGAAAATTTTTACTATTAGTTTTGTTTTCATTCTTTTCACCTTTCGGCCACGGACAAGAATATTTTTAACTCATAACCACCAACGCCTATGCCGGAATTTCTGCGGAACAAGCTCTTTACCACTGTTGCGTTAATAATGCAGTATTGGTGGAAAGGAAAGTGGGTTACATGTAGAAAAGACATTTTTAGTGACCCTTTGGCCAGAAATATTGCTAATAGCCTCCGTTTCTACGTGCACAGAGACCTACAGACACCAGTTTTAGCAGTCACGCTATAGGCCATTCCTAGTCACAATACTTGTTCATGACAAGCCTGCCTATATACCAATTGCTTTTGAACGAACTCCATAAATGTTGATTACCAAGTCCTTCATATTATTCAATGCACACGCAGTTCATACGGTCAACAGCAAGCAAATATTCTTTGTTCCCTCGCTATGGACGCTCCATTGAGACGCCAAAGAAGTTTAAAATAACAGCACTGAAAAAATCCATTTATGCAACCTAAATTGCGATTGAATTTTTTCATGCTATTTATTATTGTCAACATAGAATCGATAAAGCAAAATATTTACTTGCACCGAACTATGTCTCAGACCACGTTGACCATAGGTTCTAGATAAAAAAAATCGCATTCAAAACTGACGTATTTCAAAATAATTTTTAACCAAAACAATCAGAGATTGGAACCAACTGCCTTCGAGCATTGCCTCTACCGTCTTGAAGAATTTGTTTTATTTTTTGTTAGAAGGAGTTTGTTGCATTTTTCTTGAGTGTGTTGCATTCTTTATTGGTATATGTATTTTTGTTATTTTTGTTGCGGATTGTGATTGACGCGACTTTGATAACTTGTTTGGCTGACTATGTATCTCTTTTGTACTAAAATTTTGTAAACTCTTCCAGTTAAACACCATCAATCCTAGGCTAATGGAAATCTCAGCTTTCCCGCTACTTGGAATCCCTCTTCCTGATCGTCTGCAGACACCTTGCAACAAGGGAGACGAACTTCAGAACAAAACTGTTTTTAATTAGCAAAAGTCAAACGCAAGAACAGATCAAGTAAACAAAGAAAGTGCCCAGCGATGGCCGATTGCCGGCTCGCGCTCCGCGCATTCACAGGTACACCTCTTTAGGAACAGTCGTGATATGGGATGGAATAACTGTTCGAATCTTTCACCCTATTTCTACAAATGAGTGCATAAGATTGCAATACCGCAAAAAGAGGCGGGGCCATTTCGGTCTACATCGAAGGCTGGATGGATGGATGGATGGATGGATGGATGTGGCTGTAGCCTTTAGATCGCGTGGCGGTTAACGCCACCTAGCCGTTATACTTAGTGAACTAACCATTATATTTATTTTTTCCCTTTAAACAGTGAGGTTGAGGATTCGTACTTTGCAGTGAAGGGTTTATTTTCACTCGCGCCTTGACTTTAGCAAGCAATCAGATAACCTCCTTCTAATGAAGTCTACCCGCTGAAAGTCTATTTTGCCCTCCCTGTCTCTAAGCCCCAGTACTTTGAAAAACTCTGCGCCATAATCCTGAACTATAGAGTGAAGTCCTTTACAAAACATTATCAAGTGCTTGGTGGTTTCTTCTTCCTTTCCACACGCACTGCATACTGTGTCTACCCTTTCGTATTTGGCCCGATATGTCTTGGTTCACAATACTCTCGTCCTGGCCTCAAACAGTAGAGAACTACCCCGAGTATTATCATAGATCCTTTCCTTGGCAATGTCCTGCTTTAAAGTTCGATAGATCTCTAGTGCGGACTTCTTAATCATGTCCATTCTCCACAGGTCAGTCTCCGTTTCCTTCACTTTCTTCTTAACCGATAGTTCTCTTTGGTTTTGCCACCTGCTGTTTTTAAATATTTACCAGTCATTTTTTTGGTTCGCTTCCTCCATTTTTATCGACATTCTTCATGTACAAGTAGCTGAAAACCTTCCTAGCCCAACGCTTCTCTCCGGTTTCTCTCAAACGCTTCTCAAATTTTATTTTGCTACTAGCTTCCCGGCCCTCAAATAATGTCCATCCCATATCACCTTGTACTCCCTGATTTGGTGTATTCCCGTGAGCTCCTAAAGCAAGCCTACCTATTCCACGTTGCTTAATTTCTAATCTTGCTTGAACTTCTGATCTCATGCACAAGACCGCATTGTCAAACGGCAGCCCAGGAACCATGACCCCTTTCTATATTCCTCTAACAACATCATACCTATTGTAATTCAACAGTGCCCTATTTTTCATCACTGCTGCATTCCTGTTACCTTTAGTCGTCACCTATATTTCATGTTCCCTTAGGTACTCGGTCCCATTGCTTATTTATACGCCCAGATATTTGTACTTATCTGTTATCTCTAGCGTGACCTCCTGTATTCTAAGCTCACTACCTTCGTTATCATTAAAAATCATGACTGGTGATTTTTCCTTACTGAATCTAAATCTAACCAATCTCCCTCATTATCGCAGATGTCCATCAATCTCTGCAAGTCTTCCTTGTTGTCGGCCATTAGCACTATGTCATCTGCGTACATTAAGGCTGGTAGTGCCTGATCAATGAGTTTTCCTTGTTTGACTAAAACGAGGTTGTAGCCAAGTCCACTTCCCTCTAATTTGGCCTCTAATCCTCGTAGGTACATCATGAATAACAAGGGTGACAGTGGACACCCCTGCCTAAGCATCCGTTTCACCTCTGTGGGCTTGGATACCTGTTTTTTTTCACTTTATAACTACCTTGTTATTTTTATAGATTTCATTTAAAAGATAAGTGATTCCATCTTCCACACCCAGTGTGTCTAATATTTCCCACAAGTCCTCTTGAACCACGCTATCTTACGCTCCATTGATATCCAAAAATGGTAGCCACAGGAGCCTGAGTTGCTTTTCTGCTATTTCCGATGCCTGCGTCAGTGAGAACAGATTGTCTTCCAACCTCCTATGTTTCCGAAACCCATTCTGCAGTTACCCTAGCAACCCCCTCATCCTCTGTTCATACCTGCAGTCTTTCCTTTATAATCTGCATCACCAGCCCGTAGACCACTGATGTCACTGGTATAGGACGGTAGTTGCTTATGTCATCTTTGTCCCCCTTTCCCTTATAGATCATGCTCACCCTGCCAAGTTTCCATCTATCAGGGATTTCACCATCAATTATTGTTCTGCTCACTGCCTCTCTCAAAGTCTGTTTAAACTTCGAACCCAATGTCTTTATCAGCATAGATGGAATGCCATCTGGGTCTGTTGATGTACTACTTGGAACCCTTTTCTCAGCCCTTTCCCACTCTCGTTGTGAAAATGGAGCCATTGTGCCACTTGATCCATCCCTGTCTATTTTGGTGCCTAAGGCACTTCTTTGTTGAAAAGCCGTCCCTCAAGAGCCCACCCTCTACGGTACATCTTTGGAAATACACTGTGCCACAACTACTACAGTGGCCCAGAGACCTTTTGTTTACAACTTTCTTCTGTTTCCGTGAGGTCGGCCTGGAGTGGCAACATCAATCGTGAGTCCCTCAGCTGGCTACGATGTCGTTAACTCCAAGCAAGTTAGCAGGCCTTTCACCCCACAGCCAAGTAAAAGCGACATCTGTCATCAGTGTTGTTCTTTTTGAAGTCACAGATGCACGTTGCCGAGGGGTTTACCGGCCTTGTCGGCATTCGGACATTTCCTCATTAGAAGGTGCCATCTGCCCCTTCTATGCCTGTGCACCCCCGCCGAAAATCCTCCTCTCGTTCAGCACTTTACATGAAACTGGGCCGGCGAGGCCACATACCTTGCAAAACCACAAATTTCTTCCGTGGGTCACTCAGAATACATTGCAAGCTTCTGTGCCGCGCCAGCTGCGTCCCACTTCTCCGTTATATCTCCGAAATCGCACCCAACGTGCGCCTCTGGGGAGGCTCTTTGTTCACACACGAGCCTTCCTCGACGTACACAGAAGGCGGCTTGCCCATGTGTCCTTCAAAGAAGTGATTCTTCTGCCGCAACACAGTAGAACCAATGCAGCGGTGCCAAAATGCGTGCGAAAAAACCGTTAAACAATTCAAAGGCGTGTTCTGTGCGCTGCGCTCTGACTTAACCACGCGAGGGTTTGGCTTGGTGAAGCTAACCTTCCTTCACTCTAATGTGAATTGGCACTGTGTGTAATGAAATAAATAAATATAGTGTCAATAGATAAGCAGTAAATTTAAATACAATCATTGTGTCTCTTCAGGAAACGAGGATTAACAATGACATGCGCCCACCACAAACTTTAAATGGGTTGCGAAGTTACAATTTTAACAATAATTTCCTGAGAATAACTCGAGACATAATGACGATAGCTTGAACAAAAACGCTGAGAGGACACGTACAGCCTTTATTTTGGAGACAATTGTGACTACATGCAGACCTTTCAAAAAACAGCAAGATTTCTGTAACACGGCTGGGCGTGCAGCCATCAGATAACACCCTTAATCACGTGACATGTTACGTCATGCATCTCTTTATAGAGCAATAACCCAACTGCAATTAAGTTGTTGTTCACCCGACTGACGGCGTCGCTACATGGTGGCAGCGGAACCCACCTGATGCATCAATGGCGTCGGCGTTATTACTACCCCCGAAGCCCTTGGAGGCGTCACAAGACCCTTGTATTGCCTGGAAAATTGAAAAAGGGAGTTCCTGCTGTTTTCCACTGCTACAAAGTTGAACAGATAGCCAAAGGATGTTGAAGCAGCAACTTTGCTAGTTACCATAGGCGAAGAAGCTCGAAAGGCATACAGTACCTTCAAGTTCGAGGAAGACAGAAATGATGTGGAAGTCCCCATTAAAAACTTTGAAGAGCACTACAGGCCCGCGACCAACTTGACATTTCAAGAATTTGTTTTCGGCTCAGGAAACCAAAAGACAGGTGAACCATTTAACGAGTGGCTAACAGAACTGCGTGTGTTAGCGAAGAACTGTGAATTCGGGAGTCTTGAAGACCGCATGTTGCGCAGTCGAATCATTCTGGGCACAACAGATAAGAGCCTCCAGCAAAGATTGATAGGGGAAAACCCGACATACGAAAAGACCGTCGACATATGCCGAGTGCAGGAACAAAGCAAAGAGCACTTTCGAGAAATAAGTGGAGCGAGAGGATCAGGTGAAGGCACTCTAGTAAATGCAGTCGCAATAGGAAAAAACCGTTGCTACAAATGTGGGGCTCAAATGCACCGCAGTAACATGTGTCCAGCGAGAGGGAAAACATGCCGAAAGTGCGGAAGGTTAAACCATAACGCTAGAGTACGCAGGTCATCCAAGTACCCGCAAAACGTCAGCCAACAAATACGAGATCTGCGAGCAGAAGACAACGACTTTTTTCTACAAACGTTGACTGTCGGTGCGATCACCGGTGATGACTGGAGCGCAACTGTGTACATCGAGGGCTATCCCATCACATACAAGCTAGATACCGATGCAAACTGTTGTGTAATTACAAGAAGCGATGTTTCAAAATTGCCATATAAAGCTAAGCAAGCTTGCAACGTTAAGCTCACAGCATTTTTTGGTCACACAACAGCCGCGCGCGTGCTAGTTCAGTTGATACTTTCAGCAAATGACAGAACTGGGCACGGTGGCACCACCAGCATGCGGCTGCTTGACAATCCGCTTGTGTTCTTCACGCAGTTTCTCCTGAGCATCGTACTTCCTGCGGATGGCGAGTGCACCGGCCGGCCCGAATCAATCACGGATGATCAACTTTGGATTACAACTGACAGCAACGTTGGACCTGCTTCTCGGTGGTTGCTGATACAAGCCACGCATCGACGACATGCGCAAATGAGTGCGCAGGGAACATTCGGGCGGCGCCACCCCTGGAATGGGATATAAGAGAGCCTACCTCGTCGATGGCGTTCACTGGGCACGGTGGCACCACCAGCATGTGGCTGCTTGACAATCCGCTTGTGTTCTTCACGCAGGTAAGACGCTACGGAAAGTGCTTCCGCTCCGATAGCCCATTTTTGTTGGTGCTGCCGTGCCCTTGGCCATGTGAGGTGCTTTGTGAGCTTGCTTCGTTCTTCAGGGAGTTGCTGTTATTGGCGGGTGACATTGAAGTCAGTCCTGGTCCTGACCGTGCAAAAATAGCAAAGCAGCTGAACGAAATTGCCGCTGACATTAAAGAAATCAAGGAAAAACGACTGGGTGATATTGACAAGAAATTAGAGGCTCTGACTATACTGGAAAAAAGCAATTCTAGCTGCAAAAATGAAGTAGGAATGTTGGATTCCGTAATAAAAACGCTCGACAGGCGAATTGATTACCTGGAGAACCACAGCAGGCGATCCAATCTGATAGTTTACTGACTACCTGAAGAAAAGGACGAAAATAGCGAAATACTTTAAGAAGCCATTAATAGCAAAGTCATTGCAAATATCCTCGAGCTCGATCCAGTAGCATTCGAACGTATTCATCGCTTGGGTAAACTTGCACCAAATAATATTAGGCCTATCATTTTCAAGCTTCTTGACTTCAGGAACAAAGCACAGATACTGAAAAGGGAAGCTAAGCTTAAGAACACAGGAAGTTCTATCGGCGTAGACTTCTCACGGAAAATAAGGGATGTCAGAAAGAAGCTCTGGGACAGATGCAAAGCAGAACCGATTGAATAAGGAAAAAGTGTCATTGGCTTCTGATAAACTCTACATTAATAAGCAATGTTATATGTGGGACGATGTCAAGAATGAAAGAGTACTGATCAAAAAAAACGACCCATGATCTAAGCCGCCCCACGACAAGGCAGCGCGCCCGGTCGCTGTCGACGCCAGACTCTTGAACGATGCCCCTTTTCATGTACCTAACGAGTATGATTACAGGAACCTTCAACCCCTATTCAGCAGTAGAAACAAAAACCTACGCCTTGTTAATGTAAATGCGCAAAGTATTGTAAATAAAACTGACCTCCTTGAAATCACTTTACTCCAGCATGATGCGCACGTTACAGTAATTACTGAAACATGGCTACGCAACGAAATAAGTGATGATACAATATTCCCACCGAACTACAAAGTCTTTCGCCAAGACCGCGCCTCTAGGGGTGGCGGTGTGGCGGTTCTAATCAAACAACAGATTGAAGCCATATTGCTGGACGATAATGCCGACTTGGAGTGCTTGTGTATTAAATTATCTTGTTGGGGTGAGCATTTTGTTTTATACGCGCTTTACCGCCCTCCAGACACGCCCACTGAATACTTAAGCAAACTTGAGCAACATATGTCTCAATATCACAAACATAAAACTATTCTTATAGGTGACTTCAATCTACCAACTATTAATCGGGAATTAATGCACGCTGGACACGAGAATGTAGAGCATGCTAATATTATGTTCAGTATTATGTTCACTCATGATTTGGCCCAGCTGGTTCGCTACACAACGCGTGTCCAAGGGTCTTGCAGTTCTGCCCCGCCGCGGTGGTCAAGTGGCTAAGGTACTCGGCTGCTGACCCGCAGAGCGCGGGTTTGAATCCCGGCTGCGGCGGCTGCATTTCCGATGGAGGCGGAAATGTTGTAGGCCCGTGTACTCAGATTTGGGTGCACGTTAAAGAACCCCAGGTGGTCTAAATTTCCGGAGCCCTCTACCATGGCGTCTCTCATAATCATATAGTGGTTTTGGGACGTTAAACCCCAATTATCAATCAATCAATCTTGCAGTTCAGTTTTAGATCTGATATTTTTCAATCGTGCGTTCAGCGAATAGACCGTGTATGTCGAATCCGGATTGTCTGATCACTATCTTGTGGGCCTTTCCGTCCCACTGTTGAAACGAGGTGATAAGAAGCGCTGTCAAGTGCGGTCTTTCAAAGACTACTCCCGTGCAGATGACACGTCCATAGTTGAATATCTGGAGACCGGTCTTGTTGACTTTGACAATGATGATGTATGCGCTCTCTGGGCCCAGTTGAAAAAAAAAATGTGTGAACACTGGTTAGATAAATTTGTCCCAAGCCGGAAAAAGAAAACTCACAAACAGACCCCCTGGATAACGCGTAGTATTATTCACTTGAAACGTAAAATTAAACGTCTAAAAAAAGAAGCGTGCGGATATGACTAAAATTGGACCATTACAGGCTAGCCTCGCACAAGCTGTGCGTTCTTCTAAGATTTATTATTTCCAAACAACTCTCCCAAACTTCATAAAAAATGACCCTGAAAAATTTTGGTACCACTTGACGGATAAAAATAAGCCTGTATCCGAAATGTTAGTAAATGAATCTATTGTTACGGACAAAGAGACTATAGCGGAAGTGTATATCCATCTGATGTTCCATCGTTTCACACGACAGAGGCTGACTTTGTTTCGTACCCGGGTGCATTTTCCATGCTCTTAAAACTGAAAACTAAGAAATCAAGCGGTCCTGATAATATTCCAAACACCTTTCTTCGCCGATATGCTGAAGTGATAGCGAAATATTTTGTGATTATATTCCGTGTATCTTTGATATCTTCAAAGCTCCCTAGTGACTGGAAGGCAGCCCGAGTTGCACCGTTATTTAAAAAAGGTAACCGCTTGCTTTTTGAAAATTATCGTCCAGTATTCTTAACATCAGCATGCTGTAAATTAATTGAGCATATAATCGCGCAACATGTCACCGAATATCTTGAAAAAAATGCTGTCTTAACTGATTCTCAACAAGGTTTCAGAAAAGTGTTTTCAACTGTGGCTCAACTGCTCACTATATCTCATTCCTTTGCATCTACTCTAGATAAAAAACGGTCAAACTGATGCGATATTCTTGGATTTTAGTAAAACGTTTGACAGGGTTCCTCATGACAGACCAATACTAAAATTGAACAATATTGATCTTCCTTGCATCTTAGTTTTCAGGGTTACTGATTATTTAAAAAACCGTATTCAGTACGTAGAAATTGGGGATCAGCGATCGGGTTGTCTTCCTGTCGCCTCAGGAGTACCGCAGGGGAGTGTCTTGGGATTCCTACTGTTCTTACTGTATATAAATGACATTGTAAGTGGGGTATGTTCATCTGTGCAAATTCGTCTGTTCGCAGACGATTGTATTGCCGCGAGGCGCATTGCGGATAGTATTGCGCATGCCGATACCGCCGGCACGCGGCCTTATCGTGGTCCAGGATGCACCGCGTCTCATCTGCGAAGATGATGGCCCGCACGTCGACCATTCGTTGATAACGACATAGCGCCAGACGCTACGGTGACTGTATCTCGGATGGTGAACGCGCCTTGCGTTCCAGTGGTACATTTCTGTTACCCGACGGCCGCCGAACGCACCTTGCGTTCCAGTGGGACACTTCCGTTACCCGACGGCCGTCGAACGCGCCTTGCGTTCCTGTGGGATATTTATGTTACCCGACGGCCGTCGAACGCGCAGTTCGCCTCCCGCTAAGCCGGTGTGTCTGTTTTCCTTTAGTGGGCGCAAGTCCGCCAAATAAACGGATCTCCTATTTCTACTAGCCTCCCGGTCTCCTGTCTTCGGGCAACCCTCACTCTTACGTGACATCTGGTGGAGGTGCTGGGTATGCACGAAAACGACCTTAAAACAGCCACTGCAGAGAACGAGGACGCTGAAGACACAGATACTCGAAGCAGTCGCCGCCTCCGAAACCTGCCACCTGAGCTGGGACCGCTACCGAACCCCACGCGACCACGAAAGGACGCTTCCACAGCCACCATGAGCACCCCACAATCACCTACCCCTGTCATGCTGCAGCAGCCGCGGGTGCCCCCAACTTTCCATGGTTATGCCGCTGAAGACCCAGAAGAATGGCTCGACCAATTCGAGCGCGTGGCTACCATAAACAGGTGGGATGAAGAAATGAAGCTGCGATACGTTTACTTTTCCCTGGACGGCCCCGCCAAAACGTGGTATGAAAACCATGAGACCACACTGACCACCTGGGAATTTCTGAAGAATGAGTTGCTCAGGACCTTCACCAGCATCATGCGAAAAGAAAGGGCCCAGCTGCTGCTAGAATCGAGGACCCAACAGCCCAATGAGACCCTAAAAGTGTACGTCGAAGAAATGAAACGTCTTTTTAGGCGAGCGGACCAAGACATGACCGAAGACAAAAAGGTCGGATACCTAATGCGAGGGGTGAAGGAGTCGCTTTTCGCCGGTCTCATAAGGAACCCTCCTAAAACAGTCGCCGAATTTACTGACGAAGCGCACACCATAGAAAGGACCCTGGACGCCCGGACTCGGCAATACAACCACCCGTTCCAGCTCAGCTCGCTCTACTCGGAACCGATTCGAGGTGGGCTAACCACCAACGATCTGCGGGAAGCTATTCGTGAAGTGGTTAAGGAAGAACTACGCCGATTGCTACCGCCTACCCCCCAGCCCCCCCAAGGAGCATCTCTCTTGGACATAGTGCGTGATGAAGTCCAGCAGGCGCTTGGCTCTTCATCAGCGACGACTCGAACAGAGGCCGAAGCAATGACTTACGCCGCTGCAGTGAACACTAGGCCACCCCGACGAAACGAGCCCAGTCCTCGACGGTACGCTGCAGCCCAAAGTAGCCGTCCGCCCTTACCCGCCCACCCTATATACGAGAGACGCCCGAGCCAAAGAAAATGCGACACCTGGAGAACTCCCGACGACCGCCCCCTATGCTTTCACTGCGGTGAGGCCGGCCACATTCTTCGACACTGCCCTTACAGGCGGATGGGACTGCATGGCTTCTCATCTCAGGCACCACGGCCACGCCCTGGACAACGACCTCCGGCAATCGAAGACTACTTGCGCCATACAGAGTACCTGCCCATCCGTTCTCCATCACCGCCATCCCCACGCTTCACGTCACCGAACCGCAGCAACAACGAACGAAGAAGGTCCCCAAGCCCCCGTAGGGGAAACTAAAACCAGCAACCTTTGGAGGTGAGGTTGCTTCAAGAGTAAAAGCTGAAGACCCTCCACCGACGACCATATATGACGACAGCACATCATCTACGACGACAATAACGCACAACAACCCAAGCCGCGAGACGAAGCAAAACGAAGCAACAAGACGAAGCCGTGACCCGAACCCAAAACCAACGCGCAACTCCAGCCCACGTGCCACCGATTTTGAAGTATCTATCGACGGCCACCTGGTAACTGCCTTGATTGACACAGGAGCTGACTACTCGGTCATCAGCGGGCCATTGACAGCACAACTGAAGAAGGTTAAGACGGCTTGGGACGGCCCGCAGATCCGCACAGCGGGAGGCCACCTCCTCACCCCATCGGGACGATGTACTGCAAGGGTGACATTCGATGGTCACACATACCTTGTCACTTTCTTGGTGCTCCCACAATGCTCCCGTGACGTCATTCTCGGCATGGACTTCTTGACTCAACATCGCGCGGTTATTGACCTGGCGTCCAGATCCATCAAACTTTCCTCGGATGAAGCCATAAATTCATACTCGGCACCACATAATCGCGCAGCCCTCCGTGTGCTCGAGAATGACGTGAGCGTCCCACCCTGATCAACGACCCTAATCCCCGTAACCACTGGTACTGCCGAAAATGCTCATGGCGTCGTCGAAGGTAACATACAACTTTTGCTTGGCCGTGATATCGCAATCGCAAGAGGCATTGCGGACTTCCGGAATGGACAGGGCCCAGTGCTGCTAACAAATTTCAGCCAAGAACACCGTCACCTGGCCAAAGGCACGACCATTGCCTTTCTCGATGAAATCGCGGAAGTCAGTGATACCCTCGTCCTCTCGAATCCAGCGACCATCACCCCACAGACCCACAACTCGCAGCTGTCATTCGGCATTAACCCTTCCTTGCCTCAATGCAAGCAGCAACTGCTCCAGAACCTCCTTCGACGTTATGACGACTGTTTCGCCACAACCTCACAGGTCCGACACACTTCTCTGGCAAAGCATCGAATCATAACACAAGAAGACATCCGCCCTCTCCATCAAAGCCCTTATCGTGTGTCGGCACGTGAACGTCAGGCCATCCGAGAGCAAGTTGAGGAAATGTTACACGACGATGTAATTCAGCCATCGAAAAGCCCATGGGCGGCACCAGTCGTCCTTGTCAAAAAGAAAGACGGAAGTCTTCGGTTTTGCGTCGATTACCGACGGTTGAATAGTGTAACCAAAAAGGACGTGTACCCTTTACCAAGGATCGACGATACCCTAGATCGTCTCAGTGATGCAAGGTACTTCTCGTCCATTGATCGTCCAGGGTATTGGCAAATTCAGGTTGATGAAAGAGACCGAGAAAAAACCGCCTTCATCACGCCGGATGGATTGTATGAGTTCAAAGTGATGCCATTTGGACTTTGTTCCGCTCCAGCAACCTTCCAGCGTCTAATGGACACAGTACTGGCAGGTCTCAAGTGGCAAATATGTCTCGTATACCTGGACGATGTGGTCGTCTTCGCCTGCAACTTTAGCGACCACCTGAAAAGGCTCCGGACGGTACTGGACGCAATTAAGTCATCAGGGCTGACACTGAAGCAAGAAAAGTGCCATTTTGCCTATGAAGAACTACAGTTCCTTGGCCATGTTATAAGCAAAGATGGCGTAAGACCAGATCCCGAGAAGACAGCCGCTATCGCACAGTTTCCTCAACCACAAGATAAGAGAGCAGTGCGCCGATTCTTAGGACTGTGCGCCTATTACCGACGCTTCGTCAAGAACTTCTCACACATTGCTGCCCCTTTGACGCAGCTCACCAAGTCGGACGCCCCTTTCGAATGGAAAGCTGAGCAACGTGAGGCATTCACAGAACTTCAACAACGTTTACAGTCGCCGCCTGTGCTGGGTCACTTTGATGAAAATGCCGAAACTGAGATACATACAGACGCCAGCAGCATCGGCTTAGGTGCCGTTCTCGTTCAGAAGCACAAGGGCTGCGAGCGTGTCATCGCGTATGCAAGCCGCTCACTGTCGAAAGCGGAAGTAAACTATTCCACGTCTGAGAAGGAGTGTCTTGCGATAGTATGGGCCACCTCGAAATTCCGCCCATACTTATATGGCAGACCCTTCAAGGTCGTAACGGACCATCATGCGTTGTGCTGGTTGGCCAGTTTGAAAGACCCTTCTGGCCGCCTCGCTCGATGGAGCCTACGGCTTCAGGAGTTTGACGTGAAGGTAGTCTACACATCTGGTCGTAAGCACTCCGACGCAGACTGCCTCTCAAGAGCCCCTGTCGGCGCACCACCAAGCCATGAAGACGACGATGCCTTTCTTGGGCCTATCAGCAGCAGCACCTTTGCATTACAGCAGCGCTCAGACCCGATCCTACAACAGTTGATCAACTACATCGAAGGAAAGGCCTCCATACCACCTGCATTGTTCAAGCGTGGGATATCCTCCTTGTGTGTGCAAAACGGAGTGGTAGTTAAAAAGAACTTCGCACCGAATAAGGCAGCTTACCTTCTTGTCGTCCCAAGCAGCCTCAGAGAGAAATTTTACAAGCGTTACATGACGAACCCACTGCAGGCCACCTCGGTTTTACACGTACACTCCACAGAATTCAAGAACGATACTACTGGCCCCGCCTTTCCTCAGATGTTGCGCGGTATGTCAAGAGTTGCCGCGAATGTCAGCGCCGGAAGAGACCTCCAACAAAACCAGCTGGATTTCTCAAGCCAATTGAACCCCCGTCGAGACCATTCCAACAGATTGGTATGGACCTGCTTGGACCTTTCCCCACGTCAACATCCGGTAACAAGTGGATTATAGTGGCCACTGATTACCTTACCCGATACGCTGAAGCTAAGGCCCTCCCGAACGGCACAGCCGTAGAAGTTGCCAAATTTTTTGTCGAATCAATTCTCCTCCGTCATGGCGCACCTGAGGTACTAATAACAGACAGGGGAACGGCGTTTACGGCTGATCTTACTCAGGCAATCTTACATTACAGTCATACAGATCACCGAAGAACAACTGCGTACCATCCGCAGACAAATGGTCTCACGGAACGCTTGAACAAGACCATTGCCGATATGCTCGCTATGTACGTGGACACAGAACACAAGACCTGGGACTTAATTCTGCCTTACGTGGTCTTCGCCTACAACACCGCGGTGCAGGAGACCACTAAAATGACACCATTTAATCTCGTCCATGGGAGGAATGCCGTTACTACCCTGGACGCCATGCTGCCTAATGTCACCGATGAAAACAACCTAGACGTAGCCGCCTACCTTCAGCGCGCAGAAGAAGCCCGGCAGCTTGCTCGTATGCGCATAAAAGACCAACAGCGAAACGACGCAAGACGCTACAACCTGCGGAGACGCGATTTAACATACAAGCCAGGCGACAAAGTCTGGGTTTGGACGCCCGTTCGCCGCCGAGGACTCAGCGAAAAACTCATGCGCCGTTATTTTGGCCCATACAAAGTCATCCGTCAAGTGGGTGAAGTGGACTATGAAGTGGTCCCTGATGGGGCTAGTTCCTCCCAACGACGCCGCGCACGACAAGAAGTGGTACACGTCGCCCGTTTGAAGCCCTATCATGCGCGCTAAAGGAGGCTCCCTGTTTGCATCTCTTGTTTTGTTTATGTGTGCGTGATTAGTGCTTGTTTGCCATTTACTTTCGCACAGGCTGTCCTTTTGTTTTGGTTTTATTTTAAACAAAGCATCGGGTCGATGCTTACGTTGAGGAGGGGAGCAATGCCGCGAGGCGCATTGCGGATAGTATTGCGCATGCCGATACCGCCGGCACGCGGCCTTATCGTGGTCCAGGATGCACCGCGTCTCATCTGCGAAGATGATGGCCCGCACGTCGACCATTCGTTGATAACGACATAGCGCCAGACGCTACGGTGACTGTATCTCGGATGGTGAACGCGCCTTGCGTTCCAGTGGGACATTTCTGTTACCCGACGGCCGTCGAACGCACCTTGCGTTCCAGTGGGACACTTCCGTTACCCGACGGCCGTCGAACGCGCCTTGCGTTCCTGTGGGATATTTATGTTACCCGACGGCCGTCGAACGCGCAGTTCGCCTCCCGCTAAGCCGGTGTGTCTGTTTTCCTTTAGTGGGCGCAAGTCCGCCAAATAAACGGATCTCCTATTTCTACTAACCTCCCGGTCTCCTGTCTTCGGGCAACCCTCACTCTTACGTGACAGTATCTTGTATAAGGAAATTACCTGCCCAGAAAATCAACATGACCTTAATCACAGTTTGTTTAATGTTTTGCAATGGTGCAATCGCTGGGGGATGGCTTTGAACTTAGATAAAACTGTATGCATGCGTATAACCCGGAAGAAAATCCACTTCAGTATACTTAAACACTAGATGAGTCACCTCTACAGCAAGTTTCTAAGTTCAAATATTTAGGAGTAACACTCAAAAGTAATTTATTTTGGAATCAACATATTGGCAATATCTCTGCTTCCGGCTTCCGTAAACTGTCTTTTTTACGACACAAATTAACAAACGCTCCTCCTGGTGTCAAACTCCTGGCCTACCAATCAATAATCCGACCGAAGTTAGAATATGCATGCATAATATGGGACCCGTTCACACAGAAAAACGTCAATAAACTAGAAAGAATCTAAAGAAAAGCTGTAAGGTATATATACTCTAAGTTTCGTCACACTGATTCACCTTCTGAGTTATATAGAGCTAATGGCATTGAACTTCTTGAGTCACGACGGAAGACATTTAGGCTTAATTTTCTTTCCCAACTTCTTCAAAGACAAACAGCACTTGACCCTACACAGTACCTGACACCCATATTGACAAGGCATACGAGACACCATCACCCCGGAACCTCTAACACCTTATTTTGCACGGACAGATGCATTTAAACTTTCTTTTTTTTCAAGAACAGTGGAAGAACGGAACCTTCTAAAAGACTCTGTTTAAAAATTCACGTTGGTTTTTTGACTGTGTGTAAACAGTGTGTTGGGTGTGTAAACCTGTACTTGTATGTTGAATTCTTTGCTTTTTCCTTTTTTACGTGACTTGAGTGCCTAACATGTACTTGCTACTTGTACCGTGCCCACCTACCTGGACCTGTGAAGGTCTGCAGTATGCATTAAAAAAAACGAACATTTTGCATTGTCGATCAAGACATCCCTGCCACTCTGAGTGGGGCAGGAGCTGAAAGTCTTGGCTTCATCTACCGTATGCGAGACCTACAGCATGAACTGTACCCGCCAGTACAATCTTTAGCAGACGTCTTTGAAGGACTCGGGCAGCTAAAGGGCTTCGAGTATGACATGAAGCTCAAGCCATACGCAGTGGAAGTCGTCGTTCCGGCGAGAAGAGTTTTCGTAGCTCTTCAGGACAAAGTCAAGCTGAGCTGCAGCACATGGAAGCCCGGGGCGTCATCGCAAAGGTAACCGAACCAACAGTGTGGTCTAGCCATATGGTAACATTTGTAAAGAAGGACAAGGTTTGAATTTTCCTGGATCCTACAGCACTTAACAAAGTGCTGCTGCGGGAGCATTATCCAATGCCAACCTTAGAAAACGCAGCCTCGCAACTATCCGGTGCCAAGTACTTCTCAACGCTTAATGCGGCATCAGGGTTCTGGCAAATTAGGCTAACCGAATCAAGCTCAAAATTCTGTACGATGAGCACGACGTATGGGCGTTATCGGTTTTTTCGAATGTCTTTCGGCATCGCGTCTGCCCCAGAAATATTTCAAGCAGCTATGCATCCCATGCTGGAAGGTTTGCCGTGCGTAGCCGTGATAATGGATGACATATTGCTTTGTGGCCGCACAAAAGAGGAGCATGACCACAACCTGTCACTTTTGTTGTTACGCTGTCGTGAAAACAACCTCAAGCTTAACCTAAAGAAATGCACTTTTTGCAGCCTGAAGTCCGCTACCTCGGGCACATTCTTAGCACTGAAGGCCTCCGCCTGAGTGAAAGACATACTGAAAATGGAAAAGCCAAGCAATTGTAAGGAACACCAAGTCTATTTAGGCATGATGAATTATGTGCATCGCTTCATTCCTAACATGTTTGACGTGACAGCCCCGCTAAGAACATTACTGCACATACACATTGCATGGGTTTGAACTGACTCTCAGCAGCGAAGTTATGAAATGTAGCGTGAAAGCTTAGCAAATGCACCAGTTCTTGCTTTTTTTAACGCAAATAAGCTAGTAACCCTCTCGGTTGACGCCAGCCAAAAGGTAGTTGGCGCTGTGCTTATTCAAGACGGCCGTCCTGTCGCATTCTCGTCACGTTCACTAACAGAGGCGCAGCAACGCTACGCTCAAATTGAAAAGGAAACATTGGCAATTGTACATGGTTGCGTCAAGTTTCACGATTTCATCTTGGGCCAAGAAACTGTGATCATTGAGACCGATCACCGCCCATTGGTGCCGATATTCAGCAAACCGCTTTATCAATGTCCGCTTCGCTTACAGCGCGTACGTCTGACTTTGCAACGATGTCCTATTACAATGATCTACAAGCCAGGGAAAGAGCTCTTCTTAGCTGACGCCTTATCTAGGTTTCCCAGCGAACAGCTCATGCAAGAAGAAACGGAGCAATTTTAAGTGAATGTGCTTGAGTACATTTCAGCTTCGCAACAGCGCCTGGGGGATCTTCGTGCTGCAACGAATGAAGATCCGGCCCTGGTCAAACTTCGAGGTTACGCCAAAACAAGCTGGCCTGAAAAGAGCGAGGTGCCCGAAAGTCTTCGTCAGTACTGGTCCTACAAGAAGGAGCTACACACACAGGATGGCCTTGTTTTTCGCAGCAACAAGGTAATTATACCAGCCTCACAGAAACAAGAAATTATGTTGCTTCTTCACGCTGCGCACCCGGGAGTTGAAAAGATGGAGGCGCAGGCAAGAGACATAATATACTGGGCAAATATGTCGCTTGAAATAGAGCAATTTTGCAAAAACTGCAAGGTCTGTCACAAGTATCAACCGCGGAATGCCAAAATGCCTCTTCACAGCCACGACATCCCAAAACTGCCTTAGGAACTTGTTGGCATGGACCTGTTTTTCCATGAAGGCCGTAAGGTCGCCATAATAGTGGACTTCTATTCTTTTTTTTTTCGAAATCCGTGAACTCTGGCAGAGCACTGCTAGGGCTCTGACAGTATGGTGCACAAAATTGTTCGCCACTCAAGGCTTAACGTCGCAGCTCTGCAGTGATAATGGTCCGCAATTCAACAGCCACCTTTTCAAAGAGTTCTTGCGACAACTAGGCGTTAATCATATTACGACGAGCCCTTATCACCCCCGCACCAAGGGTATGACGGAAAGAGCCGTACAGGAAGCTAAAAAGCTCCTAAAGAAGTGTGGGCGCAACCGGGTTGATTTTTATATGGTGTTGCTAAAATGGCGCAATACCCCCACAGACGATGTGCTAAAGTCCCCTGTGCAGAGACTCATGGGACGGAAAACCAGGACCCTCCTTCCTGTGTTTAACAGCCACCTGGAACCAGAAGCAGTACCTAGCACAGCTGTTCACAACAGGCTCAGAGAGATCCGTCAACGCCAGAAGGTCAATTACAACCGCGGAACGATGGATCTGCCGGCCCTGTCTCCAGGCCAGCCAGTTTCCGCATACGACACCCTCCAGCGAACATGGTCACCGGCGGTTTTTCTGAGGCCAGCCAGCACGCCCCGGTCAGCGATCCTTAAAACAGAAAAGGGTCGAGAATTCAGGCGCACAGGAGAGCACGTGCGGGACAGTACAACCCACAGCGACGAAGACCCCGAGAAGACAACTCCCTTCAAGAGCTTTGCCGAAGCACAAGAGCTCGCCGCCAGCCCTGTCGATACCCACAGCCTGAAAGGCATAATTAATTTGCGCTACAATAAAAGGAAGATGTAACCCGGCTGGACGTGCAGCCATCAGATAACACCCTTAATCACGTGACATCTTACGTCACGCATCTCTTTATATAGCACTATCCCAACTGCAATAAAGTTTTTGTTCACCCGACTGACGGCGTCGCTACAATTTCTAGATGCAGGATGATTTGTGGGACTATTATTTATGCCGACGACACGGGCTGAATTCATCCAGATGAATCATCTGATAGCTGTATATAAAGGTATTTATATAGCGCCATGATTAATCCTACATGGATGCTTGTATATACAGTCATATATAGATGATGGCCATATATGGCCATATACAGCAACGTCCATATAGGGGTAAGTAAAGGATAATACCCGTGACACACGGGCAAAAGTAAAGTACTTTGAAGTAAACCCCTTTTTGTCGTCTAAGGGGACTATTTGCAGAAAGGAAAGGCGTTGATGACACACGGCACCGGCCTACTGCTTTAGGCGGTGCCTCTGAAGAACGCTGCAGAAAAAATGGCGCTGTTTGTGGAAGCAGCAAGATTGGAAATATTAAAAAGAATCTACGCATGTACATCCCATTCAGCGACGCCGGAGCATAAAACCGTTTTTGTTTATTGTCTGGTGGCTTATATTGCGCATACCTGTAATTTTTTCTCTTTTTTGCGTTTTTAGCAGCAACTTAAGTTCGTCTGGCAACTATGAACAGTCGGTGTTTTGCTGTTTTTGTGTTTTGTCGTGCTTTTTACATGGCTGCGTCCAGTTGGGTCAGTGACGGCATGCTGCGTTTCATCGTGGTCCTGCGATGTGTCAGCGCAGAGACAGAGATAAAGCAACAGTTGAGGCGGCATTTTTTAACCATATGGTGTAGTAGCGCAACTTTAAGGGGACGAAAGACAAGAAAACACGACACTCGCTACTTCAGGTGGGCCTGACTCTTGTCACCCTCGGCTCCATCGAAGATGAGCTAAACGCTGCGAAGGCAAGAGTGATGAGCCTCAAACAAAGACTCGTCATGAACAGCTTCATTTTATTTACTGCTTAGCTCTGTCCCCCCGAGCCAGTCAACCGCGAAAGGTGGGCCTATGTGCAGCAACAAACGCTGGTTCGAAGACACATTGCCGTTATCAGGCGACGGCCACATTAAGCAGTGTTTTCGAGTCCTCCCATAGCTTTATCATAGCCCAGGTCTCCTTTTCAGTCCACTGGACGCGCTGTTTTTTCTTCACCGGCTGAGCTGACTCCATTGTTACAAGATACTACATCGCCGACACAGCAACTGCCGCTGCCAATCCTAACATGATCGCGCTAGTGACGTAATGCAGGCGTTTGAGAGTTTGGGTAGACTATAGGTCTTCACTTTTCAACAAATCGCACTGCTGCTGAAAATAAAAACATTTTATCAGCGCAAAAAAATACTGACAGGGCACCGCAGTGTTGCAACACGTTTTCTTCTATTGATAAATTATGCACACTGTATGCGAGAGTACTCCCTTCCTGCCAGAAAAGTAGATGTGCGATCTGCTTTTGCGAAAAGGATTTTTGCCGGAAAGGAGTTACTCCTTTGTCGTGTGTCACTGCGACCGAACGCCTTTCCGAAAGATGTCCCCTTGTCTAAAGGACTTCAGGGTGCCCGTGTGTCACGGGTACTAGATATATCAGGTTGTATAAGGCCATATATGGCTTTATAAGAAATGGGGCATATAAGATTATATAAGGCCCATAAAGCGGCGATGGCGTAGTGGTTAGAGCCTTGACCTCGCATGGAAAAGGTCCATGGCTCGAATCCCGGTGCCACGCAGTTCTCGACCGTATAAAAAATCCGCGTATAGTAATGCAACTGCATTAGGAGCCCTGGGGTGCAGCCTCACCAGTGACCACTAACGCACTCCCTCACCAGAGAAGGATTGGCCACCGTAGAGCAGTATCTGGCCACTAGCTCTCAAATTCATACGTCAATTACCTAATTGCCCTCAGTCCCAAGCACCAGCGAAGCAACTGACGATGGTGGAAGTCAGATCTGCAATGCAGCAGAGGCTGCTAAGAATCTGTGAATACGGACATGCCCCATTGGAACCTGATCTTGGCAACGTTATACACTAGAACCTTATCTAGTGAGACAAGTCTAGCTGTACTATTCGAGGAGCTAGAGGGTGTTAAATGGGATCTAACAGGGCTCTGTGAGGTTAGGAGGACAGATTAGGCCTATACGGTTCTACAGAATGGGCATGTTCTTTGCTCTCGGGGCTTGGCCGTTAGAAGAGAACTGGAAGAGGGAGTTTCTAATTCACAGAAACATAGGTGGCAACATGGAGGAATACTATAGCAATAATTAAAGGGTGGTAAGTATCATAATTAAACTCAATGAGATATACAAAATGAAGGTGGTGCAGGCTTATGCGCCTACATCCAGTCATGGTGACGCTTATATGAAGACGTCGAATCGGCAATGAGTAAAGTAAAACACAGTGTACTATACAGATGGGAGACTTTAGTGCAAAGGTAGAGAAAAAGCAGGCTGGAGAACAGGCAGTAGAAGATTATCACATCGGTAGTAGAAATGCCAGAGGAGAGCTACTAGTAGAATTCACAGAACGCAATAGTTTACAGATTTCGAATACCTTCTACCAAAAACGAGGAAACTGTCCGTAAGTGGACATGGAAGAGCTATAATGGCAAAAATAAGAACGAATTAGACTTATATAGGTGCACACCGCGGCATCGGCAGGATGTGGAAGTGGTTGGCAACGTACGATGCAGTGACCATAGAATGGTATGGTTTCAAATTCGCCTAGGCTTGAAGGAACGACAAAAACGGATATGCAAGAAGCCAATCAATGAGCTAGCACTGAGAAGGAAAGTACAGGAATTCAGAGTCTCGCTTCAGAACAGGTACTAAGTTCTAATTGAGGAAACAAACCTTACTTTAGGTACAATGAATGATAATCTGATGAGTATCATTGTGGAGTGTGCAGTACGTGGAAGTTGAAGGCATGGTAGTTAGACGGGACACTGGCAAGCTTTTTCAAGAAACGAAGAATCTCATTAAGAAGTGTCAAAGCATGAAAGTCTCAAGTACAACAGACAAAATAAAACTGGCAGAGCTTTCGAATTTATTAATCAGCGTAAGTTATCTGATGTAAGAAGGTATAACATAAAGATAATTTAACACGCTCTGAAAAACGGAGTAGGCGTCAAAGCAGTGAAGAGGAAACTTGGCATAGGCAAATAGCGGATGTGTGTACTAAGGGACAAAGAAGGCAAAATAACTACCAATATGGATAGGATATCTTATAATAGCGGAGGAGGTTTAAGAAATGTACAGTAGTCGGGCAACCACAACTTTAATACTATAGGAACTAGCAGTAACCCAGATGACTTCTTACAAGTAATAATAGAAGCCAGAAAAGATTTGGAGAGCATGCAAGGAGGCAAAGCTGCTGGTGAGGATCAGGTAACATCAGATGTGCTTAAAGATAGGGGACAGATTGTGTTAGAAAAACTAGCCACCCTGTTTACGAGGTGTCTCCTGATAGGAAGAGTACCAGAGTCTTGGAAGAATTTTTACATCATCCTAATACAAAAGAAAGGAGATTACAATGACTTGAAGAATTACAGGGCAATCAGATTGTTCTCTGAAGTATACAACTAATTTACAAAGGTTATTTTAAACATAGTTAAGAAAACAATAGAATTCAAACAACCGAAGAAACAAGCAGGATTTCGAACAGGCGACTTAACAATCGACCACTTTCATACTATTAATCAGGATATAGGGAAATGCTCAGAATATAGTCAACCACTATACATAGCCCTCATAGATTACGAGAAGGCATTTGGTTCAGTAGAAATATCAGCAGTCATGCAGACATTGAGGAATCAGGGCGTCGATGAAGCATATACACACATCCTGGAATAAATCTACAGAGGATCAACTGCTACCATAGTGCTTCATAAAGAAAGCAACAGAATACCAATCAAGAAGGGTGTAAGGCAGGGAAACACAATCTCCCTAATGCTCTTTACCGCATGGTTACATGAGGATCAGGTAACATCAGATGTGCTCAAAGATAGGGCACAGATTGTGTTAGAAAAACTAGCCACCCTGTTTACGAGGTGTCTCCTGAAAGGAAGAGTACCAGAGTCTTGGAAGAATTTCAACATCATCCTAATAAAAAAAAAGGAGATTACAACAACTTGAAGAATTACAGGGCAATCAGATTGCTCTCTGAAGTATACAACTAATTTACAAAGGTTATTTTAAGCATAGTTAAGAAAACATTAGAATTCAAACAACCGAAGGAACAAGCAGGATTTCGAACAGGCTACTCAACAATCGACCACTTTCCTACTATCAATCAGGCAATAGGGAAATGCTCAGAATATATAGTCAATCACTATACATAGCCCTCATAGATTACGAGAAGGCATTTGGTTCAGTAGAAATATCAGCATTCATGCAGACATTGAGGAATCAGGGCGTCGATGAAGCATATACACACATCCTGGAATAAATCTACAGGGGATCAACTGCTACCATAGTGCTTCATAAAGAAAGCAACAGAATACCAATCAAGAAGGGTGTAAGGCAGGGAAACACGATCTCCCCAATGCTATTTACCGCATGGTTAGAGGATCTCCGTGTGGTAGCAGTCTCTAGAAAGTTCACTATCTGCCATTTAAAGAGAAAATGAATAAAAATAATCATTAATTGACGAAAACATGGTACTTCTGTTGTGGAGGCGCGAAGGTCCGCCAAAGAAAGTTAACATATTTTTGAGTAATATTTTATTGTATTTTTGGTAGACTGTCATCGCAAGCAGACACGCTCTGCTCAACATTAAACAGAATATCTTAGTAGCAAGCACGCCGAAGAGAGAAAATGCTAATCACTACGTGCGCGTTAAAGAAATCCGCATCGCTGACAAGACCTATGAAGTTAATGCCTACGAAGCGGCACCACATTCTACATGCAAAGGCGTCATTCGAGAGATTACCGTGCAAGACGGTTCGGCGGACATTGATGCGAAGATTGTCAACGACCGCAATCCACTAGCTTTGGCTGCCAAGCGCATCGGAAGTACCACCGCAGTGATCGTGGCCTTCGATCGACATCGTGTGCCCAATTTTGTGCGATACAGATCGGTGCTACTTCAATGTACACTATACCGTAGACAGATAGATATTTGCTACGCCTGCGGTCGGCCGGGCCATCGACCGGACGTGTGCCCGAACCCTGGAGACGTTATTTGCAGAGTCTGCAGCATGCCGAACCCCAAAAAAGAACATCGCTGCACACCAACATGCACGCTTTGCGGAGGAGCCCACCTCACTGCCGACAGGGAATGTAAAGAACGCTACCACAATCCATACGTGGTGCGCCGATGACGATGGGAGCGAGCACACTCGACGCGACACAACAGTTACAAAGCAATGAATGAGTTCAACGCAACCGCTGACGACGACCAGGCCTCAAAGCTTTCTACAGATGGTCGATCCGATGGCAGCTGATCCCCGTCCTGATCCCGGAGTCGTCCCAGGAACCGCACCATGCGTGTATCGAGGTCCCGGAGCCACCCTCGGACCCATTCCCACTGCGCGCGAAGTGGGACCCCAACCAGATCTATATCGCGAGGCTACTCCAGGTCCCGTTCTGGTTCACGTCACGGTTCCCATTCAGGTTCCCGGCCCGGGTCACGTTCCGGCTTCCAATCTGGATCCGGGCCTCACGCCGGTTCCAGGCCTCACCCCAGTCTCACCGGGGCCTCGCGTCAACGATCGCCTAGCCCATCGGCACCGCCATCGCCAGGCAACGCCAACAAGAATAAGCGGGGACCTCTCACTTGGGCGGACGCCGTCCGGAGAAAAGCAAACACTACATCACAGGTAGGGTCGGGTTCACTTTCCAGACCACATCTGAGATAGCGATCCTAAAGCACAAAAATTCGATGATGAAAGAAACAATTACGCAAACTCACAGTCGCTATTGCCGAACTAAAACTGACAGAAACGCATGCGCTGCTATGCCCACAACCGACAACGACGACAATGCAGTCACCCCGTTGCAGCCGCAACACGTAGGCGCCGGTAACGACGACGGCGAGAGCGCACCCAAGAAACGCACGTTCGCCCACGACCAGCCAGCTTCAAAGGCAGAGTTGGACGACACTAGGAGCACGCTATCGGCGATTAAGAAAAGCCTTCGCTTTCTTGGCGAAAGCATGGCTCTCGTGCAGTCTACCATCGCGGCACACGGTAATCGTTTGGGTCAAGTGGAGCAATATCTTGATCACGTCGTCGCCCCTGCCGTTGCCGCGGGTAAGCCGTTGTCGCAACGTACAGCCGTGCTCAGTCCACCGCATCGCGCGGCCCTTATGCACCCGCCGGGTGCTCAGGCCGACTCCGAAATGCTTCAAGATGGCCAGGCCAATTGACGAGTTGCGAATCTGGCAATCAAACTGCAGGAGCTTCACCCACAAGAAAGCTTTCCTGCAGCAATACCTCCGTAGCCACAAAGCCAAACCTCACATTATGCTATTACAAGAGACCTTAGTACCAACCGCCACGTTTTCCGGATACCAGTGGTTGCCCTGCCCCTCGGGAGGACGCGGTATCACGACCCTGGTCGCTAACAAGATTACCTGCACAGCGCACAGTCTCAATGTGCCCGAAATTGAACACGTTATGGTCGAAATTCTCCCTGGCAACATATCACAAAAAAACGTATACATGCTCAATATATACAGTAGTCCCATCCACCATAGACAAAGATTCACACACTTGTTCCAGAAAGCTGTTCGTCTCGTGGGGCCTAACCCGCTAGTGATTGTAGGCGATTTTAACGCCACGCATAGCGCCTGGGGCTACACGTACGACACACCCAAAGGTAACGAGCTTTGGAAAAATGCGAATGACATGGGCCTTATTCTCATCACGGACAAGGCCTTCTCCACTCGCACTGGTACGTCCACGCGAAGAGATCCTACGCCGGATCTATGCTTCGTCGAGAATATATCTGACACCCGCTGGTCCAACCTCGCGGTAGATCTCGGTAGGGACCACATCACATTGGCTGTACACCTCCCCACAGTAAGCAGGAAGACCAAGTTGTACACGTGGGTCGACGGGGACCTCCTTCGTAAGACCCGTGCAGAAAGACCTCCTCCCGATACCCCACCGAGCCTCGAGACGTGGACGGCCCAGCTCAAAGCTGATGTAAACAAGGCAATATCAGCACAGACCTTCCAACCGAAAAGATGGACAGTCATCTCGCCCACCTACTTGAGGCCAAACAGTCTCTATTGGCCCGGTGGAAGGACCAGCGCCTTAATCGGAGGTTACGCAAACGCATATCTCAGCTAAACAAGACCATGATGGATCACTGCCGCATCCTTTCAAAACAGCAGTGTGACGAAATTTGTAAATCGATTGATGATCAGGTTCGAAATGGCAAAACGTGCAACTTACTGAAACACCTTCTCAATGAAACCAACACCCGCAACAATCAGCGTCATTCGATCGTGAAGATACTTCATCAGGCTAAACGGACAGTATCACCGGAAGATGTTGTCAACAACCTCGTGGAAAAATATCTCCCGCTTCCCACGGGCCCTGTGACCCCTCACCCTGATTATTCTGGCAGCGACAACACTAACTTAGACGCCGACGTTTCTATTGAAGATGTGCGCTGAGCTCTCCATGAGCTCAATGGCCGCTCAGCCCCTGGCCCCGACGGCATCACCAACAAGCTCCTACGCAACCTGGACGATACCTCCATCACTCACCTCACCGACACTATCAACGAATTATGGTAAAAGGGTGAGATACCCGATGCCTGGAAGCTAGCTCATACGGTTCTCATACCCAAACCGGGAAAGGCGCGGAGCCAAGATAACCTACGCCCCATATCTCTCACATCGTGCGTAGGCAAAGCGGCTGAGCACGTCGTCCTCAACAGGGTTGGTCGATACCTCGAAGATAACGACTGCATCCCGCACCACATGATTGGCTTCCGACCAGGGTTATCTACTAAAGGCGCCATGTTACTCCTAAAGCATCAAATTCTAGATGGTGGAAACACTCGGGACACTCGTGCAATACTCGGTCTCGATTTAGAGAAGTCCTTCGATACAATAACGCACTCGTCAATCTTGAAAGCGATCACAGCCCTCGGCCTAGGTCATTGATTTTACTACTTTATCCGCTCTTTTCTCACTCGACGCACAGGCGTCCTCCGCGCAGGAGATCTAGCGTCGAAAGAAGTGGAGCTCGGACAGTGGGGCACTCCTCAGGGATCCATCCTCTCGTCCACGCTCTTCAACCTCGTGATGATTGGGCTTTCCGAACGACTTTCGAAAATCGACGGGCTAAATCACACTATCTATGCGGATGATGTAACCATATGGTTCTCCACAGGGTAGGATGGCTTCATTGAGTCCGCCCTGCAAGAGGCTATCGACACCGCCGAGGTTTACGTCGACCACACCATTCTCAGGTGCTCACCCGCGAAGTCGGAGCTGTTGATATATTTGCCCAAATGCCGGGGTGTCAAGCCCAAAAGATAGAAACTTGCGGCGGAACGCAATATCACCCTCCACACCAGCGATCGTCGTACTGTACCCAGCGTAGACACCATCAAGGTCCTCGGCATGATTATCGAGTCCCGCACAACCAACACCCAAACAGTACACAAGCTCAGGACTAAGACTGAGAATGTCATACGAGTCGTACGTAGAGTAGCCAACAGGCACCATGGCCTCAAAGAAGACAACCTGCTGCGTCTCGTACGCGCGTTTGTTTTGTGCCATTTTACATACGTTGCCGCAATGCACAAAGGCTACGTGCTGAGCGCGATCAGCTCAATGCGCTTATTTACAAGGTGGTCAAACGATCCCTTGGCCTCCCTATCACCACTCCAACGTACAAACTCCTCGAGCTTGGCATACATAATACGCTAGAAGAGATCGCCGAACCTCAGGAACGCGTCCAATTGACCCGTCTCACCACCACCAAGGCGGGCCGCCATATTCTGCGCGAGCTCGGCGTTTTCTCCTCGAGGGCTAGGAACCCCCCTGAGTTGACTCTAATTCCCAGTGAAATTCGCGACCTTATCATGATCGCTCCCATTCCACGAAATGTACACCCCGAATACAACAGAGGCAGGCGCCTTGCGCGGGCGACCGCGATTCTCAAGCGCATAGACATGGAAGCGGACAACGTCTCGTTCGTGGACGCCGCTGCCTATTGCAACAATCGAGCCTTCGTCGTGGTCGCGGTATCATCCGCGCAGCAGACTCTTAACTCTGCCACAATCGTCACCCGAAACCCCGAAGTAGCAGAGCAAGTAGCAATAGCTATAGCTATGCTCGACAGCAAACGGGAATTCATCTACAGCGACTCCAGGCCGGCCTTCAACGCCTTCGAACGCGGAGTCATCTCCGGCCAGGTGTTGCGTATCCTGCGCAAAGCTGACCCGAGTGCCCTGAAGCACCACACTTTTATCTGGTTCCCCGCCCATCTCAGCCAGGTGCCGGGTGCCCTATCCAACTTCAACGAAATCGCCCATGATGCAGCGCGCGCACTTACCGCACTGCCACAGGGATACCCCAGCTTGTTGGGTTAGATACCAATCGGAATGCACCAATTACGTACAATGAAATTACAAAGCACTTTTACCTGGAATGCCGCAATTTTCCACCCCGCATCTGAAACTTAACCGACCGCAGGCATTAACCCTACGCCTATTACAGACACACATGTACCCAAGCCTTGCCATGCTTCACGTTTATTATCCCGATGCGTACCCCAGCGACACATGCCCATCATGTGGACATACAGCGACACTCGCACAGATGCTCTGGGAGTGTAGAAAAACTCCTCCCGACTCTACCTCAAGCAAGTGGGAGAGGTACCTTAGAAGCTCCTCTCTCGCCGACCAGCAATGGGCCGTCCAGCAGGCCCACGAAGCAACCACCAGGTACTTGCTGTCGGTCCCTATGTGGGAGACGCCCGCTACGCGCTAAGCGCATCGTGCAGGACTGAAATAAAGTCTTTTATTTCATTCCATTGTCATCGCGCGGCAGCAGCACATGACCCTTGCCGTCACATTCTCCGAGGCGCGCGCAGGGTGCAGGTCTTCAGAACCTTCTGTTTTCTTTTTCCGCCTCTCCTTTCATCCTACTCTTTCCTAACACAAAAGCGCTGATGCTTTAGCTCCTATCCTGGAGTATTACTCGCTGACAGTGCCGTTCGTAGTGGGATCGTTCCACGCCTGACATACCCACTATTTTGGCGACCACCTCAAATCAACTCGAAGAAATATCCTGCTGATTTACTGCATTGAAAGCAGTGAATCACTAGAATAATTCGAGAAGAAAAAAAATTGTGGTCACGTCAGTTCTTTCCGAATTTATCAGAATAGCTTGTGGCTGTTCGTGAAACAAATTTATTTTTTAAAGTGTAACTCCCTCTTTCAATATCTAATTTAGTTTATATAATAAGTAATGGTGACTGTGCAAGGTGTTTTAAGCTAATCATTATTAGTGCAATTTTATGGCCTCATACACCTGCATGAATTGAGCCGGAAGGGATTATGGTTGCTGTTTTTCTACTGCATTTCTGCTTTTTGATTAATGTCTGAGAAATTAATAATTACTCCATATAACGTATATTTTGCAAGAAAATTACTTTTGGACCCCTCAAGTCGCAAAGCATTACAAGGAAAAAAATCACAAATTTCCTCAAATCATCATCTTTGTCCACATTGAGGCAAATTCACACCAAGTGGTGGTCGAATTAAAGATAAGATTTATATGCAACTGGAAAGCAAGTAAGCAGTTCTTTTGATATCCCAAATTCTATCATAACAATTTTTGTTTCAAGGAAAAAACATTTTCGAAGTCTCTGATTGGCGGCTATCTTCCCACGTAGTTATATGGCAGCTTCCCTCTTGTTTCCCCGTGGCCCCGGCATTCCTCAAGACAGACAGGGCGTTTCCTTTCTGCCCGAGAATAAATCGACAACATGTCTCACACGTGGGTGGTGTTATCACATGCGCCCTTCGTGCGACTGAGATGGGTCGGCTTGCTTCCCCTTTGCTTCAGCCGAGTTCGTAGTGCTCGCTCACGTTCATTGACCCGTGGCTAGGACATACGATTTTCGGGGGGCTGTTATCGATTTGGACTTTATATGGTGCGTGACGGCGATGCCAATATAGGAAACACGTCAAGAGTATTCATATCACCTAAAAAGATACTATATCACCGTAAATAGGTACTATGAAAAAACGAATGCTGGTTACACGCACCCAGGCTCTCTGTCAACACATCGTGCCCCCACAAAAAGTGGCCTGGTAGTGGCGTTTCGACTAGAAAATAACTAATTAGAGCCGCCAAATTCTAGACTTTTTCATGAGGTCCACTGAAGGAGGACGGTGTCTCCCTACCTACAATATTAGCATTACGTCCGTTGGCATCCACGGCCATTTTTTCCTTCTTCCCACAAGCTGAGACGCAACCGTGGGCTTTACGTCGACCTTTCTGTGCTTGTGACGGACATTGTTTACAGTGCAGTATAAGGAAAATGAAAATTTGCATTGTATGCTCATGGAAAGTCAGAAAACGAAGACTGAAAGTGTGATATCTGGGCAGGCTTTGATGATTGATTGATTGGTATGTGGAGTTTAACGTCCCAAAACCACCATATGATCAAGAGACACGCCGTAGTGGAGGGCACCGGAAATTTCAACCACCTGTAATTCTTTAACGTGCACCCAAACCTGAGCACACGGGCTTACAGCATTTCTATCTAATGATAGAAATGATGTGTACTGTTCGACACAACACGGGACACAAAGTAGCCGTGCTTAACATGAATTGCCGCACATTATGTATGTTGTGGAATCCACGTTTAGTTGTCGTTGCATTGGATTTTTCTTGTATGTGATGCCGTCGAGTGGGCTGTCATCTGTGCGAGCAAATATTACTCATCGCCTGTCTTTCTCTTTTTTTAATGAATATCGCCGCATTCAAGTTAATTCATATTTTGGGTATGAACATAGACTGCATATTTAGGTAGGTTCGACTTGAAAACTTGATTCATGAATAGCTTACTCGTGGGTTCGTGTGACCCTGCAGCCGCATTTGACTTATGACATCAGTACATTTTATAATTTCTCAATCACACGAACACGTTAGATTGCGAGCAATTCTGATCGCCGTTGATCTCTTTAAAAAGCGTGGTGTGATACAGACGCAGATATAAGTGTTTATTTTGAGGTTGAGTGCTCAGACAAAACAGAATTATGTTCAAGGTTCAACAGGAAGAAGGTTTAAAGTTCTAGTCAAAAAGCTGCATTCAACAAATTCACTATGAGTAGAGCAACTCTTCTCCTGCATGTCGACCGTGTGGGTGCGCTTTGAAGACGCGGGCAGGAAAAAGACAGGTGTGCGCTGTCAATTCCCGGTCTGCTCTTCAAAGCGTGTCCACATCGTCGGCATGTATGCAGAACCAACTGGCTAAGTTAAGTTTGCTGACAAACGTCTCTGACAATTTATGCATTTTCTTTTCGTATAGGCGCGACCACTCTCAGAGCAGGCCACACGGAGCAGGGGGCTGGGCTCGTCGGAATGCCACGGCGTATATTTTGCAAGGCGCCCGTAGGCCTCGGGAGCCGTGCGCTACGTCGAGCCCCGTCATGTAGCCGCTAGATGTTGCCCCTAACACGTCCTAAGAAATGCGCGAGAAATGATGAAGCAGGAAAGTCAAACACGCCATGAAAACACCGCCGGGATCTTGAAAAAGCATTGCTGGAAGTACTGCACCAGAAGTCTGCTGGAATAGGCTGTTTCGTGAGAGCTAGTTTGTTTACGAACACCGAAACTGTCTATAATCAGAGAGGCGGAAAAGGTTTAGAGGGCAGCAGCAGTAAAAAAGAAAAAGAAAGAACGTTTCAGAGTTTTTACCGATTAAGGAAGAAGATAATCACAGCGTTATGATGCTTCACTGTAAGGGATGCTATATTTACTATTAGTAACGAGGTCGGGTTGCGATAAAAAAGTTATAAAAGGAGAAGATATAATGTGAGCCAGCCTTTGTCGGTGAATATAAAAGTGTTTCGACGTACGTGGAGCTTGTTGGCTTCTGATATATATATATATATATATATATATATATATATATATATATATATATATATATATATATATATATATATATATATATATATATATATATATCCACTGATCCACTGATCCCAAGGGGTCCTTGGGATCAGTGGAAAAATAACAAAAAGTGGAGGACGGGCAAAACGAAAACTTATTGTTTTTCCTACGTTTCAGCCCGGGACCGGCCTTCATCAGGGAAAACATGATAAAAGGTATCGTGTTTTCTCTTATGAAGCCGGTCCCCGGCTAAAACGTAGGAAAAATAAAAAGTTTTTGTTTTGCCCACTTTTTTGTATATATATATATATATATATATATATATATATATATATTTAGGCAAATGTTTATGCGCATGCAATGTGTTCTTACTTCTGTTATTTCTTTCTGACGTTGTTTTCACTGATTATGTTTTTCGTATTTCTTCAATGTACATCTTACTTAGTTTTGACTTTCTCCTTTATTTTTTTTTGTGGTTGCTGTTCATGTATATATATATATATATATATATATATATATATATATATATATATATATATATATATATATATATATATATATATATTTGCCCTCCTGCTTGGACCCAAATAGGGTCTGCAGTATTGTATAAATAAAATAATATATATATATATGTATATATATATATATATAAAATAGGGGAAAAAATGTTTACCTAAGAGCTCGTTTTTCCGTGTTTTAACACAATATTAATATTGTGTTAAAACACGGAAAAACGAGCCCTTAGGTATACACTTCTTTCCCTTATTTCATTGAACGAGGGTCTCGTACTGGCAGACTTGGTGTGTTTAGGTTGTATAAGAGGGACAATTATTCAGCTGCCCGCTCAGAATAAGTTCACGTGCTACGTGACGCCAAACACTGCGCATAAGAGTGTTTTCACACTCGTCGTTTGGCTGATAGATGGCGCTGACTGTCACTTCTACTTCTAAATTCACATATAAACCCAAAAAAGTTAATGGAAGGAAGGTTGCTGTGGTAGCTCAGTAGCTAGAGCATCGAACGCGTTATTCGAAGGTCGTAGGTTCGACTCCTGCTCATGGCTGGTTATTTCTTCATCCACTTTTCTTTTTTCTTATTTACATTCGATTGGTTCTAATAACTTTCCCTGTACATTCCTTGGCATTACTGTCTGTTAGATCTCATTATATATATATATATATATATATATATATATATATATATATATATATATATTGTGAGCAGTATTCATGCGCGTCATTGTATCATACGTACATACTCATCATCATCAGCCGGACCTGTGTTGTGGGGCAGAGGCTCGGCAAGTAAAAGAAGTGTCTTGCAGCCAAAACGTTGCCCTACAAGTGGTGGAGAGTGCTTTCCGGTCCCCTGGTCCTCTCTCTGCAGCGCTTTTTCGTTATCTTCGACTACCAACCATCCCTGGAGCTCCAGTCGGGTCGCCGTCTGCGCAGTCAGCCCACGGTCATGTCGCAAGACGAGCACAACAACACGGCTCCATCCACTCCGCCTACACCCCTGGGCATGCCTTCATGGACTGTCACCGCCCCTCAAAGAGACCCCCCGATGTTCGCCGGCCTTCGCGGTGAAGACGTTGAAGACTGGTTGGATGAGTACGACCGTGTGAGTGCGCTTAACTATTGGCATGATTCTGTGAAGCTGTCCCGCGTACCGTTCTATCTGACGGGGGTCGCAAAGACATGGTTTCTCAACCATCGACTGGATTTCCCGGACTGGCCCTTCTTTAAGCAGCAGCTCCGTCAGATATTTGCCAACCCTTCTGTCCGTGCGGACATAGACAAACGGAAGCTTGCTGAACGTGTTCAGCACTCCGGTGAGTGTTATACCTCGTACATTGAGGATGTCCTCACACTATGCCCTATGCCCTATGCCTATCGACAGCTCGATGGCGGAACATGACCGCGTTCGCCGCCTGGTCAAGGGCCTAGGCGCCGTCGAATTTAACGCTTTAGCGACAAAGAACTACACCACGGTCGCGAATATCATCAGTACGTGTCAGCGACTCGATGACCTTCAACTTATACGTTTACAGCCTGACACAGGAGATCTCAGGCCAACGCATGACAATGAGCTCCGGTGGTTGAAACGGTCCATGATCCGCGAGGAGCTGCAACTCCAGGCCACCTCGTCGTCTTATGAGCTCCGCATAACGCCTTCTGCAGGCAGCCTCCACAACATCGTCAGGGAGGAGCTGGCATCCATGACGTGTGAGCAAGCCCCGAGCTCTCATACCACTCCAAAGCCGACATACGCTCAGGTAGTTGCAACGTCACCTTCTCAGCATTCACCGCAGTATGTGTCAACTACGCAGCCCTCACTTAATGCCCTTGCCCCAAGGGCACCGCCTCCTTCTTTCTATGCATGGCGTCCAAATCGACCGATTTGCTATTATTGCGGAATACGTGGCCACATCTCACGGTTCTGTCGTCGACGTCAACAAGACGAAAGGCGGGATGAGTTTGCCCTTGATGAGTTTGACTTCGAGAGGGATGAGTTTGCCCCTGCTCCTCAACATCGCCGCCCATATCAACTGTACCAACGCCCGCTTACCATCTCCACAGCACTTCGACGCAGCCAGTACATTCCGCTCCTCACGCCGTCGTTCCCCGTCACCTATGCGCCGTATCTTGTCACCACTTCGTCCGGCTACCACGGCGTCTGATCATCGCCCGGAAAACTAAAGTGTAGCTTCAGGAGGGAAAGCTGCATTTCGCGGACTGCATCTAACTCCTCAGGAACGCCCTTCAAATGTACTTTCAGTGTGTGTTGAGAGTATATGGACTGAAGCCTTGGTGGACACAGGTGCATCGCTCTCAGTTATTAGTGTGGACTTGTGTTCCTGTTTGCGCAAAGTGAAGACATCGTATGATGGCCTTCCCCTTCGCTGTGCTAATGCTGTTTTCGTTCAGCTTTCCGGTGTTTGCACAGCACGAGTTTTTATTGAGGGCATCCTTCACCATATACAGTTCCTCGTTCTGTCATCGTGTACTAATGCTCTCATTTTAGGGTGGGACTTTCTCTCCTCAGCTTCAGCCGTGATATCTTGCCATCAGAGGGTCATTTTCATGTCAGATACTGCGCTTTTGTCCGATAAAGATGCTCATAGCCAGCCAGCGCTTCGTCACCGCTGATGACTGTTTTAATCCTCCAGGCAATGAGCATATTCTGACCCTGACATCAGATAAGATCAGTACTGGTGATGTGTTCCTAGCACCGTGTGGATGCTACATCTCTGGTGGGCTTACCATCGCTCCTACACTGGTGCGCTTTCATGATGGCAGAGCAGTAGTTACAGCAGTTAACCCTACTTCTTTGCCTGTTGCACTGCCCCAGGGAACCAGTGTGGTTTGCTTCACAGACACCGAACCACTTTCTCTGGTGCCCCTTCACGCAGACGCACCATCTTTTTCTACGAGTACTGATGACGATGCTACGACGGCTGCTTTATTAGCCACAATAAATCCCGATCTCACATCAGCGCAAAAGCAAGAACGTTTGGGCATCCTTCAAAAACACAGTGCTTCATTTGATGTACATTCCAAGCTTTTGTGTCGCACTTCCGTCGCCGTACATCGAATTGAAACGGAAGGCAATAAAATTGTACACCGCCATCCAAGTCAAGTGTCATCCGCAGACCAGAAAACCATCGAGAACAACGTTGCTGATATGCTCAAACCAGATGTTATCCGGCCTTCGTCCAGCTCGTGGTCATCCCCTGTAGTGCTAGTCCGAAAGAAGGACGGTTCGGTGCGATTCTGCGTCGATTATCGAGCACTTAATTAGATCACGCAAAAAGACGTGTACCCGATCCCACGAGTCGACGACGCACTTGACTGTCTGCAAGGCGCTGAATTCTTCTCCAGCCTGGATTTACGGTCTGGTTATTGGCAAATACCTATGCACGAAGCGGACAAAGAAAAAACTGCATTTGCAACACCCGACCGCCTGTATGAATTCAATGTGATGCCATTCGGTTTATGTAATGCTCCTGCCACGTTTGAACGCATGGTTGACACAGTTTTACGCGGCCTAAAATGAAAAACATGTCTGTTATCTACATGACATCGTCATTTCCTCCACTTCTTTTCGTCAGCACCTTGATTGTTTAGACGAATTTTTGACGTGTATTTCTAATGCAGGACTTCAACTAAACACAAAGAAATGCCATTTCGCCAACAAGAACATCAAGGTGTTGGGCCATCTTGTCAGTAAAGAGGGCGGTCGCCCGGATCCTGACAAGCTTGCTGTCGTGATACGCTTCCCTCGGCCAGAAAATCAGAAACACCTACGAAGTTTCCTGGGCCTGGCGTCCTACTTCCACTGCTTCATCAGCCATTTTGCTACCATCGCCTCGCCACTGCATAAGCTGCTGACATCCGGATCAACTTTAGCTTGGAACGATGACTGCGAGCGTGCCTTTGAAGCCCTAAAGCATGCTTTAACATCCGACCCTGTTCTATGCCATTTCGACGAGAACGCACCTACATGTCTCCACACCGACGCGAGTGGCCTTGGCATCGGTGCAGTTCTTCTACAGCGGGATGCCACTTCACGGGAAAGAGTTATTGCGTATGCTAGTCGTGCTCTTACAGCTGCTGAACAGAACTACTCCATAACTGAGCAGGAGTGCCTTGCTGTCGTTTGGGCCGTACAAAAATTCCGACCGTATCTTTACGGACGCCACTTGAGAATCATTACAGACCATCACGCTTTGTGCTGGCTATCGTCACTGAAAAACCTCTCTAGTCGCCTCGGTCGTTGGGTGCTCCGCCTACAAGAGTACGATTTGGAAGTCATCTATAAGTCTAGCAAAAAACACCAAGATGCAGATGCTTTCTTTCGCTGTCCCCTTCCACTGTCATCCTCGAGTACGTCAGGTGATTGCTCGTCCAGTGGGCAAAACTCTGCGTCACCCCTCACATTATCACAACTTGCGGTTATTGACACGCCGGCTTCAAATCACTACACCGAGTTCGCCCACGCCAGCGTGATGATCTATATTCCAATAGCATTATTGAACGCCTAAATGGTATATCATCTACTCCTAATGCTAGATTGCGCCGACAACTACGGCAATTTAAGCTCGATAACAATGTGCTCCATCACTACGTTTACACTACTGATGGACACCGCTGGGTTTCAGTACTACCGCGTTCTCTACGTCACCAAGTCCTCGAAGCCTTTCACGACGACCCATGTGCAGGCCACTTGGGACTTTACAAAACACAAAGCCGCACCAGGAAACATTTCTTCTGGCCTGGCATCTCTACCTTTGTGGCCATATACGTTGCATCTTGCCATCTGTGTCAACGGCGGAAGCGGCCAACTTCGTCTCCTGCCTGCATTCTGCAACACATCCTGTGTCCCGAGACTCCTTTCGCCATCGTTGGCATAGACGTACTAGGGCCTCTCCCCATCACACCAGCAGGTAATCGTTGGATTGTGACTGCTGCCGATCACCTGACACGGTACGCAGAGACTGCTGCACTACGCACAAGTTCTGCTTCAGACGTCGCAGACTTCTTTCTCAACGCCACTGTATTGCGTCACGGAGCACCTCGCGTCCTCCTGAGTGATCGCGGCAAAACGTTCCTGTCCACCATAATCGAAACCCTGCTCACAACCTGTGGTATAGTACATAAGACGACGTCAGCCTACCACCCCCAAACTAATGGGCTGACAGAGAGATTCCATCGGACACTAACAGACATGCTATCGATGTACATTGCACCAAACCACGACAACTGGGATACAATTTTGCCTTTTGTGACGTTTGCCCATAACGTTGTGACGTTTGTCCGGTGGTTATTGAACCGCAGCCGAAATGTGGCGTGTCTGTTTGGCCGATAAACTCTATATAAACCACAGTTTTGAAAATATCAGCGTAACTCTTTTGCAGTCTGCTTTGTCAAACAGACGCGAGTGCGAACAGCGTGAGGCTTATTTTATTTTTAAATTTCGAACATTAGTAGCCGGCATCAACGAAGACCGTGGAAGACTCTCCTGCCTCCGAGAAGTAAGCCAGAAGGAAATTGGTGACAAAGATTGATAGCTGGAGACCATGCTTGTTTTTTCTGACTGACTCGTACGTGTACACTGTCCTTTATCGTTTTTTTGTCTTCTTTTTTTTCTTTTTTCTTTTTTTCACATGCACATACAAAGTGGTTCTGTTCACCTATCACTTGATGACCATTGAAGGGAAACGAACGAAGATGAAAGAGAGCCGACCGACCCATTAAGTGGAAACCCTTTCCTAACGCACGCTGTCACGGACCCCACCCAACACCACGGCGACAATCTTGGGTGCCCGACACATGCTGAGAACTGACCAGCACGAAATTAGTACCGGATGTGGACGTACACGGACATTTGGTTTTGTTCTCAAAACGAACAGGTCCTTGTACTGCATCTACGAGACTTTACTGACAAAAAAGTGCGTTTTATATTTGGCACGCTAACACGCAATCAAAGAAACACAGTAATGGAGTGAATTCTTAAAGGGTGTGGTTTTTTCCTTATTTCAATGTCCTCATTGTTTTTTACGCATTATCGCACCAACAAAGCTTACCAACAAGATCAAACCCTTCCCAGGTGGTCGAAATTTTCGGAGTCCTCCACTACGGCGTCTCTCATAATCATATGGGGGTTTTGGGACGTTAAACCCCACAAATCAATCAATCAACAAGATAAAACCCAATAATAAATTTTTGAAGGCTCGGGGAAACATTTGTTCTTTTTATGAATTTATGAGCCTGCTCGGTGAACACCTAAGGCGATTATACTTCGTCACCGTAGAATTCGTCAATTGCTGAAAGATTCTCACTACCTGCGACAAAAACATCGACTCTTGAGAGCTACTTCCCTTTACACTGCTTTTCCTGAATAGCCAATAAAGATTTTGCACCATCATAACTCTTCCAAACCCCAACAGGCCAAAACAAAAAAAGTGCGCTGATGGACACACAGAATGCGTTTGAAACATTTATCATCCTAACGATGAAATTGTAATGACATTTCGATAACACGACTGCTGCGGTGTGAATGGCAGTCACCGCCCCATATAATGGGTGCAAGATAGCATCGGTGCATCGCGGTGTTAGCTAGATTGCAAAAAGAATTCAACGCAGGCGCTAAAGTAGTTAGTTTTCTCCAAAGAGTGCGTCGCGAGTTCGATTAAAAGTACTGTATACTACTCAGAAAAAAAATTTCCTGACTGCCACACATGAAAGATCGCTCATCGCAATGGCGGCAAAAAGCATGCTTTCATACCAGGAAAAAGGAACTATAAATTGAACTCGATGTTGAAACTTGGTAAAAAGTGACCACTAGCCACACCCAACAGAGAATATGGTCAATCGTGACAGTCTATTGGTAGGAGAAGAAATTCTCAAAGGAAGATTTAGTTTGCCTAAAACAAACACGTATAACTTGATATTGTATTTTATGCCCTTGAGGCTGCTTTAGGTTGCGCCAGAGTCCAACGTTTGCTTTTTTTTCCTCACGCGTTCACGCGTTCTCACGTCGGTGGCGTTGTCGGTGGTGTGTTCGCTTGCCTGCATGCCAGCCTGCAAACTGCGGAGAAATGCGAGCACGGCGTCTGCTGCCGCTCATGGGCACCACAAAAACGTGTGTGCCTGCATAAAATGACCACTATGGTATTTATTTTACTAATAAACAAAACTTGACGAAGGCTGTGAAAATTGTTTCAGTTTGGACTTCTACTGGCACCGAACAATGCTGTGGGCATTCATCCCACCGATGGAAGGCAACAGAACGCAGACAGAAAAAAATCTGCTTTAAAATTTTCTACGCACTTTCTAGAGAAACCGCTTTAAGGTTAGATACTTCACAAGGTACGCTTTTTATTGCGACATAAAACAGGAGAGCAATGAATCACGGTAGACAGTCCCTTTCAAACCGCACCTCCCGCCGGTTCAGTGTTCGCTGAGTGCCTCCCATCGTCGCCGATCACAGCGCCACCGTTCCTTTCGACACTGCACTGCGTGCGTCTGAAGGAGCAGAGTTTATTATGCTTACACGAACATTTTGTTCATCTACTGGTCGAGTACGTATATACATCATATACTACCGCAGCGGCACGCACTGCTCCAACGTTAATAGAACAATTTTTGGCGCGCTCTTGACTTTCTGGTTCAACGTTCAGCTGCACCGAGGTCTCTGGCATCGTACGTGGTCAAGGCACGCGGTTTTTGTCAGCGCTCTCTCACCTGCCTCCCAAGTCTATCTCCTCTCACACATTACGGTCAGGTAAGCATTTATTTCACTATTTTTGACAATTTTCTATCTTACTAATATTCTCATAAACAGTTCTTAGGCTCACTCACATGCCGCAGGTCATACGAGCTAGGCATGTAACATGTCTGTCGGTATATAAGGTGCTTGATTAAACACGTGTTTGTCAAGCTTGCATTGTTCCTATATACCTTATTACTAGGTGCGGGATACTGCAGGGGCAGCAAAGGTTACTGTGTGTTGGCATATTTAAATTGATTTTGTTGATTTTTAGATCGGCCGCGAGGTACGACCGTTGTGCTCGTACGCTGTGTTCCACCTTTTTTGTTGAGTTGCACATGCAGGAAGGGGTACCGCGAACAGTTGAATTTTTCGGAATTGAATGAAGCGTTCCTTTCCCTCAGAAATAACGTGATTTTTCCTTTGTTGACGTCACTTAATTGTATTATTGCTGTTAAGCCTTCTCCTGAGGTGCATCTTTGCCGTTTTAGGATGTCAAAGGTCAGTTTGTGCATGCAGTCATTAGTGATCTTTTCAGTGCCTATGCACACGGCCGTATTAAGGCGCACTTGTAAGCCTGATCAGCAAGAGTCTCACATCAGGCGTGTACAAGTCTTAGTCGTCTTATCGAGCACTGATTAATGCTTGCATCGCTTGCAAGTCATACGTTCATGACTAGAAAATGAGATGTAGGAGATGACAGGGGTCGTAACTGTCACTTGGTTGCTTGCATCGCTAGCAAGTCATACGTTCATTATCACAAAATAAGGTGCAGGAGACGACAGGGGCAGCAACTATCACTTGGCTGTGTGTAAACTTATTTTGGCATGTTTGGTGGAATCTGAGTGACAGCCGTGAGGTACGATTGGTGCTTACAATTTGCATGAAGCTTGTGTTGCGTGTACCGTATTATTTTGCGTGCTCAGGAGTACGTTTGCGTGCGCAGGAGTACGTTTGCGTGCTCAGGAGTACAATTTGCGTGCTCAAGTACATTTAGCAGTTCATTTTTTGGCTCATCACTGGTCAAGTTTTTTTGGTGGACTGTTAACTTGTTCAGCCTTCAGCTGCTCAGTGCCCTCTAGCACCGTACGTGGTCAAGGCACGCGGTTCTTGTCAGTGCTCTCTCACCTTCCTGATAAGTCCATCACCTAGCACACATCACAATCAGGTAGGCATTTATTTCACCGTTGTCGATCACTACCTATCTTACCAATAGTCCTATAAACAGTTATAAGGCGCCATTACATGCCACAGCTCATACGAGCTCGGCATGTAACATGCCTGTCGCTGTATGAGGTGAATGATGAAACAAGGGTTTGCTATGCTTGCATTGCTCATACATACCTTATAACTAAATTAGGCGCAGAAAACGGTAGGGGTAGCGACAATAATATTACTGTGCGTAGGCACATTTCAATGAATTTGCTTGATTCTTAGAGACGGCCATGAGGTACTACCATTGTGTTTGCACAGTGTGATGCACCTTTTTTATTGAGTTGCACATGCGGAAAGGAGTACAGTGAACAGTTGATTTTTTTTGGAATTGAATGAAGCGTTTTTTTGCACTTAACAATAACGTGATTTTGTCTTTCTTGCGCAACTGTATCAAGTTAAATAGACTTGTTGCGACGAAGCCTGCGGCTGAGTCGCATCTTTGCAGTTTGTGAATGTCACAGGTCAGTTTGTGGACGCAGTCATTAGGGATCTCGTCAGTGCCCACGAACATGGCCGTTATACGCCGAATTTGTAAGCCTGATCAGCAGGACTTTCACAGTCAGGCGTGTACATGTGCTTGTTGTCTTATCGAGCACAGACAAAGCGCACGTGTTTTCCATGCCTGCATCGCTTCCAAGTTGTAGTGATACGTATCCCGAAGGAGTACGGCCACTAGCGTGGGTTCAATCTTAGCGAGCCGCAGGACACGCGTTAACCGTCGCCATGCTTGAGAACACAATACTGCTCACAGTCGCGACACTTTGTTGCCTGCGGCAACACCAAAAACGCAGTACAGAGCCCGTTTCAAAGGCGTGGTGGGCAAGCAAACGGGCTTACTCACGCCACGAGTGAACAGTACTACACAGGGTGCCGCGAGCATGTCTCCGTGGTAAAAGTGATTCACAGAGACACCGGGACCAAGGCCCGGTTGCTCTAGCGAGGGCAAAAGCGCTCGCGTTGGCTTCGGAGTAATACGGGTCGGCGTAGCTTGGCCACGCACTAGGACACTGTACCACTCTTCGGCCTAGCATAGGCAAAGGGGCAACAAAAGGTGAGCGTTCACCTCGGATGCGAGGCGCCGTCCGCGAAGTTAGACGTGCCCCAAACAATAGAAGTCGACGGACGGGAAAAAAAGGAATGCGTGCTCACCCTCGGCGTTCCTTAAGAAATCTGACTCACTCCCGAAGCACGCGCGCGAAACGTCCCGAGAGACCCCGCGCGCGGCGCCCCAGTCAACATCCGCGACCGGATGAGAGGGGTTAAGCATCACTCCTCGCTCTCCTAGTGCGGCAGACAGCAGAGGAGGGGAGTCACGTCGGGACACGAGAACGCCAGAAAAGGCGGCAAAGCCCGCGCAAAGGCGGCAGTATAGCTTTAGTTCCCGCATCACTCTTTCCTAAATTTGCCCTTTACCGGTCTGCAAAGGAAGCTGGACGTCATCCATTCAATTAAAACGACACTCCTATGAGCAACGGCTAACCTCAGTCTAGCCTTGTAACTGCTGCTAAAAATGATGAAAGGAAAAAAAAACATTATTAACAAAACAAACACAAGACACTATAAAAAATAATTGCGAAAGGGTACACCGGATTGTAGGACTAGTGGTCGTGGTACTTGGGAGGGATAGCGTCCACCACGCGGAGGGGCAGAAGAGCGTGATAATGTCCGCTGGGTGCGATGCCCAAGTGCGAGGTCATAGGCACGGATGGGGCTCACTGATGGCTCGTGGCTCACAACTACACTAGGAGTTCGAGTCCGACGAACACCGCTTCGGTGGTGGTTCGGGGGCCCTGCATTTCTCGATGAATGACGGGGGAACCTCGCTGGGAAGCCGGGCATCTCCAGGGATCAGAGAGGCCAAACCGAAATTGGCTGCGAGGTGCCCTGGCGTTGGCTGGCAGCATATAGCTGCTCTCAGCTAGCCTCGCGCAGGAGTCATCGTGGAAAGACAGCAGAGCTTCTCGGCGATGGCCAAGCGCTGAGCACAGCATCAGTAGGTCAGTGCCCGCAGCAGCTCTAGTGTCCACGTTGACGGAATGAAGCCATGACGTGCACTCTTTACGGGCGCGCACAGAAGCGCTACGCACGTACACACACACGCACACACACACCGCCGACGGCTGTGCGAGCAAAGGCGCAAAGAGTCCTTCTTCCCTCTCTCCATGCATCAGCACCGATACTTAAAGCCACAAGGTCACAGAAGAGGGGAGTCACGTCGGAACTACCTTCGCGGTAGATGAAATAAACACCAAAAAAGTAAAACAGAGCAAAATGACACTCAATCTCAAGTCAAAAGAAAATAAAAATATAAAATACAATTAACACCTAATACTAGACAAAAGAAACATAACACACAACATGCACATGAACACTTAAAGGCGAAACACTGGCAGCAACCTGGGTGGGGTCAACTTCTTTACGAAAAAAAAGGCCGTAAAAAAGCTAACCTGTACCAAGCCTAGACAGTAAACTGAGGGCCTTTGGTGGCGGAGCAGTCCGCCATCTGGCGCAAAATCACAAAGGTGACTTTTCCTCAGATTATACCGGTGCGGGGCCCGAATGCGGTCCGCCGTCCTGGTTGTGCCCCGTTGCTTGCCCGAAGTACCACAGGGTGCTGGCACGAGCTCGTCAGAACGTGATACAAAGGGTTTCAGGCCTGTGATATGGGCATGGCTAAGGTTTTCCGAATGGGGATTTTTCAGCAAGTTCGCGAGTGGAGTGCAAGCTTTCTCCAATTAGTACGGACCAAACCACTAAGGAGCGAGCGAGATTGAGAACCCCTTACTGGCATCGCTAAGAGCGTGATTACACTTCAGGACAAGATCGCCCACCTCAAAAACTAGGTCGCGACGCTTGTGGTCATATTAGGCCTTCTGCTGAGCCCTGGCCGACGCCATACTTTGCCTTGCTTTGCAGAAAGATTGACAAAGCCTCTAATGAAGTGTCGACGCGTAAGCAGAGCAGTCTGCCAGCATCTCCGCATCCTCGAGCGGGCAGTGAGTGACGCTGGTCACTATATTTGCCTACTTCTTTCCAAAATTTAAGAAAGCGGGCGAGAAACCAGTTGAGCTACTCTTGTATGTTCAAACAGCGCACGCGAGCTCACTCAAATGGTCTTCCCAGTCTCTTTGACTTTCAGCAATTGCAGCCAACATCAGTTTGAGCGTACAATTGACGCGTTCCGTCAACTTAGACTGGGGATTGTTGAATTAGTGCAGTGACTAATTCCGAGGGAACGGCACGTGACACCAAACGCCCTAGTGGTGAAATACGAAGCATTGTCCGCGATGAGCCTTTCCGGGAAGCCAAACCGGCAAAACACTTCCTGCAGCTTCTCAAGCACGGCTCGCGCTGTCACCTTACGAAAAGGGAAATATTCCACCAATTTCAAAAAGTGATGAACTACTACCATGAGGTGAAGGAACCCCTGCTTACTTCTGGGAAATGGTCTCAATAGATCGCAGGTGGCCACTTGCCATGAATGCTCACTGACAATCAGTTTCATCAGACCAGGCGGTTTGCCATCCCTTGATTTCACCGTTTCACAGACGCGGCAAGAAGAGCAATAGCGGAAAATGTCACGCTTCATGCCGGGCCAGGTCACAACGCAGCTCAGTTTTGCAAAAGTTTTCAAGCCACGCAGGTGACCGGCCGTGGGTTCGTCGTGAGAAGATCGCAATAAGTGCGGCTCTCAGAATTTTTGGAAAAACTACCTTAAACGGCTCAATGGGCTCGTCGTCAGTTGCTATATACTTCAGCAGGAGCCCATCATGGTCCAGTAAATATGAATCTGCCGGGGAATCAGTGACACACGTTGGTTTTAGCCCCCTTTAGCGCCCGCTGCAGGGCAAGCAGCGTCCCGGCGCTCCGTCTCGCCGAGACAGCCGCTATCGGCGCCCGCTGCAGGACAAGCAGCGTCACGGCGTTCCATCTCTCTGAAACCGTCGGACCTTTCACGACAAAACGGATTACTTTGCTGGGCCTTCAGAAGCTCTTCTCTGCTCAAAGCGATTCCCATTCTCCCAAAATGAGGGAGTCTGGTGTCGCGCCCACTCAGTACCGCAGCAACTACCACTTGTGTCAGCGTTACGGTTTCGCTCTCGGCATCATGGTTTTTGGAAAGCTCCCCCCTTGGCCGCTTCGCGGTGCGCCGCTTACCTGGTTAACAGCCAAGGTTTGTCCCCATAGGAACTCACCCTTCTCGCCGAATGGCGGCGAAACTGCTGTTTCGCCCCCGACGCTTGCATGGGCAAAGGACCGCTAGTGGCTGTCGCACCATTCTGCACTAATTGTACCTTAGCGGGATTTAATGTCATCCCGGTGGTCCTCACCCTCTCGAGAACATCGGCAACATAAGCCAAGTGCTCTTCAAAAGTTCAGGATGTCGTCGAGGTAGCACGTGCAGTATTACCACTTTGCTTCCCCAAGGACACGGTCAATGAGTCTTTGAAACGTCGCAGGAGCAGTGCAAAGACCCAAGGGCATACGAGTAAACTCGAACAACCCTATGTGGGACGTGAACGCAGTTTTACACTGGTCACGGTTACCCATCTGGACCTGTAGGTAACCTTCAGAAGCGTCAAACATGGTAAAGAACCGTGCATCCCCAGGTTTCCTACGATGAAGTTTATCGTGGGGAGCGGATAGGCATCTTTACGAGTCACTCCATTCAGATGGCGATAGTCTACGCAAAGGCGATGACTGCCATCTGTCTTAGCCACCAACACAATTGGACACGTCCAGGAGCTGGATGAGTGGCGAATAATGCCAGCCGCCAGCATGTCGTCCAGCAACCCATTGCTAATCTGCCTTTTGGCGAGACTGATGGGCATGGGGTTACGCTTCAAAGGAAGCGCATCACCAGTTTCGATCACGTGACTCACTAAATCGATGCATCCCTGTTAATCGGTAAAGAGCTCGTCGTACTCACGTAACAATGTCAACATACGAGCCTTCTGTGCATAGTTCAACTGAGTCGTGCTGGTTACGAAGGATGTAGCGTCTCTTCGTGTCGTGTTGGTCAATCCACACAGGGGTTACACGCCGACGTACGTGGTACGCCTGGGTACGACCCCGAAGTTGGTGCGCGGATGGATGGATGGATAGATATGGCTGTCCCCTTTAGAACGGGCGATGGCTAGCGCCACCAAGCCGTAATACTTAATGAACCAAAAACTAGATTTATTTTTTTCTCTTAAATAGTGAGGGTGAGGATTCGTACTTTGCAGAGAAGGATTCAAAATTCACTCGTGCCTCGACTTTAGCCACCAATCAGATAACCTCGGCCTAGTTAATTCTACCCGCTTAAAGTCTATTTTGCCCTCGCTGTCCCTAAACCCGGGTGCTTTGAAAAACCCTGCGCCATCAACCTGAACTACAGAGTGAAGCCCTTTACAGAACATTATCAAGTGTACGGCAGTTTCTTTTTCCTCTCCACACGCACTGCATACCGTGTCTACCCCTCCGTACTTGGCCCGATATGTCTTTGTTCGCAATACTCCCGTCCTGGCCTCAAACAGTAGAGAACTACCTCGAGTATTATCATAGATCCTTTCCTTGGCTATTTCCTGCTTAAAAGATCGATAGATTTTTAGGGCGAACTTCTTAATCATGCCAATACTCCACATATTGGTCTGAGCTTCCTTCACCTTCTTCTTAACCGATAATTCTTTTTGGTTTGGCCCCCTGCAGTTTGCCAAGAATTTACCAGTCAATTGTCTGGTTCGCTTCCAACATTTTGTATCGACATTCTTCTGTACAAGTAGCTGAATACCTTTCTAGCCCAACGCTCCTCCCCCATTTCTCTCCATCGCTTCTCACATTTTATCTTGCTGCTAGCTTCCCTGCCCTCAAATGATGTCCATAGCATATCACCTTGTACTCCCTGATTTGGTGTATTCTCGTGAGCTCCTAAGGCAAGCCTACCTATTCCACGTTGCTTAATTTCTAATCTTCCTTGAACTTCTGATCTCATGCACAAGACCGCTTTGCCGAACGTCAGACCAGGAACTATGACCCCTTTCCATATTCCTCTCACAACATCATACCTATTGCAATTCTACAGTGCCCTGTTTTTCATTACCGCTGCATTCCTGTTACCTTTAGTCTACACGTATATTTCGTGTTTCCTTAGGTACTCGGCTGCATTGTTTATCCATACGCCCAGATATTTGTATTTATCTGTTATCTCTAGCGTGACCTTCTGTATTCTAAGCTCACTACCTTCATTGTCATTAAAAATCATGACTGCTGATTTTTCCTTACTGAATCTGAAATCTAACCTATCTCCCTCATTACCGCAAATGTCCACGAATCTCTGCAAATCTTCTTTGTTCTCGGCCATTAGCACTATATCGTCTGCGTACATCAATACTGGCAGTGCCTGTTCAATTAGTTTTTCTTGTTTGACGAAAGAGAGGTTGAAGCCCAGTCCACTCCCCTCTAATTTGGCCTCTTATCCTTGTAGATACATCATGAATAGCAAGGGTGACAGAGGGCACCCCTGCTTAAGCCCCCATTTTACCTCTGCAGGCTTGGATACTTGTTTTTCCCACTTTATAATTACCTTGTTTCCTTTATAGATATCCTTTAAAAGGTTAGTGACTACACCTTCCACGCCTAGTGCGTCCAGTATTCCCCACAATTCCTCTTGAACCACGCTATCGTACGCTCCCTTGATATCCAAAAATGCTAGCCACAGGGGCCTGTGTTTCTTTTCTGCTATTTCGATGCACTGCGGCACTGAGAACAGATTGTCTTCCAACCTCCTGTGTTTCCGAAACCCATTCTGCAGTTCCCCCAGCACCCCCTCATCGTCTATCCATGTCTGCAGTCTTTCCTTTACAATCTGCGTCGCCAGCCTATAGACCACTGATGTCACTGTTTTGGGTTTGGTAGTTGTTTATGTCAGCTTTGTCCCCCTTTCCTTTATAGATCATGCTCATCTTGCTAAGTTTCCATCCTTCGGGAACTTCTCCATCGATTATTATTTTGCTCACTGCCTCTCTCAAAGCCTGCTTAGACTTCGGACCTAGTGTTTTTGTTAGCATAATTGGAATGTCATTTGGGCCTGTTGATGTACTACTAGGAACCCTTTTCTCACTTATTTCCACTCTCGCTGTGAAAATGGAGCCATTGCGCCTCTTGTTTTATTCTTGTCTATTGTGGTGAATAAAGCATTTCTTTTTGAAATTTTCCTGTCGCCCTTGTTCTTATATATTCAATAGCTTTGTCCCCTTCTAGCCTAGCACATCGAGCTGTAGTTATAAATCTCTGCTCTAGGCTCGTCTCATTTCTTGGAGAGTTTAAATGGTTCCCAAATTTTGCAGCTGCCTTTCTATCTTTTTTATGTACTTCTGCCGGCCACTGGGCTGCCTTTCGTCTAATTTTTTCATTGATCAAAAGGGATGCACATCTTCTACAGCTTAGAAAGATTTCCCATTTTCTTTCAACATCATCTGTCGGTTCACACCGCTGCTTAGCATGTCTGTGTTCCCTGGAGGCTTCCTGACGTTTTGCTATGGTTCTCTTAACTTCCTCATTCCACCAACTTTTGGGTTGCCTGCACTTCGCGTCAGCTTCTTCTCCTTCCGCTTCTACACTTGGGTCTACTTTCAAACCAACCCCACATCCTGAACACTTTACAGTCTTTTTAACCATGTCTTTCCGACACCAATTGTCCCTATGACTTGCCTCTGCTCTACGAAAAAGCGCCCTGCCCTACGAAAAAAAAAGTCTAAGCTCTACTACAAAAATTTGCGTGTTCAATGTACGTGCACCTCCTCCACGAGGTGGCAAAGGAAAAAGAAAAACAACAAAAAACAAAAAAATTGAACACATGCAGAAACTAATAGGTACCTGGTGACTGAACCCCGAAAAAGCCGTACAATAAAATAAGTGCTACAGGGATTTGAACTGCTGTCCTATAATTATAAAGACAAGCTCAAAACACACAACAACTTATCTGCGCAGTTGATCAGGAGCACTCAAAACCACGTCCAGCCACCATGACAGTCCAAACCGACTAGTTTCATGACATTCCGAACGGACCACCGCCCTGCACGCCACTCCCAGAAAAAAAGAGGCGTCTTTTGGGATTGGCCTGTTGTCGAACGTAATGCGCACTTGGTGCGGCTACCATCGACAATTCAGGCGCCTGCTCAACGTGCGTTCGAAGTGTCGATAGCTCGACTGATGGCGGGCAAAACTCGGCCAGGGCCAAAGCCTGTGCCCCGTCAATTCCGCAGGGAACCGACTGCAAGCGCTGTGCCGACGAGCTGCCATGCATGCTGAAGGGCGCATTAGCAGTCATAGGCGCTTGTGCGTACCGTTCAGGTAGGGCAAGACACCCATTCCGAATAGACGCGCCATTTCGAAAGGGTGCGGATAGGCGCTACGTGTCTTCACCGCAATAGGGAGTGGTGACATGGACGGGTGCCGAGGGGTTCCCATCAATAGAGGCAATGACATCATTGTGCAACGCGGCATCCACTAACAGAGACAGTGGACAAAAATACTGCGAAACAGACATGTTGCGATGAGCACGAATAACGCAGTCGAACTGACTCGCTAAGAGCAGTCAAAAGCTTAGAGCTTTTGATACCGTGTTTGGAGCCAGTGCACTGTACCCAGTGTACCCGTATCCCGAAAGATTACGGCCACTAGCGTGGGCTCAGTCTCAGTGAGCCGCAAGGCACACGTAAACCGTCGCCATGGCGAGAACGCAGTGCTGCTCAAGGTCGCAGCACTTTATTGCCTGCGGCAGCACGAAAACGCAGTACAGCCCGTTGCAAAGGCGCGGCGAGAAAGCAAATAGGCTTATCCACGCTACGAGCGAGAAGTACTACACAGGGTGCCGCGTGCACGTCTCTATGGTAATAGTGATTCACGGAGACACCGGGACAAAGGCCTGGCTGCTAGAGCGAGAAGAAGGCGCTAGTGTTGGCTTTGGACAGATACGGGTCAAAGCAGTTTGACCACGCACTAAGACACCATACCGCTCTTCGGCCTAGCGTTCGGCAAAAGGGTGACATAAGGTAAGCGTTCGCCGCAGGTGCAAGGCGCTGTTAGCGAATAAAAGTATCCAAGTTACTCTTCTGTTCTACTGTTTTGTTGGTTGAAGCTATTCGTCTTGTGGTTTGCTTTGCTTACGCACTTTGCCAAACGCACGGCAAACATTTAACTGAAAAGTTTGAAAGTTTCGCATGTTGGTAAGAACGCATGAATAAAATGCTTGCGTGCAATAGACAGACAAAAAGAATGTAGAGGGGCCATATACCAAAGCCTATTACACCGGCATTACCTTTCTTGTATCTAGTGCATGTTAGTTGTTTCATGTAAAACACTGCACATATATTAATTTTTGTGGCCTGCAGGTCTCACAAGGTCACCGTCATGAGACATTTAACACTTCTCCCACTGCCCCTATCTGCCTTCATGAGCTCTATCAGTGTAGCTGTATCAGTGAAGCTCTATATCAGTGTAGGCACCACATCTTTGCTCCCATATGTGGTGAAAAAATCGCAGTGCCTTTCTGCTTAGTGAATGAACTGATCTACTCAAATATTTCACAAGTGCCTGCAGGCAGTGAGCAATGTCAATATGAAAATTGTGGAATGCTTACCATAGTGTCAAATAGGTGGCTCATGCAACCACACTGCAAGATGTGCTCTCCCAAGCAAGGCAGAAGGAGATTTGCAGTGCGGGAAACACAAATGCAAAGCAAGATATAGTTTATTTGACGAAGCAAAATGTTTTTAGAGCTCGTGGTTTATTAAAAGGGAATAAATGGGGCAATATGAAGTAGTAGGGCATTTATTGTACCTACACCACTACGAGTAATTTATTTTAGGACAGAAGCCTAACAAGTTGAATGAATAACTTCTCATTGCAGTTGCTGTATGTTGGTGCACCTGTCTTGATTTTACTACCCTGCCTTTAATAAAATTAATAGTTCACTGAGATCAAATCGCTTTACATAAATAAGTGTTGTAAGATCCTAGATGTCTGATTAGGCGTGTCATGTTGATAAGATTTATTGCACTCCAATAGCCTGAAATATCACCACAGTGCATGCCTTTACCTAAAGAACCTTACCACTGCATTGCATATTTTTAACTCAAGAACCTAGCTCTTGTAATTAGTGTTGCCTTGTTAAAGAAGTGATGCTTTGCGGTGGAAAAGTGCTACTCCAGAGCTTGTTTAAATGAACATTGAAAAAAAACTGTTTGAATTTGAATTCCGAGAATCACGTTTTGTGGCGAAGGGTTGTTTATTTCCACAAATTCGCATGAAAATTTTAAGTACACATCATGGTATTCTGTGCACAATGAGCTACATTTTCAGGGAAGGGGCAGGTTGCTAAGGATTATTTGGCTATCATCTGCAGAACACAGTATTTTTAGACTCATGTACAGTGCTCACAGATTCAATTTTGGTATCAAAAGTTTTAGTACAAAGATTGGTATGTGCAAATGCTCGATGTAACCACTGCATTTTGCAACAAACATGGCTGCTTAAGGTAATGTTGGTTCTGATGCAAATACTCTAGTCTAAATTGCTCAGTATAGCTAGGAAGGAATATTGGTAAAACGAATGTGTGTACACAGCTTAGCCTTTAGATCAGGTTTTAATTTTTCTGTAGTGCCATCATGGACAAGTCAAAGGCATGCAAAAAATGGCGAAGTTAAATCATGCCTGGAGAAATTGTTTTGAACCCACTCTTAAGTGCGCAAGCTGACATTGAGTGTACCGATAGAAACTAAAACTAGAAAATGTGTTTTACTTTCTTTGGACTTATTCGTAAATTCATAGTCCATGACTGTGCATGTCTCCAGAATTTTACTTCATCCATGGTGACATTATCTAACTATTCAATATTACTTTTCGTTAAACTATTGTTTTTGTTCAGCAGGTTATTGATAATCATTTAGTCATGTCAACAATTTCTTTTTTCGAAAAGAAAAATATCAGTGAAGTGTGCTGGATTTACTTGTTTGCAACCATTGTGCCATTCATATTACTTTGATTTCAAATACACAGCCTTGTTTTGCATTTTTAAACTCCGAGAATTTGCATGCTGTGGAAGACAACTGTAGCTGAAAAAATAGTAGTGAGCGTTCTGAACTAGACAAAAGGAAAAAGTTTGTTAACCCTACCCCGTGCAGCTAATCGGTTCCATCACTAGTTGCAAAGAAGACAAGCTAGAGCAGTTACAATGGTTGTAGTTGTAGGAAACCTATTGTGCTTTTTGCTTGGGAAGTTCCTCAGTGTGGAGCCCTGGGTCCGGGGCCCCATTAGCTACTGCAAATGGCTGAACTGTAACAATTTCTGCAGGCGAGTTGAATTGAAGCATTTGTAGAAATAAGAAGCTACAGCTGAGTTAGAAATTACTATTTTGATTGCAGGATTAAACGAATGTAGAAACTTTCTTCAAGTGCGTTCATGGTGACAAGAGGTGCACCAAAAAATTTCAAAAATTCTTTTATGCAGTGTTAACATAAAGTGCAATTATGTAACGCATCCTTCCTCGGTGTTTGGTGAAAATATTGTTTTGTTCATTATTTACATTCCTCGCGAGTGGACCACGAGGCTGCACCCCACGCCAAGCCCCCGCCGCCACCGAGCAGGGCCATTCGTCTGCTCAAACTTCAGCGGCCCCACTGCACGCATGCGATTGCAACACAGCCAACGCGGTGCTAGACAAGTCAAACTCGAAAGCCGCACAAGAGCATGACTTGTGGCCATCAGTCAAAGTACTGTTTTTATCGCAAAGCACACCGAGCTGAAAAACTCGGTGCGAAAAAAAATTGGGGCCCATGGTGAGTAATGTTGCTTCGCATTTAAAAAAGAAAATACATTATTTCTCGGGACAGTAAATTGACTATACTGAAAATATTTTATATCACTCCTCACTTTAGGTGTAAGATTTTTCTTTAAAGTGAGTTTCGGAAAACGCAATATTCAAGAACTGTGTATGCTTTTCTCTGTATATTTATTTAGGTATACTTGAAGAAACTGCGCCCCGCCGCGGTGGTCTAGTGGCTAAGGTACTCGGCTGCTGACCCGCAGGGCGCGGGTTCGAATCCCGGCTGCGGCAGCTGCATTTCCGATGGAGGCGGAAATGTTGTAGGCCCGTGTATTCAGATTTGGGTGCCCGTTAAAGAACCCCAGGTGGTCTGAATTTCCGGAGCCCTCCACTACGGCGTCTCTCATAATCATATAGTGGTTTTGGGACGTTAAACCCCAAATATCAATCAATCATTTGAAGAAACTGCAGCTAATGCAGTAGTAGGTGCATGGGATACAAACACAGAAGGAAAAAGTGTACAATGAGCACAATCATCTGCAAAATGAGGGTGTCATGATTAACCTGTCGCATGTACAACCATGATTTAATAGCAAGCAACATGCATGGCAGCTTCCGGCTTTTCCTTACTTTGCATTATCAGACCTTGAAGGGCTGAAAAATCCGCTTCGTAATTTTACAACATTCAACGTTGAGCGAAATGATGTTCGCATAATCATCACTCTGTTAAATTTAGTTTCTGTTGAATCTAGAGGAGAACCACCTAATAAGTGAAAGACAATGACAAGAAGTATGTGGTATAAAAAGTTTTACTGAACCCAGTTTACTGCCTTTTGTTACACACGAGCATCAAAATGCACACTAAGTTTAGGGTTGTTGTGATCACTAGGAGGCCTTGTTTCCTGATAGAGAACAATCCACATACAAGTGGGTATCAACAAGAATCTGAAGTAATAAGTTGTACATGTCTAAAGGGCCCACCGCGGTGGTCTAGTGGCTAAGGTACTCGACTGCTGACGCGCACGTCGCGGGATCGAATCCCGGTTGTGGCGGCTGCATTACCGGTGGAGGCAGAAACGTTGTAGGCCCATGTGCTCTGATTTGGGTGCACGTTAAAGAACCCCAAGTGGTCGAAATTTCCGGAGGCCTTCACTACGGCGTCTCTCGTATTCAGATGGTGGTTTCGGGACGTTAAACCTACATATCAATGAATCGATTACATATCTAAAGGACCAGTTGATCGCAGAGTGAGGCTTGAGGTATATCGAATATTTGCCCCGCCCCGGTGTTCTAATGGCTAAGGTATTCGGCTTCTGACCCGCAGGTCGCGGGTTCGAATCCCGGCTGCGGCAGCTGCATTGCCGATGGAGGCGGAAATGTTGTAGGCCCGTGTGCTCAGATTTGGGTGAACGTTCAAGAACCCCAGGTGGTCGAAATTTCCAGAGCCATGCACTACGGCGTCTCTGATGATCATATGGTGGTTTTGGGACGTTAAACCCCACATATCAATCAATCAAATATCGGATAATACACTAGCAATAAAAGACTTATTTAGTTTGACAAATTAAACTTCTTTAGGTCGAAAAAGGCCATCTGGCAACACATTGCCACTATTACCTATGAAGAGTTTGTAGGCCCGAGGACAGCCCTCTAGGTCTATAATAAATGAAAGAGTCTCGAGAGGGAGTACAAACAAACGAAGAATAAGAGTGGTTGCTCTGTGCACTCACGTATTTCCTCTAAATTTGAAGAGCAAGTGTGGCTTTCTGAGCTGTCCTCGAATAGTTTGGACTTAAAGACAAGACCACTGCATTGTAAAAGAAATGAGAGGCTCACTGGGAATTAGACAATAAAGGGCTGACGGAAGTGGTAGAACACAAAAGTATTCCCAGTGCTTTTTGCGTTCTTATGTCACTGATCAGTTTCCTATCAACACTTTGGTTTTGTCTATTGTTCTAGTCGGCCTTCATGGTTTGTTCATGTTCTAGGGAATTTCACACTGCCCCGCTGTGGTGGTCTAGTGGCTAAAGTACTCGGCTGCTGACCCGAAGGTCGCAAATTTGAATCCCGGCTGCAGCGGCTGCATTCCTGATGGAGGCGGAAATGTTGAAGGGCCATGTGCTCAGATTTTGGGAGCACGTTGAAAAACCCCAGGTGGTTGAAATTTCCGGAACCCTCCACTACGGCGTCTCTCAGAATCATATAGTGGTTTCGGGACGTTAAACCGTACATATCAATTATGAATTAGTGAATTTCACACTGCCTTTCTGTTTAAAACATTAAAGAAAACTTGTTTTGTTTTAAGTAGCTCAAAAACGTTCCTTGAAATGCCACACTTAGAAATGCCACCTGAACTGTGCGTTCCTGCTCAGCGACTCATGAGCTGGAGCCAAAAGGAGTAAGTGGGATGTAGAAGGATGTAGAAGAAGAACCAGCTCCACAAACTCAGCCATCCCGGCATACATGCCTCTATACGCCTCGTGGCTGAACGCTATGTCTGGCCGTCCATGCAGTGGGTCTGCCACACATGAACGCCCTCCTGTATTCACTGCCTATGCGCAAAAATTTCCAGACATGTCAGATCTCCACTCAAAACATTGCCTCAGTCCTCAGGTCAGTTCGAGCACGTTCACTTCGACATGCTAGGATCATTTTCCCGTTAGGACCCTACCACTACTGCCTCACCACCATCGACTGGTACACTAGATGACCCGACGCTTGGCTCCTCGAGGGAATCGCTGCAGAAGACATTGCCTCGGCTTTCTTCTATTGGCCGTTTAGGAGCCACCAAGGGCGAAAGTTTGAGTCTCACCAATTTAGGCTCCAGAGATTGATCATCGGGTTTGAATGCTTGAGGACCCCCAGCTATCACCACTGTACCAACGAAATGATCGAGCGTTTGCATGGGGAGTTCAGAGCCGCCATTCTGTTCCACCCGTATTCAACTTGGCTTGAGGTGATCTCGGCTAGCATTCGTAGTTTTCGCGCCACCTTCAAGCGGAACATCCACGCTACACCAGCACACCTTGTCTGTGGGGTACCACTCAGTCCGCCAGGTGAATTTATCGCAGCCCTGCCATCCAGCCCTACGTCAGACCCCCCCAAATTCGTCACCCAGCTCTGATGCGTCATCGCTGCCTCAAACCCGTCACCTGCAGCTTACCATAGCAAGCCTACAACTTTACAACTTTTGTATTCAAGGAGCTAGCATCGTGCACGCATGCTTTCCTCCGTGACGACACCGTCCTCCAACTTTTCCAGCCCCTCCTAGAGTGGACGCTGTCTATTCACCCATCGCGATTGCAAGAACTTCACCTTGCGCCGGACCTGGAACGACTTCAGCGTCTCGATTGACCGCCTCAAGCCTACATACATCACGGAGAATAAACCGGGCAGTGCTACTCCTTCCATTGGTGTTCTTGAACAGTCACCGACGTGGCAGCTCGCTCCTTTCACGACACGTACGCTCTGAACGTCTTGTATGCATCCCAGATTTCTGCAGACCATGAGGGCTCTACACTCTGCAGGTGAGAGGGGGGTGATGTGGCGAGTACTTCGTACACACCTGCCAAGCCTCTGTCTGGTTACTGTTGAGCCCAGCGTGACACGGACACTTGCTGCAACAAGCTTTCAATAAAAGACAACGGCACAGCAGTTTCACTGTGGCTTACGTCTCCACTGCTGGCTAATATCCCAAGCTACCAAGCTATTTTTTCCTCTAACCTTTCGAACGCATAGGCGGCGTGCTTGCCCTCAGCTGGTACCACGTTAATAAACGATCATGACGTTTTATGTTGGGATCCGTTCTTTAACGAATCCACATCCCACACATGTAGTGTCGTTTTGTTGCTAACCTTTGATTGCCTACAAAGACTAATCAATACAGGGATACCTAATGGATAAATATGCCTACTACCTTTCATAAGGTAGAATACTTTTATAAACAAGCATTTTTAAAATATTTTGTAGCAAAAATGTTGCTTAAATGTTGTGCAGAATGTGTCCGAACACTGTTTATCCTTTTTGCATTGTGACTTGAATGAGTTAGCATTATCCACGTTTTCCACATTATCCACGTTTTAGCAACATGGAAAGGCAACAGTATGGCAATGTTTCAGCAGTGTTTTGTGCTACTGGGGATGCTGTTTGTTTACGAAAGATAGTCGTTAACAGTTCAATCACCATTCAAGTATGGCCGATTACAAACGTAGAATATGGTCACTGAATTTTTACGATTCGAAAAACACCTAGATGTCCGGTTTATCCACTGTATATCCATAATTTTTAGTGAAAACACCAGGAGCTTAGCATAGCTGCTGCCGAGCCCGGGAGAGGTGCAGTTGAGTCTCGCAGTAGGAACTAGTCTTGGACACGGCCGTCGAGTGTCCATGGTCATTGGCTGCAAAATCTCTCACCGTACTGTACTGCATGTCGGTGGTCCCGACGGGCAGGATGTACATCGCTTGGGCAATGACACCTATTACCTTCTAATATTAAGCCGACCTCCTGGGCGACGTCCACTGTTCCAACCGGAAGACCCGGATGCTCGAGTGCGCTGTCCTGCAACAACGTACCCAGGACACATTAACGCCGGGGTATTGCTGAAGGCTGTACTAATTTTGCCGTGTCGTGATGCCATGTTTCAGGGAGAGGTTGTGTTTGCTCTTTAGTAGAACCTTCCTTCTGTGCCACATTTCCGCGTCCATTATCATGGCCAGCATGTCAGGATGTGAGATGGTGTGCGGACGTGTTGAAGCAGTTCTGGAACTCTCGCTTCCTGCCTCCGGCCAGAGTAGGGGAGTGTTTCCTACCGCTGATGTCCCAGGACCCTTTAGGGGTTCCGTCATGGTCGTGTTTCCGAGATAATCGATCACAAGAACCTGGGTGATGTCGGTGGTGCTAATATTGTGACCAATTTTTGGCAGAATCTGGCCATTGTGAAGGCTCCCCGTACCTTGGTGGTACACCAGGAAAACTGAAAACACAAGGAACTATTAAAGTGGGCTCCAAAGGCCTAACCCCAGGGGCTGCCAGCGGCGTATCCCCATAGGAAGGTGGTGGTGGTTGACACAGGCCTATTAGTGCCGGGAACTAGCCTAGCGGCCTGCCCTTCAATGCTGTTTCAGCGTTCTCCACGACTCATCTCCGGGTCTGCGTCGCTGCTGGAAGGCGTTTCTAGGTAGTGCCGTAGCCCAACCTCAAATTATTTGAACTTAGGTGCCTGTACGTGGGTCGCGATGTCGTCCGCGGACCGCCGGTATAAATCAATTCAAATTCCATAAGATGAAGCGCACCTTGTCAGCCGTGCCCATACAGAGGCTTCAATATGCATCTCTTAGGTCGGCGCCTGGGGAAATTCAACACCAGGAAGAGGAACACTCAATCCTAAGTTATTTATGCTTTCGCTTTGGCCTTTATCCCCGGTGGACCACCTGGTCGTACGGCATGCCCAAGTATATTCGCTGCACCCTTATATCCCTTTGATTTAGTTCCCAGTATTGCATATTTAGAATATTATTTGTTGTGCCTATAGCCTATATATACTGAAGTGTGAGACGCTGAATTGCATTCGCTGCTCTCCCAGAACAGACGTTTATGATGATCCTGCAACACATGTTATTCTCATTTAAATATGGAGGAGCGCACACTGCTATATATTGGACTTGTAGTATGTGGTGGAGATTCAGGCACTACCACCTTTTCATTGAAAGCTCCACGCCATCTGATGGTTCGTTATTAACAATAAATGTTGGAGGCTTATGTGAAGGATGGCTTTTTTTGTAGTGTTGGGCTGCTGCTGCAATTTCTTAACACAGTGATTGTAACGTGTAGCAACTGATCAAGGACTAGCTCTAAAAGCACACAGATTGCATTGGCCTTTCACGTCAAAGTCGTGAAGAAACATGTGATGGTACTCTAAAGCAGCCGGGTGTCTCTCTGAATTGTAGCATACGTGGCATCTACTGGGTTTAATGACGTGCGCATTCGATGCCAAAACGGCTCTGCTCAAAATGAAAACAACAATAGTCGCAGTTTTCGAATGTGGTACTCAGAATGGCTAGCAGATCGAAACGTACAGCCCTCTGCTCACACTCAAATGGCACAAAAAACAGCACACACAGGACGAGAGCTAACTAACAACGTTTACAGCACGATTCCTAACATGCTGTGTAAATTACAACGACGCACGGCATGCAATCACAGGAATTGATATGAGTGTGAACTAAAGTGCGTCCCAGTTGTTATTTGCTGTGTTGGGATAGCGCGCTCTTTTCGTGAACTGGGCCTGCCCAGTGAGCGAAGTTACCTTTGTGGCTCTGATACAGTGCACTGGTTTTTTATGGGATGGGGTGCGCGAAATTAAAAGCGGATTGAATGTCTGCACTTTGAAGTGTGCGCCGTGAAACGAGTTGGAAGGTGAGGAAGAAGAAGCTGACATTAACATGAACGAACAAGCAATAAATGACTGAAGCTCCAATCCGATGCAGACGCAGCGATTGTTCAAAGCACGTGCGAGGGGAGACAAAAGAAAGAAGAGTCGCTGCGGTGGCCGGACAAAGACAAGGCACGCATCAGGGCAGTCCAGTTTTGGAACCGAGCCAAGGCTGCTTCCTTCATTACACATGACCCGAGGAGCTCCAGTGCTACCTGGCGGTGCTGACGTTCCCATGCCCATAGACAAGTCTGAGATGTCGAAATCCAGGTTCGAGGTCAGACGAGGCTGTCCGGCCGGGACTATACCTCAGACCCAGTGCATCATATGCGGCGTCAGCTGGTCCAGCGTTTGTCGGCAGCCTAAGAAGTTTGCGTATCCTACCGTTAATGCGGCTGCTCAACGCCGAGGCCCACTAAGAAGACGACAGCATCAACCTCGGTGCTTCATGCCCAGGCTGCCACTCAACGATGTGGGTGAAACCCCGCTCCTTCACGACTTTTCACAACTAACTATGTGTTGGAAGTGAGTGGTAGGACTCAAGGATTAGAGACTAAGCTACATCATTTATATTTTTTTGTAAATTTATCTGATGAGTACGACTAGTTATTTTTATTGGGCTTCCGTGTTCTTGAGTTATTGTTAATAAATGTTGGTTTTAAACGGACTCGTCCTTCGGGAAGTGTCACCTTGGACTTCCCAAGTGCATAACAGAACTTGCACGTTGTGTGAAGTAAAACCACCGCGTTACATTGTCATACACAGTGATAAAAAGAGGCCATTTGCAAACATTCTTTGCAAGCCCTAGATATCTTGAAAGATGAGTGCAGCAGAGTTTACGGCCTTAGCAACACTCATAGGCTTATTAGGCGGAGAGTTGAAGGCATGGGTCGGGCAACGTGGAGCATGCGCGTGTGAGAAGAAGGCTGCTGAATGAGAAGGACAAAACAGAGTGCTGATAGAACAGATGGCACGCGAGGAACTGAAGCAGGAAACACTTCTACAAAAACGTAAGTTCACAGGGATGTCAGAGGAGCAGTTAGAAATAGAGGAAACTGTAAAGTCTGTGGTTAGCTGACGAGAAATGTTTGGTCAGCGCGAGTTATGCTCTTTCTCGGGATGCATGACGGGGAACCTCTCCATGGAATTTCGGTAGAGATAGACGCCCAGCTAAAGCATGGTAGAGAGATGGACATTCAGGCAAGTGGAATTAGTTGGAGGGAACTCAATGATAAACTTAGGTCAGAGGCAGATGCTCTAACGTTCAGTACGAAATCTTACGGAAAATATATGGAGTCTGTACACTTTTCTTATGAAATATACGGAAAAAATACGTAATTTCTTGGAAGCATACGAAAGTTGTATGGCGTATACGGAACACTTATGAGGATAATACTGAAGGATACGGAAATAGTGTAGGATATACAGAAAGTTCCCTGTGAAATATTTGGAAGAATACGGAAGTGATGTCATATATACGGGAAGTTACTTATGGAAAATATAAAAAGATGTGGAAATATTGGAGTCTTCACAGAGTATACGAAAACTTTCTTAAGAAAGTTACACAAAGCATACAGAAAGTTTCTTACGAAAATATGGCAAAATAAAGAGTAATCAGACTAATAAGACTGGAGATGTTAATGACAACATATTCGAAAGGCACTCTGAGCTACGAATACAATTCGATTCGTGGTGGTGCTATACTGCCACCGGAAAAAGTAATGTCATTGTGATTTACATCATATCAATGTTTGAGTTTGAGTTTAGTTAATTTACCACATACAGTTGTACAGTAAGTGGCTGAGACAGAGGAAAAAAGCTGTATAAAACAGCTCGACAAAGCCCCATATCCCCAAGGCAACTGTGGCAACAAAAACGGCGAAATCAAATTAAACACAGGACAGTTTAAACCAGCAATGCATATGCTTTGCATCAGAACAGAAACTTTAAAAAAACTGTACTACTTAAAAACGCCCATACTATACATCGAAAGAAAGAAGTAATCAAACAGAAAATATTACGACACACAAATGAATAAAGCTTATTTATAATAAAAATAGTAGAGAGCATACGAACATTTTCATATATAATTCCTAATTTATTTAGTATAATCGGCAAGCAATAAATCAATGTCTGAAAGCCATAATTTGTACGCGGTCTCGGCACATGCCAATATTCAGAGTGTCGGTTTAGGTGCATTGAAGGATTTATTGCAAGTTAGCTAAACTACGTACACAGCCGCGTCCTTTTATAGTATCAGATCTAAAAGCGACTGCTAAAGAATATTCGTAGAGCAGGTTTAATTTGACTATTTTCTATTTAGCAAATAATTGTCAAGTATGGCCAACAAAAGGAAGGTTAGCAACAGATCGTAGTGCCTTTTTTGTAAGATAATAAGATTACTAATAGATTGCTTTGTTCCATTACACCAAATTAGGTTTCAGTAACTCAGATGTGATCTAAACAGCACATTAAATATGAGAAGTTTTTGAGGAACTGGCTATAAACCCTGACATTTTCTCAAGACACCCAAGACTTCGCAAAGCTTATTGAATAAAAATTCCGTGTGATAATCCCATTTCATGTGTTCATAGAAAACAACGCCCAAAGACTTCGCAGTGGTAGAAAATTTTATTATGCTGCTATTTAACATGAGATTGTAGGATTCAGTGGTTTATTTAGGGGAGATTTGGCACCAAAAAGAACAGCTTTTGTTTTGAGACAATTTTAAGCAAAGAATGTTTAAGGGTCCAGCTAAATATCTTTTGTAACTTTGAGTTAGCAGTGTTTACGAGATGACTAACATTCTTACCTGGAAAAAATAAGCTTGTATCGTCTGCGTAAATTACGTATTGGGTTGAAGGATCAACATGTTTAATATCGTTTATAAATATAATGAACAAAAGGGGATTCAATATGCTGCCTTGGGGAACACCATCTTTAGCAGTTTCCATGGACGAAATTCCCCTGTTTATACATACACACTGGTGTCTGTCTGTTAGGTAGCTTTCGATCAGATTTAAGGATACACCACGAATTCCATAACACTGAAGTTTTTCTAATATTGTCTTGTGGTTTATTTTGTGGAATGCTTTCGGCATATCTAAAAATATGCCAAGTGTAAACTTTTTGGCCTCAATATTTTTGAGAATCATTTCCTTTTGAAACAATAGGGCTCTTTTGGTTGATACGCCTGGTCAAAACCAGATTGTGATTGAGTTTTAACAGAATCTCTATAAAAAAAATCAACGGTCCAGTATGAAAATTTTTTTTCAAGTCATTTGAAAAAAGTGGGAGAACTGAAATCGGCCTGTAATTTGTTAAAGTGTTTTTGTCTCCACCTTTATGGATCACCGTAACCTTAGCATCCTTCATATCCTCTGGGAAAATGCCACTTTTTCGGGAAACATTGTAAATGTGTGTCCGACATGAACTAAGTAGGTCAATAACATGTTTTATCGCTACCCTTTTTTGGACATTTGAATCCTCACTCTTACACATAATAAAGCTTTTAAACACTCGTATTACCTCATCTTTATCTGTCGGACCAAAAAATATTGATTTCTTGGGTGGTGCTGGTAAGTGCTCAAAATCACTTGTTTGGTTCGAGCTCTTAGTTATAGATGTTACGTATTCATTAAATTTATCCGCTAACTCTTTCCTTTTAATAACCTCATTGTCAATAACAAGTTCTAAACAATGTGTAGCTCTACCTCGAGATACGATGCAGTTTAATTTATTCCAGATATTTTGCTGTCAGAGATGCCTTCAAACATATAATGATAATAATTTCGTTTTGCTTACTGTTGGACATTAGTAACTGAATTTCTGTATTTTTAAACGTCTTCAAATCATCTGAATTTTTAGTTACGAGAAATACGTTCAATAATTCATCTTTTTCCTTCATAAGTTTTAGGATCTCTAAAGTCATCGCAGGTTTGCGAGCACGTCGACAATTTATGTCGACAATTAAAAAAATGTTGACAATTTAAAAAGAAATGGCCGGAAAAGTTCAAGAAGGGAAATGTAGAGTGATAAAAGTGAAGGTCTGCAGAAATAAATTGTACATTTTGCACTAAAATGACCACTAGGCAAACAAAAAAAACACGACGACAGGATGGGCGCTCACAACTGTTTATTCCTTGATGTATTCCTTTTAAAAGACACGCGGAAAGCCACTTCGGTGAATAAATGTGCATAGAAAGTTTATGTAGCAGAATATATGGCCACCATGAGCCAAGACAACCCCCTTAACCAGTATACATACAACCTATAGAATAAACAGAAGCAACACTGCGTGCGTGGCGCAACAAAAAAACGCCAAAATGAACGTCTCACGTCAATTCAGGTTTTCTAGAACGCGAAGTAGCAGATGCAGAGCTAGTATCTTGCGGTACAACCGCACACATAACAAAATCCTAAAGCGTTTACCAGTTGTTCGCTTTAAATTATGTACTTTGTTACACACAGGGGCTGGCAACTTCATCATGAGCAGAAAAGTGGCGACGCATCTCAAGAAAGTTGGTAGGCCGTGGTACGTAACACAAATCCGTACAGCCAGCGGGCACGTCATCACACCTGTCGGTATGTGCTCGACTAGAATTCGCATCTGCGGACGCACATTTTTCTGCAGCTGCCTTAGACTTCCCAATCGCTCGCGAGACCTCATCCTAGGCTTCCACGTTTTACGCGAATACGGTGCTTCAATTGACATCCGACAGCGCCGTGACGTTCTCGACAGACAAAGCAGCAGAAAAATTTGGTGACAGCCATCTCGGCACGTTTTATGTTTCGGCCGACATAATCACGTTGCCCCCGCGTTCAAGCGTCCTGGTTGATGTCGTGTGTGACGAGCTACATGACGGTGAGGCAGTCACTGAAGGCAACTTAACGCTTTTTTCAGCATATATGTCTGCGTGGCCCACAGCCTCATCACGCTTCATGACTGACGTCCCACGCTGCTCATGAAAAATTTTAGTAATGAGCAGCGACACCTTTTTCGTCGCACCGCTATCGCTTTCGCATACCCCATCGAAGACGTTGATGAATGTTTTCCGCCACATCAATGGAGAGCAGGCTACAATCTACATCGACAGGCGTTTCTACAGCTCTTGCAAAGGTGGACATCGATTCGATCCCGATACAGCAAGAACGCACAGCGCTGCAGGAGCTCTTGCTTGAATTCCAAGACTGTTTCGCTCCGTCCTTGAAGGTTCGTCAAACGCCCCTTGTGCAACACCGGAATATTACGCACGGTGATGGCCCATTCATAAAGCAACAACCCTACCGGGGTTCGGCCAAAGAACGTGGCGCGATCAATGCTCAAGTCAATGAAATGCTTCAGGATGATGGCATACAGCCGTGCAATAGTCTTAGGTCATCGCCAATCGTTCTTGCAAAGAAAAAGGACGGAATGTTGCAATTCTGCGTCGACTACAGAAAGCTTAACGGTGCGACTAAAAAAATACGCGTATCCTCTGCCATACATCAATGATTTACTAGACAGATTGCTGCGGGGTAGGTATTTTTCATCCACAGACATTAAAAGCGGATACTGGCAGATCGAGGTTGATGAAAGAGACCGAGAAAAAACTGCTTTTGTTATACTGGATGGCCTGTATGAATTCAAGATGCTGCCCTTCGGCCTGTGTTCTGCACCAGCGACGTTCCAAGGAATGATGGACACTGTTCTTACCGGTATAGTTTATCTCGATGATGTCGTCGTCTTTTCGGTCACCTTCGAAGAACACTTGAAGCGTGTGCAGGCAGTTCCGGAAGCGCTCCGCTCTGCGAACCTCATGCTGAGGCCAGAAAAATGGTTCTTCGCCTATAACGAACTTAAATTTTCGGGCAATGTTATGAGCGCAGACGGTGTTCGACCTGACTCCTACAAGACAACCACCTCAGCCTCCTTTCCCGTTCCTCGTGACAAGAAATCAGTACGTCACGTCCTCGGCCCGTGCGCCTACTATCGTCGCTTCATCGCTAATTTTTCTAGAATTGCCGAGCCTCTGACTAGTATCACATGTGACAACGTTCCATTCGTTTGGAATGAAGAACAGGACGCGGCTTTTATCCATCTACGTGAGCGTATGCAGGCACAACCAGTTCTCACTCCCTTCGACGAAGATGCTGCTACCGATGTTCATACCGACACGAGCAATGTAGGTGTCGGCGCCGCGCTTGTCCAACATCAACAAGGCACTGAGTGCGTGATAGCTTATGCCAGCCGTACCCTGTCTCGCGCCGAGATGAACTATTGCATCTCGGAGGAGGAGTGCATAGCAGAAGTGTTGGCCACCCTGAAATAGAAGCCTTACCTCTACGGTCGTCACTTCAAAGTAGTGACTGATTATCACTCATTGTGCTGGTTAGCCAATATATGAGACCCGTCTGGGCGTCTGGAACGATGGAGTCCTCGTTTGCAAGAATTTGACCTTACCATTGTCTATACATTAGGCCACAAGCACGAAGATGCTGATTGTTTGTGCCCTGCACCTACAGAATTTTGTATTCCCGACAATGACGATGACAGTGGCTTCCTCCGAGTCCTCACTGCAACAGACTTGATCGCACCACAACAAGATAACGTCGAGATTCGCGCAATCCTTGACCAACAAGAAGGAAGCAGCACATCCGTACCTCGACACCTTTCTCGAAATCTCTCTTCGTTCTGCCTACGGAACGGTGTCTTGTATAAAACGAACTCCAACGGCAATGAGAAAGCCACCTTGCTAGTGGTCCCTCCTGACATGCGAGACGACATTTTTTTGGCCTGCTACGACGAGCCCACATCTGCTCATCTAGGTTCTTCACGAACTCTCACCAGGTTTCAACAGGCGTACTACTGGCTGAAACTTGCTACGTACGTCAAGCGATATATGAAAAGCTGCCGTGAATGGCAACGCTGCAAATCTCGGCCGCTGAAACCTGCAGGCCTGCCGCAACCAAACACACCACCAAGAACGTCGTTTGATCAAATAGGAATGGATTCACTGCGGCCATTTCTTCTGTCATCTGCCGGTAACAAGTGGATAGCTGTATCGACAGATGAACTAACAAGATACGCCGAGAGAAGAGCCCTGCAACAAGCCAGAGCTTCCGATGTTGCCCAGTTTTTCATCTATCATGGCGACCTGTCTTGCGTGATCACTGATCGCGGAACAACTTTCACGGCTCAGCTCATGGACGATGTATTCAACCTAAGCTTCACGAGCCATCGCGAAACGGCGGCGTATCATCCTTAGACTAGCGGCCTGACGAAGCGACTTAAAAAGGCCATTGCTGATATGTTATCCCTGTATGTGGACGTTCTCCACAAGACGTGGGATCAGGTCCTGCCATACATAACATTCGCGTACAACACTGCCATCGAAGAAATGAAAGACACCATTCACACCATTCCGTCTCGTCTACGGACGTAAAGTCCAGACCATGCTAGACGCTATGTTGCCACACGATTATGACGGATCGCTCACACCTGATGCTGAGCAGCTTGCTCAGTATGCCGAAGAAGCTCGACAGTTGGCACGCCTGCATATCATGCAACAACAAACTGCAGATGTACGCCGCTACAATATTCGCCATTGACAGGTCGAATACCACCCAGGAGATCTAGTTTCGTTATGGACTCGTGTTCACTGCCAAGGGTTGCCCAAAAAAATTGCCCGCAGCTTCCCTCGGGGGAACACTGAGGAGGATGCGGAGCATATAATTGGTTAACGGGGTGTTAAAGTGCGACTTACTTGGGTCGATGGCTAAATTGGTTAACATGGTTGTGAAATGGGGTGTTAAATTGCGACTTACTTGGGTCGATGGCTAAATTGGTTAACGTGGTTGTAGGAGGGGGTGTTAAATGAGTTAACACGTACACACGTATGCGAAAGGGCGGCGCTGGTCGAAGGGACGTCGATCATTGTGTTTGTGGATTCGTTGGAATTCATTTCACCGCGACCTTGGACGTCGACGCGCCGTACAAACCAACCGACGAGCGGCAACTGAGCGAGCGAGCGCCGACCTTGAGTATATATACAGCGCGACGGCGCATGCGCTGTCAGCTGTTGAATGTTCTCGAAGGAGAAGCGCGCGCGCGGCACAGATGGCGACGGCGCGACGGCGCATGCGCTGTCAGCTGTCGAATGTTCTCGAAGGAGAAGCGCGCGCGGCACAGATGGTGGGCGACGGCGCGACGGCGCATGCGCGCGCGTCAGCTGTCGAATGTTCGAGAAGCGGTGCGGACGGCGCGGACGGCGCACTACAAGGCGCGAGTATAAGATGCTTCCGCATCTAAAAGCTCTTGAGTCGCTACTTTGGACCCTACAAAGTAGTGCGTCACATGATTGATGTAAACTATGAGGTGGTCTCATACAGAACCATGTCGCCCCAACGTCTAAAGCACTACCGAAAAACTCGTCACGTTGTATGGCTCAAACCCTACTTTATGCGTTAGTGTGACTGTGCCTCGGCCTCGTTCATTTGTTGTTCTTCTTTTTTCAGTGTGTCCACAGTGGGTACGTTTGTTTACTTGCGCTTATGGCCAACCATTTGTGCGAGAGTCGGGCGATGCCTTTATTTTTAGAGGAGGGGGGGGGGGAAGAATGCCACCTGGCCAAGAATTGCTGCGAGCACGAGCCCGCATTCAGCAAAAATGAACGAGAAAGTCGTTTTTGGGAGAGCGCGTGCTCTCGCCGAGGCTTTTTTGGTTGTGTCGAGTCACGGACCTGCGTATCTGTGACTACGCGGTATTCCTTACCCGATGTTTCTCTTTTTCACACGCGACAATGTGTTATTCTTACTTGGTTTTCGAACTTTGTACGCCTGTATGACATCTTTTTTAAGTGCGTCTATATACTGATCAAGATGCTGATCTCTGTTGGCGTCTGGGGTTCATTGCCGCCCGATTACCACACGAAAAAGTGGGTTATATTTGTCCAATCAAGAAATAATTGTCCAATCGTAAATTTCGTGCCAAGTCGTCCAGGTCTTTTAGGATTATTTAAAAGTCTATTTATTAAATTCAAAGATAGACATGAGATTTCAAACTGGGCGTCGCCATTGCGGGAAAAGCAGATGGAAAGTATGAACACACATGCAGACAACGACATTGGCGAAAAGCACCCACTCGGATCTTAAGCACAGGATAAGCGGTGCACTAGAATGTGACTCACTGTCCACTTGGGGGAAGAGTGGATGCGTGGGAGGTATTGTTGATAATAAAGGCATGGCTCTTTTACATTTGCCTTAGTCTCTGAGAAGCTGCCTCTTCCTAATCCAATCTTTTTTGTTGCTTCTTCTCCAAATATTTTTTAATTTTACTTTTTTGCGTTTTTCCTCTTAATTTTCTTCATATTTTCTTCTGTCCCCTTTCCTCCAGTCGCAAGAAGTTATAAAAAGACACGGAATATGTGTAAATAGTATTTTGCCTTGAAAAAGACGAGGCTCCCGTCAAAAAGTCAGCTGGATAAACAGTTGTTACGTGAAAGCTCCTCTACTTTCATAGTTATATTCTTGCGGCAACCGAAGTTACTCTTCCGCATAGAAGCCGCACACACGCACACACACACACATACACACACACACACACATATATTTATATATATATATATATATATATATATATATTTATTTATCCTTGTTGACAACGCTCCCGTTGTGCCATATCCCATACCTATATATATATATATATATATATATATATATATATATATATATATATATATATATTATTTATTTATTTATTTATTTATTTATTTATTTATTTTTTTATTTTTTATTTACAAAATACTGTCAACCCTCCTTGAGGGTTATTACAGGAGTGGAAAGGATACAAACATTATACAAGCAAGGCAATATAGTGGCAATACAAGAAGAGTACATAAGAAACGCGCGATCATGATAATAAGTAATGTATACATCATACAGGCATAGTTGCCTTGAACCAAATGATGAAGAAAATAAAATAAAATGTTAGAGTGTGGATGCTTTCTCCCGAACGCAATTAGGTTAACACCTGGAACTTGGGAGCACAGACATGAGTTTTTCAACGCTTTCTAGAAATTTTTGAAGTGTTGGCTGTGCTACAGTATCTGGATCAAGCGCATTCCATTCTCTTATTACGCGAGGGAAAAATGAAAACCTGAAGGTATTGTTACTGCAGAAATATTCTTTGAAGATGAGGTCGTGTTTTTGGCGCACTTTCCCTTTTTCTTTTATAGTAGTGAAGACGGAGGCATTAGTTTTAAAGTGGCCGTGCAACAGTTGATAAAAAAACTTCAACCGATGTATTTTTGCTCTATCGCAGAGCGTAGGTAGCTCTGCTCGGAGCAGAAGCTCGGAAGGGGAATCCGTTCGCCTATAGCGGTTAAAGATAAATCTTACCGCCTTGCGCTGTACGCTCTCGAGCAAAGCTATGTCAGTATTTGTTGAAGGAAACCACACTATATTCGCATATTCTAGCATAGGTCTTATAAAGGAGATGTAAGATAAGCGCTTGGTATCTGTGGTAGCGTAGCGTAGGGTCCGTTTTAGAAAAATCAACTTGTTTATTGCCTTTTTCGTCACCTGATGTATATGCGCAGTCCATTTGAGGTCAGATGATATTAGAAGCCCTAAATATTTATACTGAGTTGCTGTGCGAAGGGTGACACCATTAAGTGAGTATGGAAATAATAGTTTGTTTTTCTTTCTGCTTATGTTCATCACGACCGTTTTTTCGGAATTAATAACCATCTGCCAATCATGGCACCACTGGGCTACGTTGTTTAGGGAATCGTTAAGGGCAACCTGATCGTCAATGTGTTTGATTTCACTGTAAATCATGCAGTCATCTGCAAACAGTCTAATTTTAACGTTTACTGATTCAACAATGTCATCTATGAATAACAGGAACAAGAGCGGAGCGAGAACAGATCGCTGCGGAACGCCCGAAAGAACTTTAACAGTGTCAGAATTTTGTCCATTATAGTGCACAAACTGGTAGCGGTCTGAAAGGTAATCACTAATCCATTCAACTATTGGACCATTGCCTAGTTTGTCTATGAGTTTAGTGATGAGTTTAGAGTGGGACACGCGGTCGAAGGCCTTAGAGAAATCTAAAAAAATTACATCGATTTGTGATTGTTCGTTTATTGCCAGCCCGAAGTCATGTATAGCCTCTGCAAGTTGAGTGACAGTAGATAGCCCACTTCTGAACCCATGCTGAGAAAGAGAGATGAGGTTGTTTTCTTCTACATGCTTGGTTAATAACTTTAAGATAATGTGCTCGAGAATTTTGCAACTAGTGCAAGTTAAAGAAATTGGCCGGTAGTTCGTTGGGATAGAAGTATCACCAGATTTGTGCACTGGCACAACTTTCGCGATTTTCCACTCCGCCGGAAGACGGCAATCGCTAATTGACTTTGTAAATATGAGATGGAGGTACTTGCTAATGGGTTCAGCATAGCGTTTAAGGAAGGTGTTTGGTATTTCGTCTGGGCCACTACTTTTCTTTTCATCAAGGTCTAATAGCAGTGAAAGAATGCCAGGTACTGTCATATTTAACGACGGAAGTGATCTGCCTTGGTCATCGTGACGGGAACCCGGTGTAATCTTTCGGAGGTTATCAGTGCTAAAAACAGAGTGAAAGTAAGAATTGAAATTATTCGCCTTTTTCTTGCCCTCTTCAGCTGGAAACACCGATAATATCGACCGTTTTACGCTTATGTAGCGCCAGAATTTATCGGGTGCGCTTTTAATAAACTTTTGTAGGGTGTGTCCATAAAAATGCCGTTTTGCGTCTCGTATCTTTCCTTTTAAGGTCGATGTCAGCGTTGCTATTTGTGAGCTAGCACTTCCTAGCGTTTTTTTTGCCTTCCTTACACGCTTGATTTTGCGCTTAAGGTGAATTATGTCGCGGGTAACCCATGGGTTGTGCTTTCTTGTAACCAGTTTTCGTTTGGGAATAAAGTTAGAAATACAATGCATGATATGATGCTTAAACTGTGCCCACACTTCATCTATGCTCGTGTTATCTGCACATAGCTCAGAAAACTCGGGATACTCGTGCGACATTTATTTATTTATTTATTTATTTGTTTGTTTATTTATATAATGCGATTCAGCTGGATTTTGCCGCCGGCGCCGACATCGATGTTATGCACCGTATATGTATACGTATCTATATATGTGAAATCGCAAGAAAAAAAAATCAGGAAAAAAACAGTCCGGGGCGTGGAATCGTCCGTGGGACCTCTGCGTCGTGAATGCAACACGCTTACCACTGAGCCACCTTAAGCACAACGCTGAGCCACCTTAAGCCACTTATATCTACCACTTACCGCTGCTCACGAGTATCTCGGAGGGGGTTGTGTTTTCAGCACTGCCCGCAAGATGGCACAAACAGCGCGCGTCAAAACGTCTCCCGTCAAAACGGGAGCCGTTTTGACGGGAGCGGTTGTCAACGCAAACCAAGAGATATGGCGGATGAGTCGAGAGAAAGGCTTTGAGGTGGTGGAAATAAACAGAGAGGTGCATAGGTGGGGCGGGTCTTCAACGAGACAGAATTCACTTCGATGGGCGGCTAGGTCATGAGGTGGGTTGGCGGCTTGCAGGACGCGCAGTAGCTTTTTTGGGGGGCAAGCGAGCCCTTCGGGCTGCAGGATAGCTAGTAACGAGGAAAACACTCAGGGAGATTCTTCGACAGGTGGTATAGACAGATACGATTCCAAAGTGGCACCAGTATCTAAGATAGGTAGAGTCCGAGGCGTAAATAGACGTAGCCACGAGCGCCGAGCCAATTCATACATAGGGTATATTAACATGCAGGGTGGTAGGAACAGGCTTGGGAAAAGATAGAAGAAGAACTAAGGGAAGAGAGGCTGATGGTATACGGTTTTGTAGAAACACATCTCAGGCACATGGAACAACCTCCGAACAATCAGGACTACGCGTGGGAATATTGTAATAGAACAGAAGGCAGCAGAAAGGGGGGTGGTATTGGGGCATTCATTCATAAAAGTACAGACTGGCAAAGGGTTAAGCAGGAGTGCAAGGAACATTTATGGCTAAAAGGTAAAGTGGCAGGTCAAATGACACTCCTTGGTTTCGTGTACTTGTGGACGGGAGCAAAGGCCACAGAGGAAAAGTAGGCAACGGTACGGTGTATATAAAAGGACATTCAGGAGTTAGGAAGAGAGTGCGAGATAATTATAATAGGAGACATGAATGCGCAGATAGAAGATATAGATGGGTATACCAACCCGACAGGCAAAATGATCATGAATATGTGTGAAAGGCTTCATTTGATCATTTGCAACAGTACCGAGAAGTGTGAAGGGCAAATAACATGGGAGGTAGGAAGGCTGCAGTCGACGATAGATTATGCACTGATGTCACATAAGATGTATGATAAGCTCAGGGGAATGCACATAGATGGTGGTGGCTCCAGAAGTCTGGGTAGTGATTACAAACGTATCAAGCTAAGTTTTGGAAGAGCAGTGAAAGTGGGAAGAAGACAAGATGAGCAACTACAGGAAATTTTTTATCCAGAAAGGCAAATCGAAATAGCCACTAAACAAATTGAGAAAGTAATCATGGAGGATAATAAGACAGTGTGGACATACACGAATTTAATTAGACTGTTTGAGCTAAAGCTTGCTAAGACGCGTAACAAGTCCCCCCGGAAAAGAAGACACAAATCCAAAAGTTGGTGCGATGAGGAAGTTAAGAGAGCCAGAGCAAAACGTCAGGAAACCTCTAGGGAACACAGACATGCTAAGCAGCGGAGTTACCGACAGATCATGTTGAACGAAAATGGGAAACCTTTCTAAGCTGTAGAAGGGATGCATCCCTTCTGATCAATGAAAAGATTAGAAGAAAGGGAGCTCAGTGGCTGGCAGAAGTGCATAAAAAAGATAGAAAGACAGCTGCGAAATTTTGGAACCATCTAAACTCCCTGAGAAATGAGACGAGGCTAGAGCAGAGGTTTATAACTACAGCCCAAGGTGCTACGCTAGAAGGGGACAAAGCTATGGACTATATAAGAACAAGGGCGACAGAAAAATTTCAACAAAGAAGCGCTTTATTCACTATAATAGACAAGGGCGAATCAAGTAGTGCAATGGCTCCATTTTCACAACGAAAGTGGGAAAGAGCTGAGAAAAGGGTTCCTAGTAGTACATCAACAGGCCCAGATGGCATTCCAATTATGCTGATAAAGACATTAGGTCGGAAGCCTAAGCAGGCTTCGAGAGAGGCAGTGAGCAAACTTATAATCGATGGTGAAGTTCCCGATGGATGTAAACTTAGCAGGATGAGCATGATCTATAAAGGAAATGGGGACAAAGCTGACATAAACTACTACCATCCCATAACAGTGACATCAGTGGTCTACAGGCTGGCGATGCAGATTATACAGGAAAGACTGCAGGCATGAATAGAGGACGAGAGGGTGCTGGGGGAACTGCAGAATGGGTTTCGGAAACACAGGAGGTTAGAAGACAATCTGTTCTCACTGACGCAGTGCATCGAAATAACAGAAAAGGAACACATGCCCCTGTGGCTAGCGTTTTTGGATATCAAGGGAGCGTACGATACCGTGATTCAAGAGAAATTGTGGGGAATACTGGACACACTAGGCGTGGGACATGTAGTGACTAATCTTTTAAAGGATATTTATAAAGGTAACAAGGTAGTTATAAAGTGGAAAAAACAGGTATCCAAGCCTGCAGAGGTAAAACGGGGGCTTAGCCAAAGGTGTCCTCGGTCACCCTTATTATTCATGATGTACCTACAAGGATTAGAGGCCAAATTAGAGGGAAGTGGACTGGGCTTCAACCTCTCTTTAGTCAAACAATTAAAACTCATTGATCAGGCACTACCAGCATTAATGTACGCAGAAGATATAGTGCTAATGGCCAACAACAAGGAAGATTTGCAGAGATTGATGGACATCTGCGGTAATGAGGAAGATAGGTTAGATTTCAGATTCAGTAAGGAAAAATCAGCAGTCATGATTTTCAATGATAACGAAGGTAGTGAACTTAGAATACAGAAGATCACGCTAGAGATAACAGATAAATACAAATATCTGGGCATATGGATAACCGATGGGACCGTGTACCTGAGGGAACACGAAATATACGTGACGACTAAAGGTAACAGGAATGCAGCAGTGTTGAAAAATAAGACACTGTGTAATTACATTAGGTATGATGTTGTGAGAGGAATTGGGAAAGGGGTCGTGGTTCCTGGGCAGACGTTCAGCAATGCGGTCTCGTGCATGAGATCAAGATTAAAAATTAAGCAACGTGGAATAGGTAGGCTTGCTTTAGGAACTCACGGTAATACACCAAATCAGGGAGTACATGGTGATATGGGATGGACATCATTTGTGGGCAGGGAAGCTAGCAGCAAGATAAAATTTGAGAACAAAGTGAGAGATATGGGGGAGGAGCGTTGGGCTAGGAAGGTTTTCAGCTACTTGTACATGAAGAATGTCGATACAAAATGGCGGAAGCGAACTAGGAAATTGACTGTTAAATACTTGGTAAACAGCAGGTGACCAAACCAAAAAGAACTATCGGTTAAGAAGAAAGTGAAAGAAACGGAGACTGACATGTGGAGAATAGACATGATTAAGAAGTCCGCACTACAGATCTATCGAACTTTTAAGCAGAAAATTGCCAAGGAAAGAATCTATGATAATACTCGGGGTAGTTATCTACTGTTTGAGGCCAGGACGGGAGTACTGCGAACCAAGACATATCGGGCCAAACACGAAGGGGTAGACACAGTATGCAGTGCGTGTGGAGAGGAAGAAGAAACTGCCGAACACTTGAAAATGTTCTGTAAAGGGCTTCACCCTATAGTTCAGGATGATGGCGCAGAGTTTTTCAAAGCACTGAGGTTTAGGGACAGGGAGGGCAAAATAGACTTTAAGCGGGTAGACTCAACTAGAAGGAGGTTATCTGATTAGTGGCTAAAGTCAGGGAACGAGTGAAAATAAACCCTTCACTGCAAAGTACGAATCCTCAAACTCACTTTTTAAAGAAAAAAAAATAAATCTGGTTTTTGGTTTATTAAGTATTACGGCTTCGTGGCACTAGCCACCGCCCGATCTAAAGGGTACAGCCATATCCATCCATCCATCCAGCCAGATCACGCGGCGGTGCACGCTCTAATCTCCTACGCGTACTTCGCCCGGCGAGATAAGAGCGCGTGAGGGAGTGACCCACCCTTATCTCGCGGCGGCTAGGAGGGGAAGGTCGTATGCCTTGGCCGGCCTTGGGCTTTACTTGAAACGATTCTACTGCAGTTACCTGGTGCACAAAAGTCACTGCAATCATTGCAGTATCTGTTTGCAAAAAGCGCGCGCTTTTGAGACTCAGCAAAGTAACAAATTAGACGCTTATTCGCGTGCACTTGTACCTGTGAGTACGTTTTGTGCGTGAGGAACGCGGGGCATGTTTCGATCTGCTTTCAATACTGTGCGTGACCTTTCGATTCATTGCTATCGCGTTCATTGCTTCACATTTCCGGCAAAGCTGTGACATTTTCATTTGTATTCTTACCCCGTGACAACCTAAACAATATCAACTTAACACTTTTGGAGGTTGCAGTTTGAGTAGGTAGTTAGAGTAAAACAAAGGACAACGTATGCTGTGTTAGAAAGCCGTAGAATAAACCTTCGTGATAAGGAAACTGTTTCTGCCAGCTAAGCGTGCAAGAGATAAAAAACGGAGAAAGAAGTAATATCAGACAGTTATAGTATACCGGGCTTACCGGGAAACCGAGCGCTCCGTGATACCGAAATCGAAGTGCGCATACGCATATGCGTACGTTACCCATGCCGTTTACCGTATGTGCGGTATTTTTCAGATTTAACGTTACCGTGGTAGCGTAGGTGCAGGTATTGTACGTAAACATGGTGGCGCTGTTGAACACCTCCTCTGAAGTGATTTTGGTGTAGTTGTTAAGTGATTCAACTTGTTCGCAGTAAACGAGTGTTCAAAGTGGATTCGCTTGCCATCAGTTAGCTTCGACGACTGAATGTTGCGGATAAGTAGGCGTGGTTTTTGAGATAGCTTCCCATTTCAAATGTATATAGACCTAACTACAAGATTGATGTTTAACAAATTGGCAACATAACTTTTTTTGCGTTTGGTGTGTTGTTCATACTTATTTGCTTCTATTATTCGTAAAATAAACTTGTAACAAGACACTTGGTGCTTCGCACGCTGGCATTGTGAAACATTCTTGTTTTCTTTTCTTTTCACTATCTTCAACTTATTAACCATCTCATAGGTGGTGCCATCGACCCAGATGGGGCACGTAAAGAACGTAAACGCTATTCCGCTAAACTATTAGACACTGTCCACAATGAATGTTTGCTGCACGGTAACGCCATTCTCTCAAACTCTGCTATCACGTTAACCGCAAACTATAACTGCCCATTCTCTCTTAGCCTGTTTCGTAACGTAACTTATTCTAATTTACCGAAACGCGAATTAACGTAGAATAATGGGCAAGTATTAGCGATGTTTCCCTTTGTTATTAAGAATGCGCAGCATTCATAGCATACAGTGAAAGGCGAATAGCGAAATTTTTTATCTGTAACAAAATGCCAATTTCATTGAATAATTTTGTTCAACTACCTACAGAACATACAGAATGTAAAGAAAAATAATTGTTTTTGTCAATTACTCACTGTGATATACTGAAAATTACAACAAGGCTTAAGCAAACGCCACTTTTTTGTTGTTCCTAAAGGCAAAGTGGCACCGTCAACGAGTAGTAGCAGTATTTGAGTGCTTCATTTAGAAAGCAAGTCAAGATAGAGGAGATTAAAGGGGTAAAATTTTAAAACTTGTTCCACATAGCCCTACTTATGCAAACACAGAGGCTACACATAGGCCTACACATAGGCAAACTTAAAAACAAAATCTATCCGAAAAGGGCTTGGTTTTGGGCGAGTAGAGGCTTAGTTGGTGCTTAGCCGGTCCAGATGACTGAGGTTCGAAAAACATATCGTGGAATGAGAAGAACAGAAGAGAAGAAAGAGCAGTACTAAACACAATATTGTATACAACCTAACGGCACCAAGTCTGTCTGTACGAGACCTTCATAATGAATAAGAGAAAAAAAGCGTTTACCTAAGGGCTCGTTTTTCTGTGTTTTTACACAAACATATTGAGATATAACAGACAATTATGCCAAGGATTGTATAGCGGAAGGTATTAGAACCAATAAAATGTAAACAGGAAAAAAGAAAAGTGGGTAATACCTTGCCGTGAGCAGGAATCGAACCTACGACCTTCGAATAACGCGTTCGGTGCTCTGTCACTGAGCTATCACAGCGGCTATCCCTACAACCATGAGGGACTATTGGTCAGCTGCCAGCTCTTAATAACTTCAAGTGCTACGTGACGCCACGCAGGCTCATAATAGAGTGTTCCACACTCACCGCCATGGCTACAGATAGCGCTGACTGACACTCCCATGTTTAAATTCCTATGTAAACCCAATAAAGTGGTTGGGGGGATAGCCCTCGTGATTGCTCAGTGGTAGAGCATCGAACGCGTTATTCAACGGTTGTAGGTTCGATTTCGGCTCAAGGCAAATTATTGTTTCACGCACTTTTCTTCTTATTTACATTACAATGGTTCTAATAACTTTCCCTATACATTACTTGGCATTGTTGTCTGTTAGATCTGTCATATATATATATATATATATATATATATATATATATATATGCTTTCTCGCAGTCCAAATAAACAAACAAAAATTTTGGTCGCAACCATAGGTTGCAATTAATACGACGTAATTAATGTATACGGGAGCAGACATGTTTTACAAGGAAGGAATCGTGTCAGGTCAAACAGCGTAGTTAAGCTCCCGAACCTCGCTAATATTATAGAGCAATAAAGCAATCCATAACGAAACTAGATCTCCTGGGTGGAATTCGACCTGTCAATGGCGAATATTGTAGCGGCGTACATCTGCAGTTTGTTGTTGCATGATATGCAGGCGTGCCAACTGTCGAGCTTCTTCGGCATACTGAGCATGCTGCTCAGCATCACGTGTGAGCGATCCGTCATAATCGTGTGGCAACATAGCGTCTAGCATGGTCTGGACTTTACGTCCGTAGACGAGACGGAATGGTGTGAATGGTGTCTTTCATTTCTTCGATGGCAGTGTTGTACGCGAATGTTATGTATGGCAGGACCTGATCCCACGTCTTGTGTAGAACGTCAACATACAGGGATAACATATCAGCAATGGCCTTTTTAAGTCGCTTCGTCAGGCCGCTAGTCTAAGGATGATACGCCGCCGTTTCGCGATGGCTCGTGGAGCTTAGGTTGAATACATCGTCCATGAGCTGAGCCGTGAAAGTTGTTCCGCGATCAGTGATCACGCAAGACAGGTCGCCATGATAGACGAAAAACTGGGCAACATCGGAAGCTCTGGCTTGTTGCAGGGCTCTTCTCTCGGCGTATCTTGTTAGTTCATCTGTCGATACAGCTATCCACTTGTTACCGGCAGATGACACAGGAAATGGCCGCAGTGAATCCATTCCTATTTGATCGAACGACGTTCTTGGTGGTGTGATTGGTTGCGGCAGGCCTGCAGGTTTCAGCGGCCGAGATTTGCAGCGTCGCCATTCACGGCAGCTTTTCATATATCGCTTGACGTACGCAGCAAGTTTCAGCCAGTAGTACGCCTGTTGAAACCTGGTGAGAGTTCGTGAAGAACCTAGATGAGCAGATGTGGGCTCGTCGTAGCAGGCCAAAAAAATTTCGTCTCGCATGTCAGGAGGGACCACTATCAAGGTGGCTTTCTCATTGCCGTTGGAGTTCGTTTTATACAAGACACCGTTCCGTAGGCAGAACGAAGAGAGATTTCGAGAAAGGTGTCGAGGTACGGATGTGCTGCTTCCTTCTAGTTGGTCAAGGATTGCGCGAATCTCGACGTTATCTTGTTGTGGTGCGATCAAGTCTGTTGCAGTGAGGACTCGGAGGAAGCCACTGTCATCGTCATTGTCGGGAATACAAAATTCTGTAGGTGCAGGGCACAAACAATCAGCATCTTCGTGCTTGTGGCCTGATTTATAGACAATGGTAAGGTCAAATTCTTGCAAACGAGGACTCCATCGTTCCAGACGCCCAGACGGGTCTCATATATTGGCTAACCAGCACAATGAGTGATAATCAGTCACTACTTTGAAGTGACGACCGTAGAGGTAAGGCTTCAATTTCAGGGTGGCCAACACTTCTGCTATGCACTCCTCCTCCGAGATGCAATAGTTCATCTCGGCGCGAGACAGGGTACGGCTGGCATAAGCTATCACGCACTCAGTGCCTTGTTGATGTTGGACAAGCGCGGCGCCGACACCTACATTGCTCGTGTCGGTATGAACATCGGTAGCAGCATCTTCGTCGAAGGGAGTGAGAACTGGTTGTGCCTGCATACGCTCACGTAGATGGATAAAAGCCGCGTCCTGTTCTTCATTCCAAACGAATGGAACGTTGTCACATGTGATACTAGTCAGAGGCTCGGTAATTTTAGAAAAATTAGCGATGAAGCGACGATAGTAGGCGCACGGGCCGAGAAAGTGACGTACTGATTTCTTGTCACGGGGAACGGGAAAGGAGGCTGAGGTGGTTGTCTTGTAGGAGTCAGGTCGAACACCGTCTGCGCTCATAACAAATCCCAAAAATTTAAGTTCGTTATAGGCGAAGAGCCATTTTTCTGGCCTCAGCATGAGGTTCGCAGAGCGGAGCGCTTCCGGAACTGCCTGCACACGCTTCAAGTGTTCTTCGAAGGTGACCGAAAAGACGACGACATCATCGAGATAAACTATACCGGTAAGAACAGTGTCCATCATTCCTTGGAACGTCGCTGGTGCAGAACACAGGCCGAAGGGTAGCATCTTGAATTCATACAGGCCATCCAGTATAACAAAAGTAGTTTTTTCTCGGTCTCTTTCATCAACCTCAATCTGCGAGTATCCGCTTTTCATGTCTGTGGATGAAAAATACCTATGCCGCAGCAATCTGTCTAGTAAATCATTGATGTATGGCAGAGGATATGCGTATTTCTTTAGTCACACCGTTAAGATTTCTGGAGTCGACGCAGAATTGCAACATTCTGTCCTTTTTTCTTTGCAAGAACGATTGGCGATGACCTAAGACTATTGCACGGCTGTATGCCATCATCCTGAAGCATTTCATTGACTCGAGCATTGATGGCGCCACCTTCTTTGGCCGAAACCAAAGAACGTTGTTGGGTTGTTGCTTTATGGATGGGACATCAACGTTCGTAATATTCCGGTGATGCACAAGGGACGTTTGATGAACCTTCAAGGACGGAGCGAAACAGTCTTGGAATTCAAGCAACAGCTCCTGCAGCGCTGTGCATTCTTGCTGTATCGGGATCGAATATGTCCACCTTTGCAAGAGCTGTAGAAACGCCTGTCGATGTAGATTGTAGCCTGCTCTCCATTGATGTGGCGGAAAACATTCATCAACGTCTTCAATGGGGTAGGCGAAAGCGATAGCGGTGCGACGAAAAAGGTGTCGCTGCTCATTACTGAAATGTTTCATGAGCAGCGTAGGGACACCAGTCATGAAGCGTGATGAGGCTGTGGGCCACGCAGACATATATGCTGAAAAAAGCGTTAAGTTGCCTCCGGTGACTGCCTCACCGTCATGTAGCTCGTCACACACGACATCAACCAGGACGCTTGAACGCGGGGGCAACGTGATTATGTCGGCCGAAACATAAAACGTGCCGAGATGGCTGTCACCAGATTTTGCTGCTGCTTTGTCTGTCGAGAACGTCACGGCGCGCTGTCGGATGTCAATTGAAGCACCGTATTCGCGTAAAACGTCGAAGCCTAGGATGAGGTCTCGCGAGCGATTGGGAAGTCTAAGGCAGCTGCAGAAAAATGTGCGTCCGCAGATGCGAATTCTAGCCGAGCACATACCGACAGGTGTGATGACGTGCCCGCTGGCTGTACGAATTTGTGTTTCGTACCACGGCCTACCAACTTTCTTGAGATGCGTCGCTAGTTTTCTGCTCATGAAGAAGTTGCCAGCCCCTGTGTCTAACAAAGTACATAATTTAAAGCGAACAACTGTTAAACGCTTTGGAATTTTGTTATGTGTGCGGTTATACCGCAAGATACTAGCTCTGCATCTGCTACTTCGCGTTCTAGAAAACCTGAATTGACGCGAGACGTTCATTATGGCGTTATTTTTTTTTGTTGCGCTACGCACGCAGTGTTGCTTCTGTTTATTCTATCGGTTGTATGTATACTGGTTAAGGGGGTTGTCTTGGCTCATGGTGGCCATATATTCTGCTACGTAAACTTTCTATGCACATTTATTTACCGAAGTGGCTTTCCGCGTGTCTTTTAAAAGGAATACATCAAGGAATAAACAGTTGTAAGTGAGCGCCCATCCTGTCGTCATGTTTTCTTCGTTTACCTAGTGGTCATTTTAGTGCGAAATGTACAATTTATTTCTGCAGACCTTCACTTTTATCACTCTACATTTCCCTTCTTGAACTTTTCCGGCCATTTCTTTTTAAATTGTCGACATTTTTTTAATTGTCGACATAAATTGTCGACGTGCTCGCAAACCTGCGATGACTTTAGAGATCCTAAAACTGATGAAGGAAAAAGATGAATTATTGAACGTATTTCTCGTAACTCAAAATTCAGATGATTTGAAGACGTTTAAAAATACAGAAATTCAGTTACTAAAGTCCAACAGCAAGCAAAACGAAATTTTTATCATTATATGTTTGAAGGCATCTCTGACAGCAAAAAATCTGGAATAAGGTAAACAGCATCGTATCTCGAGGTAGAGCTACACATTGTTTAGAACTTGTAATTGACAATGAGGTTATTAAAAGGAAAGAGTTAGCCGACAAATTTAATGAATACTTAACATCTATAACTATAAGAGCTCACACCAAACAAGTGATTTTGAGCACTTACCAGCACCACTCAAGAAATAAATATTTTTAGGTACGACAGATAAAGATGAGGTAATACTAGTGTTTAAAAGCTTTATTTTGTCTAAGAGTGAGGATTCAAATGTCCAAGTAATGGTAGCGATAAAACATGTTATTGACCTACTTAGTTCATGTCGGACACACATTTGCAATGTTTCCCTAAAAAATGGCATTTTGCCAGAGGATATGAAGGGTGCTAAGGTGACGGTGATCCATAAAGGTGGAGACAAAAACACTTTAACAAATTAGAGGCCGATTTCAGTTCTCCCGCTTTTTTTCAAATGACTTGAAAAAAAATTTTCATACTGGACCGTTGATTTTTTTTATAAAGATTCCGTTAAAACTCAATCACAATTTGGTTTTGACCGGGCGTCTCAACCGAAAGAGCCGTATTGTTTCAAAAGGAAAGGATTCTCAAAAATATTGAGGCCAAAAAGTTCACACTTGGCATAGTTTTAGATATGCCGGAAGCATTCGACAAAATAAACCACAAGACATTATTAGTAAAACTTCAGTGTTATCGAATTCGTGGTGCATCCTTAAATCTGATCGAAAGCTACCTGACAGACACCAGTGTGTGTGTTTAAAAAGGGGGAATTTCGTCCATGGAAACTGTTAAAGATGGTGTTCCCCTAGGCAGCATATTGAATCTCCTTTTGTTCATTATATTTATAAACGATATTAAACATGTTGATTCTTCAGCCCAATACGTAATTTACGCAAACGATACAAGCTTATTTTTTTCAGGTAAGAATGTTAGTCATCTCGTAAACACTGCTAACTCAACGTTACAAAAGATATTTAGCTGAACCCTTAAAAATTCTTTGCTTAAAAATTGTCTCAAAACAAAAGCTGTTCTTTTTGGTGCCAAATCTCCCCTAAATTAAACCACTGAATCCTACAATCTCATGTTCAATAGCAGCATAATGAAATTCTCTACCACTGCGAAGTCTTTGGGCGTTGTTTTCTATGAACACATGAAATGGGATTATCACACGGAATTTTTATACAATAAGCTTTGCGAAGTCTTGGGTGTCTTGAGAAAATGTCAGGGTTCATAGCCAGTTCCTCAAAAACTTCTCATATTTAATGTGCTCTTTAGATCACATCTGAGTTACTGCAACATAATTTGGTGTAATGGTACAAAGCAATCAATTAGTAATCTTATTATCTTACAAAAAAGGCACTACGATCTGTTGCTAACCTTCCTTTTGTTGGCCATACTTGACAATTATTTGCTAAATAGAAAATATTCAAATTAAACCTGCTCTACGAGTATTCTTTAGCAGTCTCTTTTAAATCTGATACCATAAAAAGACGCGGCTATGTACGTAGTTTAGCTAACTTGCAATAAATCCTTCAACGCGCCTAAACCGACACTCTGAATATTGGCATGTGCCGAGACCGCATACAAATTATAGCTTTCAGACATTGAGTTATTGCTTGCCGATTATACTAAATAAATTAGGAATTATATATGAAAATGTTCGTATGCTCTCTACTATTTTTATTATAAATAAGCTTTATTATTTTTTGTGCGTCGTAATATTTTCTGTTTGATTACTTCTTTTTTTTCGATGTATAGTATGGGCGTTTTTAAGTAGTACAGTTTGTTTAAATTTTCTGTTCTGATGCAAAGCATATGCATTGCTGGTTTAAACTGTCCTGTGTTTAATTTGATTTTGCCATTTTTGTTGCCACAGTTGCCATGGGGATATGGGGCTTTGTCGAGCTGTTTTATACAGCTTTTTTCCTCTGTCTCAGCCACTTACTGTACAACTGTATGTGGTAAATAAACTAAACTGAAACTCAAACATTGATATGATGTAAATCACAATGACATTACTTTTTCCGGCGGCAGTATAGCACCACCACGAATCGAATTGTATTTGTAGCTCCGAGTGCCTTTCGAATATGTTGTCATTAACATCTCCAGTCTTATTAGTCTGATTACTCTTTATTTTGCCATATTTTCGTAAGAAACTTTCTGTATGCTTCGTGTAACTTTCTTAAGAAAGTTTTCGTATACTCTGTGAAGACTCCAATATTTCCACATCTTTTATATTTTCCATAAGTAACTTCCCGTATATATGACATCACTTCCGTATTCTTCCAAATATTTCACAGGGAACTTTCTGTATATCCTACACTATTTCCAGTACCCTTCAGTATTATCCTCATAAGTGTTCCGTATACGCCATACAACTTTCGTATGCTTCCAAGAAAATACGTATTTTTTCCGTATATTTCATAAGAAAATTGTACAGACTCTATATATTTTCCGTAAGATTTCGTACTGAACGTTAGAGCGTCTGCCTCTGACCTAAGATTATCATTGAGTTCCCTCCAACTAATTCCACTTGCCTGAATGTCCATCTCTATACCATGCTTTAGCTGGGCGTCTATCTCTACCGAAATTCCATGGAGAGATTCCCGGTCATGCATCCCGAGAAAGAGCATAACTCGCGCTGACCAAACATTTCTCGACAGCTAACCACAGACATTACAGTTTCCTCTATTTCTAACTGCTCCTCTGACATCCCTGTCAACTTACGTTTTTGTAGAAGTGTTTCCTGCTTCAGTTCCTCGCGTGCCATCTGTTCTATCAGCACTCTGTTTTGTCCTTCTCATTCAGCAGCCCTCTTCTCACAAGCGCATGCTCCACGTTGCCCGACCCATGCCTTCAACTCTCCGCCTAATAAGCCTATGAGTGTTGCTAAGGCCGTAAACTCTGCTGCACTCATCTTTCAAGATATCTAGGGCTCGCAAAGAATCTTTGCAAATGGCCTCTTTTTATCACTGTGTATGACAATGTAACGCGGTGGTTTTACTTCATACAACGTGCAAGTTCTGTTATGCACTTGGGAAGTCCAAGGTGACACTTCCCGAAGGACGAGTCCGTTTAAAACCAACATTTATTAACAATAACTCAAGAACACGGAACTCCAATAAAAATAACTAGTCGTACTCATCAGATAAATTTACAAAAAAATATAAATGATGTAGCTTAGCCTCTAATCCTTGAGTCCTACCACTCACTTCCAACACAGAGTTGTGAAAAGTCGTGATGGAGCGAGGTCTCACCCACATCGTTGAGTGGCAGCCTGGGCGTGAAGCACCGAGGTTGATGCTGTCGTCTTCTTAGTGGGCCTCGGCGTTGAGCAGCCGCATTAACGGTAGGATACGCAAACTTCTTAGGCTGCCGACAAATGCTGGACCAGCTGACGCTGCATATGATGCACTGGGTCTGAGGTATAGTCCCGGCCGGACAGCCTCGTCTGACCTCGAACCTGGATTTCGTCATCTCAGACTTGTCTATGGGCACGGGAACGTCAGCACCGCCAGGTAGCACTGGAGCCCCTCGGGTCATGTGTAATGGAGGAAGCAGCCTTGGCACGGTTACAAAACTGGACTGCCCTGATGCGTGCCTTGTCTTTGTCCGGCCACCGCTGCGACTCTTCTTTCTTTTGTCTCCCATCGCACGTGCTTTGAACAATCGCTGCGTCTGCATCGAATTGGAGATTCAGTCATTTATTGCTTGTTCGTTCAAGTTCGTGTCAGCTTCTTCTTCCTCACCTTCCAACTCGTTTCACGGCGCACACTTCAAAGTCCAGACATTCAATCCGCTTTTAAATTCGCGCACTCCATCCCATAAAAAACCAGTGCACTGTATCAGAGCCACAAAGGTAACTTCGCTCACTGGGCAGGCCCAGTTCACGAAAAAAGCGCGCTATCCCAACACAGCAAAATAACAACTGGGACGCACTTTAGTTCCCACTTATATCAATTCCTGTGATTGCATGCCGTGCGTCGTTTTAATTTACACAGCATGTTAGGAATCGTGCTGTAAACGTTGTTAGTTAGCTCTCGTCCTGTGTGTGCTGTTTTTTGTGCCATTTGAGTGTGAGCAGAGGGCTGTACGTTTCGATCTGTTAACCATTCTGAGTACCACATTCAAAGTTGTTGCTATCGCATTGATTGGATCGCATTTGTGGCAAAACTGCGACTATTGTTGTTTTCATTTTGAGCCGAGCCGCCTTGGCATCGAATGTGCACGTCATTGAACCCAGTAGATGCCACGTATACCACAATTCAGAGAGACACCCGGCTGCTTTAGAGTACCATTACATGCTTCTTCACGACTTTGACGTGAAAGGCCAATGCAATCTGTGTGCTTTTAGAGCTAGTACTTGATCAGTTGCTACACGTTACAATCACTGTGTTAAGAAATTGATGCAGCAGCCCAACACTACAAAAAAGCCATCCTTCAAATAAGCCTCCTAAATTTATTTTTATTTGCGAACCATCAGATGTCGTGGAGCTTTCAATGAAAAGGTTGTAGTGCCTGAACCTCCACCACATACCACAAGTCCAATATATAGCAGTGTGCGCTCCTCCATATTTAAATGAGAATAACATGTGTTGCAGGATCATCATAAACGTCTGTTCTGGGAGAGCAGCGAATGCAATTCAGCGTCTCACACTTCAGTAAATGTAGGCTATAGGCACAACAAATTATATTCTAAATATGCAATACTGGGGACTAAATCAAAGGAATATAAGGGTGCAGCGAATAAACTTGGGCATGCCGTACGACCAGGTGGTCCACCGGGGATAAAGGCTAAAGCGAAAACATAAATAACTTAGGATTGAGTGTTCCTCTTCCTGGTGTTGAACTTCCCCAGGCGCCGACCAAAGAGATGCATATTGCAGCCTCTGTGTGGGCACGGCTGACAAGGTGCGCTTCATCTTATGGAATTTGAATTGATTTATACCGGCGGTCCGCGGACGACATCGCGACCCACGTACAGGCACCTAAGTTCAAATAATTTGAGGTTGGGCTATGGCACTACCTAGAAACACCTTCCAGCAGCGACGCAGACCCGGAGATCAGTCGTAGAGAACGCTGAAACAGCAATGAAGGGCAGGCCGCTAGGCTAGTTCCCGGCACTGATAGGCCTGTGTCAACCACCACCACCTTTCTATGGGGATACGCCGCTGGCAGCCCCTGGGATTAGGCCTTTGGCGCCCACTTTAATGGTTCCTTGTGTTTTCAGTTTTCCTGGTGTACCACCAGGGTACGGGGAGCCTTCACAATGGCCAGATTCTGCCCAAAAGTGGTACTAATATTAGCACCACCGACCTCACCCAGGCTCTTGTGATCGATTATCTCGGAAACACCACCATGACGGAACCCCTAAAGGGTCCTGGGACATCAGCGGTAGGAAACACTCCCCTACTCTGGCCGGAGGCAGGAAGCGAGAGTTCCAGGACGGCTTCAACACGTTCACACACCATCTCACATCCTGACATGGTGGCCATGATAATGGACGCGGAAATGTGGCACAGAAGGCAGGTTCTCCTAAAGAGCAAACACAACCTGTCCCTGAAACATGGCATCACGACACGGCAAAATTAGTACAGCCTTCAGCAATACCCCGCCGTTCATGTGTCCTGGGTACGTTGTTGCAGGACAGCGCACTCGAGCATCCGGGTCTTCCGGTTGGAACCGTGGACGTCGCCCAGGAGGTCGGCTTAATAAATGAAGGTAATAGGTGTCATTGCCCAAGCGATGTACATCCTGCCCGTCGGGACCACCGACATGCAGTACAGTACGGTGAGAGATTTTGCAGCCAATGACCATGGACACTCGACGGCAGTGTCCAAGACTAGTTCCTACTGCGAGACTAAACTGCACCTCTCCCGGGCTCGGCAGCAGCTATGCTAAGCTCCTGGTGTTTTCACTAAAAATTATGGATATACAGTGGATAAACCCGACATCTAGGTGTTGTTCGAATCGTAAAAAATCAGTGACCATTTTCCACGTTTGTAATCGGCCTTGCTTGAATGGTGATCGAATGGTTAACGACTATCTTTCGTAAACAAACAGCAACCCTAGTAGCACAAAACACTGCTGAAACATTGCCATACTGTTGCCTTTCCATGTTGCTAAAACCTGAATAATGTCCGCCTTTTGTAGCATTGCCAAAACATATTGCAACAACATTGCTAACTCATTCAAGTCACATTGCAAAAAGGATAAACAGTGTTCGGACACACTCTGCACAACATTTAAGCAACATTTTTGCAACAAAATATTTTAACAATGCTTGTTTATAAAAATATTCTACCTTATAGAAGGTAGTAGGCATATTTATCCATTAAGTATCCTTGTATTGATTAGTCTTTGTAGGCAATCAAAGGTTAGCAACAAAACAACACTACATGTGTGGGATGTGGATTTGTTAAAGAACGGATCCCAACATAAAACGTCATCATAGTTTATTAAAGTCGTACCAGCTGAGGGCAAGCATGTCGCCGATGCGTTCAAAAGGTTAAAGTAAAAAATAGCTTGGTAACTTGGGTTATTAGCCAGCAGTGGAGACGTAAGCCACAGTGAAACTGCGGTGCCGTTGTCTTTTATCGAAAGCTTGTTGCAGCAAGTGTCCGTGTCACGCTGGGCTCAACAGTAACCAGACAGAGGCTTTGCAGGTGTGTACGAAGTACTCGCCACATCACCCCCCTCTCACCCGCAGTGTGTAGAGCCCTCATGGTCTGCAGAAATCTGGGATGCATACAAGACGTTCAGAGCGTGTCGTGAAAGGAGCGGGCTGTGACGTCGGTGACTGTTCAAGAACACCAATGGAAGGAGTAGCACTGCCCGGTTCATTCTCCGTGATGTATGTGGGCTTGAGGCGGTCAATCGAGACGCGGAAGTCGTTCCAGATCCGGCGCAAGGTGAAGTTCTTGCAATCGCGATAAGTGAATAGATAGCGTCCGCTCTAGGAGGGGCTGGAAAAGTTGGAGGACGGTGTCGTCGCGGAGGAAAGCATGCGTGCACGATGCTAGCTCCTTGAATACAAAAGTTGTAAAGTTGTAGGCTTGCTATGGTAAGCTGCAGGTGACGGGTGTGAGGCAGCGATGACGCATCGGAGCTGGGTGACGAATTTGGTGGGGTCTGACGTAGGGCTGGATGGCAGGGCTGCGATAAATTCACCTGGCGGACTGTGTGGTACCCCACAGACAAGGTGTGCTGGTGTAGCGCGGTTGTTCGGCTTGAAGGTGGCGCGAAAACTCCGAATGCTAGCCGAGATCACCTCAAACCAAGTTGAATACGGGTGGAACAGAACGGCGGCTCTGAACTCCCCATGCAAACGCTCGATCTTTTCGTTGGTGCAGTGGTGATAGCTGGGGGTCCTCAAGCATTCAAACCCGATGATCAATCTCTGGAGCCTAAATTGGTGAGACTCAAACTTTCGCCCTTGGTGGCTCCTAAACGGCCAATAGAAGAAAGCCGACGCAATGTCTTCTGCGGTGATTCCCTCGAGGAGCCAAGCATCGGATCATCTAGTGTACCAGTCGATGGCGGTGAGGCAGTAGTGGTAGGGTCCTAACGGGTAAATGATCCTAGCATGTCGAAGTGAACGTGCTCGAACCGATCTGAGGACTGAGGCAATGTTTTGAGTGGAGATCTGACATGTCTGGAAATTTTTGCGCATAGGCAGTGAATGCAGGAGGGCGTTCATGTGCGGCAGACCCACTGCATGGAGGGCCAGACATAGCGTTCAGCCACGAGGCGTATAGAGGCATGTATGCCGGGATGGCTGAGGTTGTGGAGCTGGTTCCTTTTCTACATCATTCTACATCCCACTCACTCCTTTGGGCTCCAGCTCATGAGTCGCTGAGCAGGAACGCACAGTTCAGGTGGCATTTTTAAATGTGGCATTTCAAGGTACGTTTCTGAGCTGCTTAAAACAAAACAAGTTTTCTTTAATGTTTCAGACAGAAAGGCAGTGTGAAATTCACTAATTTATGATTGATATGTAGGGTTTAACGTCCCAAAACCACCATATGATTCTGAGAGACGCCGTAGTGGAGGGTTCCGGAAATTTAGACCACCTGGGGTTTTTTAACGTGCTCCCAAAATCTGAGCACATGGCCCTTCAACATTTCCGCCTCCATCAGGAATGCAGCCGCTGCAGCCGGGATTCAAATCCGCGACCTGCGGGTCAGCAGCCGAGTACTTTAGCCACTAGACCACCACAGCGGGGAAGTGTGAAATCCCCTAGAACATGAACAAACCATGAAGGCCGGCTAGAACACTAGACAAAACCAAAGTGTTGATAGGAAACTGATCAGTGACATAAGAACGCAAAAAGCACTGGGAATACTTTTGCGTTCTACCACTTCCATCAGCGCTTTATTTTCCTATTCCCAGTGAGCCTCTGATTTCTTTTACATTGCAGTGGTCTTGTCTTTAAGTCCAAACTTTTCGAGGACAGCTCAGAAAGCCACACTTGTTCTTCAAATTTAGAGGAAATACGTGAGTGCACAGAGCAACCACTTTTATTCTTCGTTTGTTTGTACTCCCTCTCGAGACTCTTTCATTTATTCTAGACCTAAAGGGCTGTCCTCGGGCCTACAAACTCTTCATAGGTAATAGTGGCAATGTGTTGCCAGATGGCCTTTTTCGACCTAAAAAAGTTCAAGTTGTCAAACTAAATAAGTCTTTTATTGCTAGTGTATTATCCGATATTTTATTGATTGATATGTGGGGTTTAACGTCCCAAAACCACCATATGATTATCAGAGACGCCGTAGTGGAGGGCTCTGGAAATTTCGACCACTTGGGGTTCTTTAACGTGCACCCAAATCAGAGCACATGGGCCTACAACGTTTCTGCCTCCACCGGTAATGCAGCCGCCACAGCCGGGATTCGATCCCGCGACGTGCGCGTCAGCAGTCGAGTACCTTAGCCACTAGACCACCGCGGTGGGCCCTTTAGACATGTACAAATTATTACTTCAGATTCTTGTTGATACCCACTTGTATGTGGATTGTTCTGTATCAGGAAACTTGGCCTCCTAGTGATCACAACAACCCTAAACTTAGTGTGCATTTTGTTGCTTGTGTGTAACAAAAGGCAGTAAACTGGGTTCAGTAAAACTTTTTATACCACATACTTCTTGTCACTGTCTTTCACTTATTAGGTGGTTCTTCTCTAGACTCAACAGAAACTAAATTTAACAGAGTGATGGTTATGCGAACATCATTTCGCTCAACGTTGAATGTTGTAAAATTGCGAAGCGGGTTTTTCAGCCCTTCAAGGTCTGATAATGCAAAGTAAGGAAAAGCCGGAAGCTGCCATGCATGATGCTTGCTATTAAACCATGGTTGTACATGCGACAGGTTAATCATGACACCCTCATTTAGCAGATGATTTTGCTCATTGTACACTTTTTCCTTCTGTGTTTGTATCCCATGCACCCACCACTGCATTAGCTGCAGTTTCTTCAAATATACCTAAATAAATATACAAAGAAAAGCATACACAGTTCTTGAATATTGCGTTTTCCGAAACTCACTTTAAACAAAAATCTTATACCTAAAGTGAGGAGTGATTTAAAATATTTTCAGTATATTCAATTTACTGTCCCGAGAAATAATCTATTTTTTTTTAAATGCGAAGCAACATCACTCACCATGGGCCCCAATTTTTTTTTCGCACTGAGTTTTTCAGCTCGTTGTACTTTGCGATAAGAAACAGTACTTTGACTGATGGCCACAAGTCATGCTCTTGTGCGGCTCTTGAGTTTGACTTGTCTAGCACCGCGTTGGCTGTGTTGCAATCGCATGCGTGCAGTGGGGCCGCTGAAGTTTGAGCAGGCGAATGGCCCTGCTCGGTGGCGGCGGGGGCATGGCGTGGGGTGCAGCCTCGTCGTCCACTCGCGAGGAATGTAAATAATGAACAAAACAATATTTTCACCAAACACCGAGGAAGGATACGTTACATAATTGCACTTTATGTTAACACTGCATAAAAGAATTTTCGAAATTTTTTGGTGCACCTCTTTTCACCATGAACGCACTTGAAGAAAGTTTCTACATTCGTTTAATTCTGCTATCAAAATAGTAATTTCTAACTCAGCTGTAGCTTCTTAACTCTACAAATGCTTCAATTCAACTCGCCTGCAGAAATTGTTGCAGTTCAGCCATTTGCAATAGCTAATTGGGCCCCGGACCGAGGGCTCCACACTGAGGAACTTCCCAAGAAAAAAGCACAATAGGTTTCCTACAACTACAATCATTGTAACTGCTCTAGCTTGTCTTCTTTGCAACTAGTGATGGAACCGATAAGCTGCATGGGGTAGGGTTAACAACTTTTTCTTTTTGTCTAGTTCAGAGCGCTCACTACTATTTTTTCAGCTACAGTGGGCTTCCACAGCATGCAAATTCACGGAGTTTGAAAATGCAAAACCAGGCTGTGTATTTGAAATCAAAGTAATATGAATGGCACAATGGTTGCAAACAAGTAAAGCCAGCACACTTCACTGATATTTTTCTTTTCGAAAAAAGAAATTGTTGACATGACTAAATGATTATCAATATACCTGCTGAACAAAAACAATAGTTTAACGAAAAGTAATATTGAATAATTAGATATGTCACCATGGATGAAGTAAAATTCTGGAGACATGCACAGTCATGGACTATGAATTTACGAATAAGTCCAAAGAAAGTAAAACACGTTTTCTAGTTTTAGTTTCTATCGGTACACTCAATGTCAGCTTGCGCACTTAAGAGTGGGTTCAAAACAATTTCTCCAGGCATGACTTCGTCATTTTTTGCATGCCTTTCACTTGTCCATGATGGCACTACAGAAAAATTTAAACCTGATCTTAAGGCTAAGCTGTGTACACACATTCATTTTACCACTATTTCTTCCTAGCTATACTGGAGCAATTTAGACTAGAGTATTTGCATCAGAACCAACATTACCTTAAGCAGCCATGTTTGTTGCAAAATGCAGTGGTTACATCGAGCATTTGCACATACCAATCTTTGTACTAAAACTTTTGATACCAAAATTGAATCTGTGAGCACTGTACATGAGTCTAAAAATACTGTGTTCTGCAGATGATAGCCAAATAATCCTTAGCAACCTGCCCCTTCCCTGAAAATGTAGCTCATTGTGCACAGAATACCGTGATGTGTACTTAAAATTTTTATGTGAATTTGTGGAAATAAACAACCCTTCGCTACAAAACGTGCTTTTCGGAATTCAAATTCAAACAGTTTTTTTTTTCAATGTTCATTTAGACAAGCTCTGCAGTAGCACTTTTCCACCGCAAAGCATCACTTTTTTAACAAGGCAACACTAATTACAAGAGCTAGGTTCTTGAGTTAAAAATATGCAATGCAGTGGTAAGGTTCTTCAGCTAAAGACATGCACTGTGGTGATATTTCAGGCTATTGGAGTGCAATAAATCTTATCAACATGACACGCCTAATCGGACATCTAGGATCTTCCAACACTTATTTATGTAAGGCGATTTGATCTCAGTGAACTATTAATTTTATTAAAGGCAGGGTAGTAAAATCAAGACAGGTGCACCAACATACAGCAACTGCAATCAGAAGTTATTCATTCAACTTGTTAGGCTTCTGTCCTAAATTAAATTACTCATAGTGGTGTAGGTACAATAAACGCCCTACTACTTCATATTGCCCCATTTATTCCCTTTTAATAAACCACGAGCTCTAAAAACATTTTGCTTCGTCAAATAAACTATAACTTGCTTTGCATTTGCGTTTCCCGCACTGCAAATCTCCTTCTGCCTTGCTTGGGAGAGCACATCTTGCAGTGTAGTTGCATGGGCCACCTATTTGACACTATGGTCAGCATTCCACAATTTTCATATTGACATTGCTCACTGCCTGCAGGCAGTTGTGAAATATTAGAGTAAATCAGGTCATTCACTAAGCAGAAAGGCACCATGATTTTTTCACCATGTATGGGAGCAAAGATGTGGTGCCTACACTGATATAGAGCTTCACTGATACAGCTACACTGATAGAGCTCATGAAGGCAGACAGGGGCAGTGGGAGAAGTGTTAAATGTCTCATGAGGGTGACCTTGTGAGACCTGCAGGCCACAAAAATTAATATATGAGCAGTGTTTTACATGAAACAACTAACATGCACTAGATACAAGAAAGGTAATGCCGGTGTAATAGGCTTTGGTATATGGCCCCTCTACATTCTTTTTGTCTGTCTATTGCACGCAAGCATTTTATTCATGCGTTCTTATCAACATGCGAAACTTTCAACACTTTTCAGTTAAATGTTTGCCGTGCGTTAGGCATAGTGCGTAAGCAAAGCAAACCACAAGACGAATAGCTTCAACCAACAAAACAGTAGAACAGAAGAGTAACTTGGATACTTTTATTATAGACACAAACTTCATGTAACACTGAATAGAAAATATACCTAAAGCAAATATTAGAAATACATTAGAAAGGCTACGACAGTTTGCTGCAGGTCCATTGAAAAATGAAGTAATGAAACACTTATCAGTCGCTGGATAGAGGCAAACATACCTCAAGCACATATGATATTCCTTAGAAGGTGGTACAGCCAAAATACGCCACAGCAGTTAAACAGTAATACTGACTCAGGAGTCGGCCTTTCAAACATTTCGTAGGCAATCAACGCTAACTAACAATATTAACAATATTAGCATATCCAATGAAGTGATGGACAGAAAACATGCCCTGATCATACAGTATGCAGAAGTCATTCATCTTCAAGTAAAATCAAAACAAACAGGACACAGTTCCATGTGTTGAAAATGTCATAGAGCACACTCAAGAGGCCTTGCAAAATGATGCAAGATTAATACGTGCAATAAGTGCACCATGCACAAATTTTAGGGACCCCTGGCACTAAGACTGAAACATCAAGATGTTTGTGTTGTTCAGTTTCCCTGAATACGCGAGTGCTTCAGCTGATTAGTAATGAATATTACCTTTAAAATTCTTCAGCTTTTTTTCAAAATAAGCACGAGTGGTCATTTGAGTTGGCAGCACCTTATGACATTTCCAGGGGTATCAGGTAGATGGGGATTCTCTGTGACATTCCACAAGTAAAGCCAGTATTGTCGAGATCACGAAAGACTCCCGGGGCACACATAATACTATCATTGGCATTAAACAGAGTTATCCCCCTACCCATGTAGCTCTATTGTCAGACTGCTCTGAATGTGGTGCTGGATGTTTACACATGGAATGTTTTCCTTTCAACACCGCAGCTGTTGGGTGTACCCTTAATTTGTGCGGCCTACGAGTATGTGTCTTGTGGCCTACGCGAACACTATCATTATCATAAACAGGCATGGGCCACATATATTGTGGTTTTCCCACTACTCACCGCTGGTCCACTAAAAAGGAAAAATAAAACTAATCAAACATGTATGTGGTGCTCTGCGGTCTGTCCAAATACTATCTGCGAAGAGACAGCGGAAAGCTGAAGACCTTGAGTACGTACAATAAGAGAATACCAAGAAACGGGAGATGAAACACTGGCTGTGAAAACTCCCTGAAGAGAATAAAATCTATGTCAACAGCGATGTGGCAGTAGGTCAACGAGAGATGTGAACGCTTGGTTTCACCGTGAGCTTATGTCTGTGGAGTTGCAAGACTTGTGTCATTCTGTGATTTTCTGCAGTTTAACTTGAACGTCTCTGCACTGGTAACCAACGTAGGAAAAACCTAGCATAACCTAGCTAAAGCCTAGCGATCACCTAGAAGCGACCTTCATCACCTAGTTGCGGCCTAGAAACAACCTAGAAGCAACCAGATTAGTTTTCAGAATCATTCAGTTTCACTGTTTCAAGCCTTCCATGCCTTAGTGCCAGCTTCTACATTAAAAAAAATTTAGGATACGTGCTAGTGGTGAAAATGTAAGGGCATAATTCATCCTAGAATACGCCTATCTTCTCATATTTCATCATGCGGAAGTCCCAACTTGAGAACTGCGCTTTCAAAGTCACCAAAAATTAAGTGCACGCGACTTTAGGTGCTACCCCACTGTGAAGTGCTACTGTATGGTTTTACGCAGGCATTTTGAAGTGGTGCTAAAACTTGTTGTGACACAATATTAATGAGATCTACCAGACAATCATGCCACCATAAGTACATGGAATGTTATATGAGCCGCCGAGGTAGCTCAGTTGGTAGAGCATCTGATGCATTATACGAAGGGCGCAGGTTCAGTCTCTGCCCAGAGCAAGTTGTCTCTTTGTGCGCTTTTGTTTCTTCACATTTACTATAAATTATCTTATATACCATTCCCTATACTTTCCTTGGCAGGATTGTCTGTTAGATGTGATTATTATTGTCTTAATATTGTGTCTCCTAAATGTAGACTTCATTTCTTCAATGCTAGCATTAGTTGTAAGATATGTTAGAGCATTTACAATTTGAATTTGGAATCATAAAAGACAAGGTTATAAATTACAGAGAAATAATTTGAATGAAAAATTTTGGTGTCAGGGGTACTTTAAGTAAGCATTGAATGAAAGCACACTGACAGGCCAAGCAGGGCAAAGTTTCTAAACCAATGTTACATTTTTTTAGGGAAAGAAAAGCTCAACCGTATCACAGCATCACTATGAAGTAAGTATGACTGATAAGAGTCCTGTCCGGCAACTGAACTGGGTGCACAAGCAATGCTTCACAAAATCAGTCTTCAAGTATGTTGAAAGAGACAGCTAGAGCGAAAGCAGCGCAAACACTTTGTACTAACAAAGAAAAATCACCGTCAGTTTTCACAATAGCCACTATTGTGCCCAATACTGCGTTAATGTGTCTGACACAAGAACGTGATCTTCAACCACATACAAAAAGCCAATTACTGAAGGTTTCGCGGCAGAATACCGATGTCAGGTAGCTGTACATGCTTCAGAATGTTTACCACTGTCAACTTCATACTGTGGATTCTTTCTACGTACACCTCAGTCGTATGAAAGATGCCTCTAGATGCCAGAAACTATTGGTACAGCTGGTGCAGCTCACTCAATGTCTTCGTCACATTTCTGTAATTTTTTGCACTTCAAATGCATTGTTTGAAATATTGATGCTTCGATTCAACTATCATGCTCCATACAAGACAAAGTGGGCGATATTATTGAATTATGTTCCTACAGTGCAAGAGGTAACGGTGCTTTGGGCGCAATTTTATTGACGGGAAAAGACAGCTACGGGATTCTACACAATCCTCAGTCACAACAATCAAGTATGCTACTTGGGCAGGAGTAATAGCATGTGTCATGAGCAGGTAAGTGACTATCATTAGCTTCTCACAAAAATGCGAGACTAGGTCCCTTACATTTTTTTCTTGCATACAAATAGAGGAAGTAATGTCAAAAAAGTCCAATTATTCATTGCGTAGCCTCTTACTTTGTCACTTTGGCTGGTCAATTTTGCTGGCTTGTTCCTCAAATTATGAACACTGTCTTATGGTACAGATCCTGTAGTTCAGCTAATTTTAAATAAACAAGAGTTTCTTTGTAAAAAAGTATCTTATAGACAAAGGCAGGTCATACCGAACCTCACCTTCAAAAAGGTCGTGGCTTATACACGTTGGCAAGTCATAATGGCAGGCATGAAAGTGTTTTAGTACATGAAATGGAGTATCCATGTTTATGCCATGGCCGTAATGTCCTCCAGAGCTGTTGACACATTCCAGTGAACGATTGTAGTTTTCAGGAGTTCGTTTTTTCCCTACAGCACGTGGGTTTTGGTGAAATTGAGGGCGAGTCATCAGGCAGAAGTGGCACATGTATGTTGATGTGCTAAAGTTCTGCGTGAAACCACCAATTATGGGGCTTCCCAGATTACCACCTGCAATAAAATCAAGCCACACAGTATGTTTCTTCTCAGGTAATGTTTATTTTTTCTTTTATATGAACACTAGGTAAGCTCTGTAAACAGTCCTCTCTATAGAAGCACAGTGAATATAAATATAGTTGACCTGCTATAAATGTTTAAACTAAGTTGAAGCAGGTGGTTCAAGGAATAAAAAATAATGACGGAGACTGTAACATTAACTGCACAAATTCTACACAAAACTGCACTCATACTTGAACAACTTGGGTCTCTTGAAGAGTTATTCCTTAACGGGCAATCAAAAGTGAGCTGTGAATATGCTCCAACATTACACATGTTAACCATTTGAGCACTGTTAAAAGTTAAGTATTCCTATCCATGGTATCTGCTAATGTTGAAAACAGATGTTCATACTTTGCCCATATGTGAAAGTAGTTTCAGCCCTTCAAGTGCAGCCAGGTTTGATATTGAATATATTTATTTAAACTTTAAACTTTAACCATAATTACTTTAAGCAATTACTTCAAAACTTTTTGTGACATATCGACTAATAAAACAATTGATACCCAACAAAATGAATTGCATCATAGTTTTCCAGTAGTCAGCGCATGAGATGGAAATGGGTCGCTTCAAGATAGGGCACCCAAAGCTTCGCATATGCAATCACTTGATTTTGTTGCCACTGCACATTCACCATACACTAACTTCTTGGGTACACAGCAGTTAACCATGTAGTAAGGGTAAGTGACATGCAAATTCACACTATAGTCGGGTGTAAGTAGTGTGTCGTGCAATTGCAAATAATTGAACTGATGAGCATGCAAATCAATAAAGAAGCAACACAACATGCATGCAAAATGTGAGCGGCAATGGTATCTAACGGCTGTCACTCAGATCCCGCCAAATATGGCAAAATCAATTTACACACAGCCAAGTGACAGTTGCTGCCCCTGTCGTCTCCTACACCTCATTTTGTAGTATTGGACATATGACTTTGTTTGTATGCAGGCGAGCCCGCCGCCTTTGCGCGGGCTTTGCCGCCTTTTCTGCCGTTCTCATGTCCCGACATAACTCACCTCCTCCTCTGTCTGCCGCGCTCGGAGGGTGAGGAGTGACGCTTCACCCCTGTCAACCGGTAGCGGATGTCCACTGTGGCGCAGCGCGAGAGGTCTCTCGGGACGTTTCGCACGCGTGCGTCGGGAGTGAGACCTCTCCGTGGACGACACGGAGGAAGGAAAGGTAAGGAGAAGCCCTGACGTCACTCGTTGTGAAGCCGTGATGAAGCCAGAAGTCGGCCATATTCACTAGGCAAATTCTCCTCTCTTGTTTACATATGAATGCGAAGCAGAAGGCGCGACTCCCTCTCCGGCTCCGAAAGCACGTGGGCTGCGCAGCGCGTGTGTCGTGACGATCCGAAACTAATGGAACTGGGCTCATCACTCAGAGCCAGCGGGACACCTTCAGCGAAATCGCTTCGTCCGAGTAATAACAGGGAGTATCAGCTCGCCGAGAACGAAGCAACTACGAGAGAACGCGCGCTAGATGCACTGACAACGGCGAGTGCTTTTGTGTTATTCATTCAGCAACTGTACAGACAACACGATTCATCGTGCGCGTTCTACGGTTGCATTCCGTCACGCGGCCGACGCAGCGTCCTGCCACTGTGTCCGTGTTCCGCGTGAAACTCACCGTCGTCAGCATTCTGCGACCGTGGTGACTTTGAGCACGGTGCTAGTGATAGCTGAACATGGTTGCTGTTACGTTAAGATTACATGCAATGCTGGTGGAGAGTGTACCAAGCGGAACAGAAAAGGTGTTTCAATACGCACATGCAAGTTGTTACTGTACACACACTACACTAAACTACGTATGAGCACATGGTCCTCGTGGCGTCTTGCTGGGCTCGACAGCGTCGTCGGTTGTCACAAGCATGAGCACTGCTCAACCGTCACTGACCTGCAAGGCGTTCGTCGTCATTCAGCTTCGTCATGGTGCCCAACGCAATTTCGCTGAACACTAATTGCTTCATCCGCGTCATCTGCCGCACGACACATGGATATGCACTCGTTCTACGCACTGCTAAAACCCCGTGATGGACAAAGGGATTTGTCAACGTTGCTAAGAGCAATGTAACTGTCAGGAGAACACTGCGTAACCAATAACGCGGCGCAGAGCACAGATATTGTCCGCCACGGCTTAGCACGAGACCTGGGGAGGCACACATTCCGCCGCCAGCCGCGGCCGCTAACTGCTAGACCAGCTCCACCGCGCAACACGTAACCATAGCAACGCCGCCATTGTGCCTAGTGAATATGGCCGCTATGATGTCATTTGCGCCACACTTTTCACGCCCCGCGCTGGCTGGGCATGCCCTCTCCTACCTTTCCTTCCTCCGTGGTGGACGACATGGCAGTAAGCACGCTTTCATTTTCCATCTGTCGGCTCCCTTTGTTTGGGGCTCGTTCAGACTTCGCCAACAGCGCCTTGCACCTGCGGCGAACGCTTACCTTATGTCACCCTTTTGCCGAACGCTAGGCCGAAGAGCGGTATGGTGTCTTAGTGCGTGGTCAAACTGCTCTGACCCGTATCTGTCTAAAGCCAACACTAGCGCCTTCTTCTCGCTCGAGCAGCCAGGCCTTTGTCCCGGTGTCTCTGTGAATCACTCTTACCATAGAGACGTGCACGTGGCACCCTGTGTAGTACTTCTCGCTCGTAGCGTGGATAAGCCTATTTGCTTTCTCGCCGCGCCTTTGCAACGGGCTGTACTGCGTTTTCGTGCTGCCGCAGGCAATAAAGTGCTGCGACCTTGAGCAGCACTGCGTTCTCGCCATGGCGACGGTTTACGTGTGCCTTGCGGCTCACTGAGACTGAGCCCACGCTAGTGGCCGTAATATTTCGGGATACGGGTACACTAGGTACAGTGCACAGGCTCCAAACACGGTATCAAAAGCTCTAAGCTTTTGACTGCTCTTAGCGAGTCAGTTCGCCTGCGCTATTCGTGCTCATCGCAACATGTCTGTTTCGCAGTATTTTTGTCCACTGTCTCTGTTAGCGGATGCCGCGTTGCACAATGATGTCATTGCCTCTATTGATGGGAACCCCTCGGCACCCGTCCATGTCACCACTCCCTATTGCGGTGAAGACACGTAGCGCCTATCCGCACCCTTTCGAAATGGCGCGTCTTTTCGGAATGGGTGTCTTGCCCTACCTGAACGGTACGCACAAGCGCCTCTGACTGCTAATGCGCCCTTCAGAATGCATGGCAGTTCGTCGGCACAGCGCTTGCAGTCGGTTCCATGCGGAATTGACGGGGCACAGGCTTTGGCCCTGGCCGAGTTTTGCCCGCCATAAGTCGAGCTATCGACACTTCGAACGCACGTTGAGCAGGCGCCTGAATTGTCGATGGTAGCCGCACCAAGTGCGCATGACGTTCGACAACAGGCCAATCCCAAAAGACGCCTCTTTTTTTCTGGGAGTGGCGTGCAGGGCGGTGGTCCGTTCGGAATGTCACGAAACTAGTCGGTTTGGACTGTCATGGTGGCTGGACGTGGTTTTGAGTGCTCCTGATCAACTGCGCAGATAAGTTGTTGTGCATGTTTTGAGCTTGTCTTTATAATTATAGGACAGCAGTTCTAATTCCTGTGGCACTTATTTTATTGTGCGGCTTTTTCGGGGTTCAGTCACCAGGTACTTATTAGTTTGTGCATGTGTTCAATTTTTTATTTTCTGTTGTTTTTCTTTTTCCTTTGCCACCCCGTGGAGGAGGTGCACGTACATTGAACACGCAAATATTTGCAGTAGAGCTTAGACTTTCTTTTTTTCATAGGACAGGGCGCTTTTTCGTAGAGCAGAGACGAGTCATAGAGACAATTGGTGTCGAAAAGACATGGTTAAAAAGACTGTAAAGTGTTCAGGATGTGGGGTTTGTTTAAAAGTAGACCCATGTGTAGAAGCGGAAGGAGAAGAAGCTGACGCAAAGTGCAGGCAACCCAAAAGTTGGTGGAATGAGGAAGTTAAGAGAACTATAGCAAAACGTCAGGAAGCCTCCAGGGAACACAGACATGCTAAGCAGCGGTGTGAACCGACAGATGATGTTGAAAGAAAATGGGAAATTCTTCTAAGCTGTAGAAGGGGTGCATCCATTTTGATCAATGAAAAAATTAGACGAAAGGCTGCCCAGTGGCCGGCAAAAGTACATAAAAAAGATAGAAAGGCAGCTGCAAAATTTTGGAACCATTTAAACTCTCTAAGAAATGAGACGAGCCTAGAGCAGAGATTTATAACTACAGCTCGAGGTGCTAGGCTAGAAGGGGACGAAGCTATTGAATATATAAGAACAAGGGTGACAGGAAAATTTCAACAAAGAAATGCTTTATTCACCACAATAGACAAGAATAAATCAAGAGGCGCAATGGCTCCATTTTCACAGCGAGAGTGGAAATGGGTGAGAAAAGGGTTCCTAGTAGTACATCAACAGGCCCAGATGCCATTCCAATTATGCTAACAAAAACACTAGGTCCGAAGTCTAAGCAGGCTGTGAGAGAGGCAGTGAGCAAAATAATAATCGATGGAGAAGTTCCCGAAGAATGGAAACTTAGCAGGATGAGCATGATCTATAAAGGAATGGGACACAAAGCTGACATAAACAACTACCAAACCCAAAACAGTGACATCAGTGGTCTATAGGCTGGCCACGCAGATTATAAAGGAAAGACTGCAGACATGGATAGACGATGAGGGGATGCTGGGCGAACTGCAGAATGGGTTTCGGAAACACAGGAGGTTGGAAGACAATCTGTTCTCACTGCCGCAGTGCATCGAAATAGCAGAAAAGAAACACAGGCCCCTGTGGCTAGCATTTTTGGATATTAAGGGAGCGTACGATAGCGTGGTTCAAGAGGAATTGTGGGGAATACTGGACACACTAGGCGTGGAAGGTGTAGTCACTAACCTTTTAAAGGATATCTATAAAGGAAACAAGGTAATTATAAAGTGGGAAAAACAGGTATCCAAGCCTGCAGAGGTAAAATGGGGGCTTAAGCAGGGGCGCCCTCTGTCACCCTTGCTATTCATGATGTATCTACAAGGATAAGAGGCCAAATTAGAGGGGAGTGGACTGGGCTTCAACCTCTCTTTCGTCAAACAAGAAAAACTAATTGAACAGGCACTGCCAGTATTGATGTACGCAGACGATATAGTGCTAATGGCCGAGAACAAAGAAGATTTGCAGAGATTCGTGGACATTTGCGGTAATGAGGGAGATAGGTTAGATTTCAGATTCAGTAAGGAAAAATCAGCAGTCATGCTGATTTTTCGAGAAGGGTGAGTTCCCATGGGGACAAACCTTGGCTGTTAACCAGGTAAGCGGCGCACCGCAAAGCGGCCAAGCGGGGGAGCTTTCCGAAAACCATGATGCCGAGAGCGAAACCGTAACGCTGACACAAGTGGTAGTTGCTGCGGTACTGAGTGGGCGCGACACCAGACTCCCCCATTTCGGGAGAATGGGAATCGCTTTGAGCAGAGAAGAGCTTCTGGAGGCCCAGCAAAGTAATCCGTTTTGTCGTGAAAGGTCATACGGTTTCAGAGAGATGGAACGCCGTGACGCTGCTTGTCCGCCGTGACGCTGACACGCCGTGACGCTGACAGTCGCTATCGGCGTGACGCTGCGCCGATAGCGACTGTCTCGGCGAGACGGAGCGCCGGGACGCTGCTTGCCCTGCAGCGGGCGCTAAAGGGGGCTAAAACCAACGTGTGTCACTGATTCCCCGGCAGATTCATATTTACTGGACCATGATGGGCTCCTGCTGAAGTATATAGCAACTGACGACGAGTCCATCGAGCCGTTTAAGGTAGATTTGCCAAAGATTCTGAGACCCGCACTTATTGCGATCCTCTCACGACGAACCCATGGCCGGTCACCTGCGTGGCTTGAAAGCTTTTGCAAAACTGAGCCGCGTTCTGACCTGGCCCGGCATGAAGCGTGACATTTTCCGCTATTGCTCTTCTTGCCGCGTCTGTCAAACGGTGAAATCAAGGGGTGGCAAACCGCCTGGTCTGATGAAACTGATTTTCAGTGAGCATTCATGGCAAGTGGCCACCTGCGATCTATTGAGACCATTTCCCAGAAGTAAGCAGGGGTTCCTTCACCTCATGGTAGTAGTTCATCACTTTTTGAAATTGGTGGAATTGTTCCCTCTTCGGAAGGTGACAGCGCGAGCCGTGCTTGAGAAGCTGCAGGAAGTGTTTTGCCGGATTGGCTTCCCGGAAAGGCTCATCGCGGACAATGCTTCATATTTCACCACTCGGGCGTTTGGTGTCACGTGCTGTTCCCTCGGAATTAGTCACTGCACCAATTCAACAATCCCCAGTCCAAGTTGACGGAACGCGTCTATCGTACGCTCAAACTGATGTTGGCTGCTTTTGCTGAAAGTCAAAGAGACTGGGAAGACCATTTGAGTGAGCTCGCGTGCGCTGTTTGAACATACAAGAGTAGCTCAACTGGTTTCTCGCCCGCTTTCTTAAATTTTGGGAAGAAGTAGGCAAATCTAGTGACCAGCGTCACTCAATGCCCGCTCGAGGACGAGGAGATGCTGGCAGACTGCTCTGCTTACGCGTCGACACTTCATTAGAGGCTTTGTCAATCTTTCTGCAAAGCAAGGCAAATTATGGCGTCGGCCAGGGCTCTGCAGAAGGCCCAATATGACCACAAGCTTCGCGACCTAGTTTTTGATTGATTGATTGATTTGTGGGGTTTAACGTCCCAAAACCACCGTTTGATTATGAGAGACGCCGTAGTGGAGGGCTCCGGAAATTTTGACCACCTGGGGCTCTTTAACGTGCACCCAAATATGAGCACACGGGCCTACAACATTGCCGCCTCCATCGGAAATGCAGCCGCCACAGCCGGGATTTGATCCCGCGACCTGCGGGTCAGCAGCCGAGTACCTTAGCCACTAGACCACCGTGGCGGGGCGCGACCTAGTTTTTGAGGTGGGCGATCTTGTCCTGAAGTGTAATCACGCTCTTAGCGATGCCAGTAAGGGGTTCTCAACCTCACTCGCTCCTAAGTGGCTTGGTCCGTACTAAGTGGAGAAAGCTTGCACTCCACTCGCGAACTTGCTGAAAAATCCCCATTCGAATACCTCAGCCATGCCCATATCACAGGACTGAAACTCTTTGTATCACGTTCTGACGAGCTCGTGCCAGCACCCTGCGGTACTTCGAGCAAGCAAGGGGGCACACCCGGGACGGCGGACCACATTCGGACCCCGCACCGGTATTATCTGAGGAAAAGTCACCTTCGTGATTTTGCGCCGGATGGCGGACTGCTCCGCCACCAAAGGCCCTCAGTTTACTGTCTAGGCTTGGTACAGGTTAGCTTCTTTACGGCCTTTTTTTTTCGTAAAGAAGTTGACCCCACCCATGTTGCTGCCAGTGTTTCGCCTTTATGTGTTCATGTGCATTTTGCGTATTATGTTTCTTTTGTCTAGTATTAGGTGTTATTTGTATATCATATTTTTATTTTTTTTACTTGAGATTGAGTGTCATTTTGCTCTGTTTTACTTTTTTGGTGTTTATTTCGTCTACCGCGAAGGTAGTTCCGACGTGACTCCCCTCTTCTGTGACCTTGTGGCTTTGAGTATCGGTGCTGATGCATGGAGAGAGGGAAGAAGGACTCTTTGCGCCTTTGCTCGCACAGCCGTCGGTGGTGCGTGTGTGCGAGTGTGTGTACGTGCGTGGCGCTTCTGTGCGTGCCCGTAAAGAGTGCACGTCATGGCTTCATTCCGTCAACGTGGACACTAGAGCTGCTGGGGGCACTGACCTACTGATGCTGTGCTCAGCGCTTGGCCATCGCCGAGAAGCTCTGCTGCCTTTCCACGATGACTCCTGCGCGAGGCCAGCTGAGAGCAGCTATATGCTGCCAGCCAACGCCAGGGCACCTCGCAGCCAATTTCGGTTTGGCCTCTCTGATCCCTGGAGATGCCCGGCTTCCCAGCGAGGTTCCCCCGTCATTCATCGAGAAATGCAGGGCCCCCGAACCACCACCGAAGCGGTGTTCGTCGGACTCGCACTCCTAGTGTAGTTGTGAGCCACGAGCCATCAGTGAGCCCCATCCGTGCCTATGACCTCGCACTTGGGCATCGCACCCAGCGGACATTATCACGCTCTTCTGCCCCTCCGCGTGGTGGACGCTATCCCTCCCAAGTACCACGACCACTAGTCCTACGTTCCGGTGTTCCCTTTCGCAATTATTTTTTATAGTCTCTTTTGTTTGTTTTGTTAATAATGTTTTTTCCTTTCATCATTTTTAGCAGCAGTTACAAGGCTAGACTGAGGTTAGCCGTTGCTCATAGGAGTGTCGTTTTAATTGAATGGATGACGTCCAGCTTCCTTTGAAGACCGGTAAAGGGCAAATTTAGGAAAGAGTGATGCGGGAACTAAAGCTAGACTGCCGCCTTTGCGCGGGCTTTGCCGCCTTTTCTGGCATTCTCGTGTCCCGACGTGACTCCCCTTCTCTGCTGTCTGCCGCACTAGGAGACCCCTCTCATCCGGTCGCGGATGTTGACTGGGGCGCCGCGCGCGGGGTCTCTCGGGACGTTTCGCGCGCGTGCTTCGGGAGTGAGTCAGATTTCTTAAGGAACGCCGAGGGTGAGCACGCATTCCTTTTTTTTTCGTCCATCGACTTCTATTGTTTGGGGCACGTCAAACTTCGCGGACGGCGCCTCGCATCCGAGGTGAACGCTCACCTTTTGTTGCCCCTTTGCCTATGCTAGGCCGAAGAGTGGTACAGTGTCCTAGTGCGTGGCCAAGCTACGCCGACCCGTATTACTCCGAAGCCAACGCGAGCGCTTTTGCCCTCGCTAGAGCAACCGGGCCTTGGTCCCGGTGTCTCTGTGAATCACTTTTACCACGGAGACATGCTCGCGGCACCCTGTGTAGTACTGTTCACTCGTGGCGTGAGTAAGCCCGTTTGCTTGCCCACCACGCCTTTGCAACGGGCTCTGTACTGCGTTTTGTGGTGTTGCCGCAGGCAACGAAGTGTCGCGACTGTGAGCAGTATTGTGTTCTCAACACGGCGACGGTTAACGCGTGTCCTGCGGCTCGCTAAGATTGAACCCACGCTAGTGGCCGTACTCCTTCGGGATACGTATCACTACAACTTGGAAGCGATGCAGGCATGGAAAACACGTGCGCTTTGTCTGTGCTCGATAAGACAACAAGGACATGTACACGCCTGATGTGAAAGTCCTGCTGATCAGGCTTACAAATTCGGCTTATAACGGCCATGTTCGTGGGCACTGATGAGATCCCTAATGACTGCGTCCACAAACTGACCTGTGACATTCACAAACTGCAAAGATGCGACTCAGCCGCAGGCTTCGTCGTAACAAGTCTATTTACCATGATAAAGTTGCGTAAGAAAGACAAAATCACGTTATTGCTAAGTGCAAGAAACGCTTCATTCAATTCCGAAAAAATCAACTGTTCACTGTACTCCTTTCCGCATGTGCAACTCAATAAAAAAGGTGCATCATACTGTGCAAACACAATGGTAGTACCTCATGGCCGTCACTAAGAATCAAGCAAATTCATTGAAATGTGCCTACGCACAGTAATAATATTGTCGCTACCCCTACCGTTTTCTGCGCCTAATTTAGTAATAAGGTATGTATGAGCAATGCAAGCATAGCAAACCCTTGTTTCATCATTCACCTCATACAGCGACAGGCATGTTACATGCCGAGCTCATATGAGCTGTGGCATGTAATGGCGCCTTATAACTGTTTATAGGACTATTGGTAAGATAGGTAATGATCGACAACGGTGAAAGAAATGCCTACCTGATTGTGATGTGTGCAAGGTGTGCTAGGTAATGGACTTAGCAGGAAGGTGAGAGAGCACTGACAAGAACCGCGTGCCTTGACCACGTACGGTGCTAGAGGCCACTGAGAAGCTGAAAGCTGAACGCTGAACAAGTGAACAGTCCACCAAAAAACGTTGACCAGTGATGAGCCACAAAATGAACTGCTAAATGTACTTGAGCACGCAAATTGTACTCCTGAGCACGCAAATGTTCTCCTGAGCACGCAAACGTACTCCTGAGCACGCAAATTAATACGGTACACGCAACACAAGCTTCATGCAAAATGTAAGCACCAATTGTACCTCACGGCTGTCACTCAGATTCCACCAAACATGGCAAAATAAGTTTACACACAGCCAAGTGATAGTTGCTGCCCCTGTCGTCTCCTGCAGCTTATTTTGTAATAATGAACGTATGACTTGCTAGCGATGCAAGCAACCAAGTGACAGTTACGACCCCTGTCATCTCCTTCATCTCATTTTCTAGTCATGAACGTATGACTTGCAAGCGATGCAAGCATTAATCAGTGCTCGATAAGACGACTAAGACTTGTACACGCCTAATGTGAGACTCTTGCTGATCAGGCTTAAAAGTGCGCCTTAATACGGCCGTGTGCATAGGCACTGACGAGATCACTAATGACTGCGTGCACAAACTGACCTTTGACATCCTAAAACAGCAAAGATGCAACTCAGGAGAAGGCTTAACAGCAATAATACAGTTAAGTGACGTCAACAAAGGAAAAATCACGTTATTTCTGAGTGAAAGGAACGCTTCAGTCAATTCCGAAAAATTCAACTGTTCGCGGTACCCCTTCCTGCATGTGCAACTCAACAAAAAAGGTGGAACACAGCGTACGAGCACAACGGTCGTACCTCGCGGCCGATCTAAAAATCAACAAAATCAATTTAAATATGCCAACACACAGTAACCTTTGCTGCCCCTGCAGTATCCCGCACCTAGTAATAAGGTATATAGGAACAATGCCAGCTTGACAACCACGTGTTTAATCAAGCACCCTATATACCGACAGACATGTTACATGTCTAGCTCGTATGACCTGCGGTATGTGAATGAGCCTAAGAACTGTTTATGAGAATATTTGTAAGATAGAAAATTGTCAAAAATAGTGAAATAAATGCTTACCTGACCGTAATGTGTGAGAGGAGATAGACTTGGGAGGCAGGTGAGAGAGCGCTGACAAAAACCGCGTGCCTTGACCACGTACGATGCCACAGACCTCGGTGCAGCTGAACGTTGAACCAGAAAGTCAAGGGCGCGCCAAAAATCGTTCTATTAACGTTGGAGCAGTGCGTGTCGCTGCGGTAGTATATGATGTATATATGTACTCGACCAGTAGATGAACAAAATGTTCGTGTAAGCATAATAAACTCTGCTCCTTCAGACGCACGCAGTGCAGTGGCGAAAGGAGCGGTGGCGCTGTGATCGGCGACGATCCGATCGGAGAGTGTGGTAGAGGTCGGACGTGTTTTTGGAGAGCTCCGGAATGACAGCTACAGATAAGTGTTTTTGCATGTTTCCAGCTTGCCTCTGTCTGTAGCGTTATGAGAACGTAAGGCGCTAGCGTAAAGCTTGATTAGGTCTATTACGGTGTACGTTTTTTTAGTATTTTGTACTGTGTCTTTTTTTCTCCAGCCACCACGTGGCTGAGGTCTGCGCGTAGACCGACCACGTGCATGCGCAGGTGCTGTGAAGTGTAGCGTATTTATTTATTATTGTGGTTTTTTTGGCTTAGACCAGTGTATTTTAGTACAGTTTTCTAACACGTGGGCATCGGTAAACTGAGCTAGCCATGGTCAAAAAGACCGTAAAGTGTTCAGAGTGCGGGGTAGGTTGGAAGGTGGAAGTTAGTGCGGAGGAGAAAGCAGAAGATGACGCCAAGTGTAGACAGTGCGAGTTCGAGGAGAAAATGAAAAATATGATGGCGGTCCAGAGTGGGCTCATGGAGAAAATCGCAGAGCTGGAGAATGCATTGGCGAAGGAGCGAGAGAAAACGTCAGCCATGGAAGAAAGGCTCCAGTCAGCCGAGAAGGGCCTATCGAAGGTCGTGAAAGGGAACGAAGACGCAGGTGACGGCGGAAGCATTATGGCGGCGACCCCCCGTGCGGGAGAGATGAAGGAAACAGGCATGACAAAGGCAGATACATTGGCCACAGGGCCCAGCTACCGGGAAGTAGTTTTGAGGGAGGGAGGGAGCAAACCAGCAGCCGTGACTCACGCTAGTCACCTAGTCAGCAGCCAGGTGCAGGTTTCAGAAGGAATGTCTGAACAGGTCATCATCGCCGGTGACTCAAATTTAGTCCGATGCGCAGCGGCAATCAAAGAAAGGGTGAAAGGCGACAAGAGAGTTGCGATAGGGACGTTCCCAGGACAAACGCTGGGGACAGTAATGAGTCAAGCGGGTGAACAACTCGCAGCTAAAGCTAACAATCGTAACCTCGTTGTAATTGCGGGAGGGCTAAATGACGTCCTGAAAAAAGAATCGTCAGGACTAGCGACGACCTTGGCGAAAGGGGTGGATGACATGCGCGCCGTGTCCCCCCAGGTGCAAATTGTAGTATGCACAGTACCGGAAGTACCAGTACGCAACGTCAACCTGCAAAGAGCGGTTGTCGACGCAAACAAAGAGATATGGCGAATTAGTCGAGAGAAGGGTTTCGAGGTAGTGGATTTAAACAGGGAAGTGCACAGGTGGGGTGGATTCCAAAGAGACAAGATTCGATGAGAGGCTTGGACACGAGGTGGGCTGGCGACTGGCAGGACGCGCAGTAGCTTTTTTGGGGGGCTCACGGGCCCTTCGGAGTCCGGGGTAGCTCGTAACAGAGAAAACAACCAGGAGGACGCTTTGACAGGTAGAATTGCGAAAAACCAGAAAAAAGGTAAAAGAAAAAGGAAAAAGGCGCGTGTTGCAATTAGTTACATAAACATGCAGGGTGGCAGAAAGAAGGCAAAATGGTTAGAGATTGAGGAGCAGTTAAACAAAGAACAGATAGGCGTGTATGCGGTTACAGAAACACACCTTAGAGACTTGGAAGAGCCACCACATATTGAAAATTATGTTTGGGAAGGGTGTAACAGGACCATATCGGAAAGGAAAGGTGGGGGTGTAGGAATGCTAATTCATCGCGGAGCCAAATGGGTTAGAGTGAAACAGACGTGTTCAGAGCACCTCTGGGTTCTGGGCACAGTAGGTGGAAAGGAAACGTGGCTAGGGGTAGCCTACTTGTGGACGGGGAATAACTGCAGAGAAAAGAATCAGGAGATAGTGGATTGCATGAGTGCGGATATTAAGGAATTTGGTAATGGGGCCGAAATCATCCTTCTAGGGGACATGAATGCCCACATACATGACCTTGACGGATATTCAGACACCAATGGGAAGTTATTACTAGATCTTTGCGAGCAACATAGTCTGGAGATATATATAGTTAACACGGGGCCTAAATGTGACGGCCAGATCACATGGGAAGTCGGAAACAGGCAATCAAGTATTGATTATTGTCTCATGACTGAAGGAATTTACCACAAACTGACAGAAATGAGGATAGACGAGGAAGGCATTAACAGCTTGGGTAGTGATCATAAACGAATAACATTACAAATGGGATACGAAACTGAAAATATGAGCATGGAATCAAAGTCTGGCAGCTCGTATTTAAATGACAAACAAATAATAAATATAGCCGCAAGAGTCGAGGAAGAAGTAGGCGAAATACCAGGCAAGGACTGGGAGTATAGTGAGCTGTTACATCTAATGACGAAGGAGATAGGGAAAGAGAAGAAAACTGTTTGCTGGAAAGGAAAAAGGAAGCCAAAAAGTTGGTGGAACAAGGAAATCCGGGAGGCGATCGAGAAGCGACGCGAAGCATCACGGGAGCATAGAAAGGCAAAAAAGGAGAAGCGGCCGCCGGACGAAGTCAAAAAAATATGGGAAATATATTTAGAGAAAAAATCCCTTGTACAGAAATTGGTAGAGGCAAAAATTAAAGGTGAAAGTGAACGCTGGATGACAGAGATACACGAAAAAAAGGAGGCCGTGCCTAGAATTTTTTGGAGCCACATAAAGGCGCTAGGTAGGAAGTCTGTCACAACGCAACAACATATTCTAGATGAAGGAGGAAATCAATTGGAAGGGTACGAAGCGCTAGGTTACATCCAAAAGGTAGCAGCCGATTCGTTTCAAAAGAGCGTCCAGGGGATCTCCCCGGTGAGTAAAAGTGTGGCGGAGAAAGCAACAGAGGAAGAGCTAGTACTTGATAATTTCAACTGGAAAAAGGCCGAAGGAAAAATTCCAAAGCGCACTGCCGCGGGTTTAGATGGGATTCCCGTTAGCCTCATTAACGAACTAGGACATAACACTAAAGAAGCATTGTTAAAAGCAGTAGAAAAAAGCTTAAAGGACGGACAAATACCGGACAGTTGGCGACAAAGTAGAATGAACTTAATCTATAAAGGCAAGGGAGAAAAGGACAAGATTCGCTCGTATAGACCACTAACCATTACATCGGTACTATACAGGTTGGCGATGCAAGCAGTAAAAATGAAAATAGAAACATGGGCCGAACATAACGATATTTTGGGAGAACTTCAGAACGGATTTCGAGTCGACAGGCGGTTAGATGATAACCTGTTTGTTCTCACTCAGTGTATAGAAATATCTAAAATAGAGAATAGGCCCTTGTACGTGGCTTTTCTAGACATCACTGGGGCATACGACAACGTTAATCAGGAAATTTTGTGGGATATATTGAAAGGAATGGGCATGGGCGACGACTGTATACAGCTTTTGAGGGAGATATACCGAGAAAATGCAGTTTGCATTGAGTGGGAAGGAATGCGTAGCAAAGAGAACGTTGAGGTTAGCAAGGGTCTGAGACAGGGATGTCCTTTGTCCCCGCTGTTATTCATGCTGTACATGGTGAGTATGGAAAAAGCGCTAGAAGGTAGCAACATTGGTTTTAATCTGTCACACAAACAGGGCGGCATGATGATTGAGCAGAAGCTTCCAGGTTTATTTTATGCGGACGATATCGTCTTATTTGCGGACAGTCGAGATGATATACAGCAGCTGGCGAATATATGCGGAAGGGAAGGTGAAGCTCTTGGACTAGGATTCAGTGTAACGAAGTGTGGATTGATGGTATTCAATGATCCCTGTGATCAGACGGTGTCCATACAAGGCCAAGAAATACCGAGGGTAAGCGAATACAAGTACCTTGGAGTATGGGTAAATGAGAGTGATAGATACATGGAGGTACAGGAAAAAGCCTCGGCAGCAAAAGGAAAGAGGAATGCGGCAATAATGAAGCACAGAGCGTTGTGGGGATACAATAGGTATGAGGTGCTTCGAGGTCTGTGGAAGGGTGTAATGGTTCCAGGGCTTACTTTTGGGAACTCAGTGGTGTGCATGAGGGCAGAGGTGCAATCGGGAATGGATGTAAATCAAAGGACTGTGGGACGCCTCGCGTTGGGTGCTCACGGGAAGACGACAAACGAGGCTGTAAAGGGCGATATGGGGTGGGCAGGTTTTTGAGGCGAGGGAAGCGCAGAGCAAAATAAGGTTCGAAGAAAGGCTAAGAAATATGAAGGAGAGTAGATGGGCAGAGAAGGTGTTCCGTTATTTGTATAGGAAGAGCGTGGACACACAGTGGAGAAAAAGAACTAGAAGACTCACTAGTAAATATACGGCTGGTATTGTAAGCCATATGTCAACAAAGAGCGTTAAGAGAAAAGTCAGGGAGGCGGAGAGGATTTACTGGATGGCAGCTATGGAGAAAAAACCGGCTTTGAGTAACTACCGAAAGGGCAAAAATGAAATAAGGAGGGAGGCATTTTACGATAATTCAAGGGGAAGCGCTTTACTGTTTGAAGCGAGATCGGGTTGCCTTAGAACGCGTAGTTATAAAGCAAGATTCAGTAAAGAAGAAGAACAATGCACATGCTGCGGGAAAGATAAGGAAACGGCGGGGCATGTTCTGATTGAATGTGGAGATATCCACCCAGGTGTACGTTTGGGCACGAGCCTACAGGAAGCCTTGGGTTTTAGGGACAACAATGGAAAGCTGAACACACCCGCGATTGAAATAAGTAAGAGACGGTTAGAGTATTGGTGGCAGAAAATTAGAGAGAAAGGACAAAAATAAATATTGGAAAAATAAAATATGGACAGTGTGCCGTAAATGGCAGAGAGCTTAAGCTGAAAATTTACCTTTTTTTCCATTAAGATAGAATTTATCGAGGTAGAGGCATTAGGCCAACATCAAAAAGGAAAAAAGGTTTTTTTTTTTTGTCGAGCCTGGTGGCATACTTGTCACCACCCCGTTATAAAGGGGACGCTCATAGCATCCATCCATCCATCCATGGGAGGCACTCAGCGAAAGCTGAACCGGCGGGAGGTGTGGTTTTAAAGGGACTGTCTACCGTGATTCATTGCTCTCCTGTTTTGTGTCGCAATAAAAAGCGTACCTTGTGAAGTATCTAACCTTAAAGCGGTTTCTTTAGAAAGTGCGTAGAAAATTTTAAAGCAGATTTTTTTCTGTCTGCGTTGTGTTGCCTTCCATCGGTGGGATGAATGCCCACAACATTGTCCGGTGCCAGTAGAAGTCCAAAACTGAAACAATTTTCACAGCCTTCGTCAAGTTTTGTTTATGAGTAAAATAAATACCATAGTGGTCATTTTATGCAGGCACACACGTTTTTGTGGTGCCCATGAGTGGCAGCAGACGCCGTGCTCGCATTTCTCCGCAGTTTGCAGGCAGGCATGCAGGCAAGCGAACACACCACCGACAACGCCACCGACGTGAGAACGCGTGAACGCGTGAAGAAAAAAAAGCAAACGTTGGACTCTGGCGCAACCTAAAGCAGCCTCAAGGGCATAAAATACAATATCAAGTTATACGTGTTTGTTTTAGGCAAACTAAATCTTCCTGTGAGAATTTCTTCTCCTACCAATAGACTGCCACGATTGACCATATTCTCTGTTGGGTGTGGCTAGTGGTCACTTTTTACCAAGTTTCAACATCGAGTTCAATTTATAGTTCCTTTTTCCTAGTATGAAAGCATGCTTTTTGCCGCCATTGCGATGAGCGATCTTTTCGTGTGAACGGCAGTCAGGAAATTTTTTTTCTGAGTGGTATACAGTACTTTTAATCGAACTCGCGACGCACTCTTTCGATAAAACTAACTACTTTAGCGCCTGCCTTGAATTCTTTTTGCAATCTAGCTAACACTGCGATGCACCGATGCTATCTTGCACCCATTCTATGGGCGGTGACTGCCATACACACCGCAGAGGTCGTGTTATCGAAATGTCGTTACAATTTCATCGTTAGGATGATAAATTTTTCAAACGCATTCTGTGTGACCATCAGCACACTTTTTTTTGTTTTGGCCTGTTGGGGATTGAAAGAGTTATGATGGTGCAAAATCTTTATTGGCTATTCAGGAAAAGCAGTGTAAAGGCGAGTAGTTCTCAAGAGTCGATGTTTTTGTCGCAGGTAGTGAGAATCTTTCAACAATTGACGAATTCTACGGTGACGAAGTGTAATCGCCTTGGGTGTTCACCGAGCAGGCTCATAAATTCATAAAAAAAACAAACGTTTCCCCGAGCCTTCAAAAGTTTATTATTGGGTTTGATCTTGTTGATTGATTGATTTGTGGGGTGTAACGTCCAAAAACCCCCATATGATTATGAGAGACGCCGTAGTGGAGGACTCCGGAAATTTTGACCACCTGGAAAGGGTTTGAATTTGTTGGTAGGCTTTGTTGGTGCGATAATGCGTAAAAAACAATGAGGACATTGAAATAAGGAAAAAACCACACCCTTTAAAAATTCACTCCATTACTGTGTGTCTTTGATTGCGTGTTAGCGTGCCAAATATAAAACGCACTTTTTTTGTCAGTAAAGTCTCGTAGATGCAGTACAAGGACCTGTTCGTTTTGAGAACAAAACCAAATGTCCGTGTACGTCCACATCCGGTTCTAATCTCGTGCTGGTCAGTTCTCGGCATGTGTCGGGCCACCCAAGATTATCGCCGCGGTGGTGGGTGGGGTCCGTGACAGCGTGCGTAAGGGTTTCCCCTTAATGGGTCGATCGGCTCTCTTTCATTTCGTTCGTTTCCCTTCAATGGTCATCAAGTGGTAGGTGAACAGAACCACTTTGTATGTGCATGTGAAAAAAAGAAAAAAGGAAAAAAAGAAGAGAAAAAAAAACGAGAAAGGACAGTGTACACGTACGAGTCAGTCAGAAAAAAAAGCATGGTCTCCAGCTATCAATCTTAGTCACCAATTTCCTTCTGGCTTACTTCTCGGTGGCAGGCGAGTCTTCCGCGGTCTTCGTTGATGCCGGCTACTAATGTTCGAAATTTAAAAATAAAATATGCCTCACGCTGTTCGCGCTCGCGTCTGTTTAAGAAAGCAGACTGTAAAAGAGTTACGCTGATATTTTCAAAACTGTGGTTTATATAGAGTTTATCGGCCAAACAGACACGCCATTTCGGCTGCGGTTCAATAACCACCGGGCAAACGTCACAACGTTATGGGCAAACGTCATAAAAGGCAAAATTGTATCCCAGTTTTCGTGGTTTGGTGCGATGTACATCGATAGCATGTCTGTTAGTGTCCGACGGAATCTCTCTGTCAGCCCATTAGTTTGGGGGTGGTAGGCTGACGTCGTCTTATGTACTGTACCACAGGTTGTGAGCAGGGTTTCGATTATGGTGGACAGGAACGTTTTGCCACGATAACTCAGGAGGACGCGAGGTGCACCGTGGCGCAATACAATGGCGTTGAGAAAGAAGTCTGCGACGTCTGAAGCAGAACTTGTGCGTAGTGCAGAAGTCTCTGCGTACCGTGTCAGGTGATCGGCAGCAGTCACAATCCAACGATTACCTTCTGGTGTGATGGGGAGAGGTCCTAGTAGGTCTATGCCAACGATGGCGAAAGGAGTCTCGGGACACGGGATGGGTTGCAGAAGGCCGGCAGGAGACGAAGTTGGCCGCTTCCGCCGTTGACACAGATGGCAAGATGCAACGTATATGGCCACAAAGGTAGAGATGCCAGGCCAGAAGAAATGTTTCCTGGTGCGGCTTTGTGTTTTGTAAAGTCCCAAGTGACCTGCACATGGGTCGTCGTGAAAGGCTTCGAGGACTTGGTGACGTAGAGAACGCGGTAGTACGGGAACCCAGCGGTGTCCATCAGTAGTGTAAACGTAATGATGGAGCACATTGTTATCGAGCTTAAATTGCCGTAGTTGTCGGCGCAATCTAGCATTAGGAGTAAATGATATACCATTTAGGCGTTGAATATTGCTATTGCAATATGGATCATCACGCTGGCGTGGGCGAACTCGGTGTAGTGATTTGAAGCCGGCGTGTCGATAACCGCAAGTTGTGATAATGTGAGGGGTGACGTAGAGTTTTGCCCACTGGACGAGCAATCACCTGACGTACTCGATGATGACAGTGGAAGGGGACAGCGAGAGAGAGCATCTGCATCTTGGTGTTTTTTGCTATACCTATAGATGACGTCCAAATCGTACTCTTGTAGGCGGAGCACCCAACGACCGAGGCGACCAGACAAGTTTTTCAGTGACGATAGCCAGCACAAAGCGTGATGGTCTGTAATGATTCTGAAGTGGCGTCCGTAAAGATACGGTCGGAATTTTTGTGCGGCCCAAACGACAGCAAGGCACTCCTGCTCAGTTATGGAGTAGTTCTGTTCAGCAGCTGTAAGAGCACGACTAGCATACGCAATAACTCTTTCCCGTGAAGTGGCATCCCGCTGTAGAAGAACTGCACCAATGCCAAGGCCACTCGTGTCGGTGTGGAGACATGTAGGTGCGTTCTCGTCGAAATGGCATAGAACAGGGTCGGATGTTAAAGCATGCTTTAGGGCTTCAAAGGCACGCTCGCAGTCGTCGTTCCAAGCTAAAGTTGATCCGGATGTCAGCAGCTTATGCAGTGGCGAGGTGATGGTAGCAAAATGGCTGATGAAGTGGCGGAAGTAGGACGCCAGGCCCAGGAAACTTCGTAGGTGTTTCTGATTTTCTGGCCGAAGGAAGCGTATCACGGCAGCAAGCTTGTCAGGATCCGGGCGAACGCCATCTTTGCTGACAAGATGGCCCAACACCTTGATGTTCTTGTTGGCGAAATGGCATTTCTTTGTGTTTAGCTGAAGTCCAGCATTAGAAATACACGTTAAAACCTCGTCTAAACAATCAAGGTGCTGACGAAAAGAACTGGAGGAAATGACGATGTCATGTAGATAACAAAGACATGTTTTCCATTTTAGGCCGCGTAGAACTGTGTCAACCATGCGTTCAAACGTGGCAGGACCATTACATAAACCGAATGGCATCACATTGAATTCATACAGCCGGTCAGGTGTTGCAAATGCAGTTTTTTCTTTGTCCGCTTCGTGCATAGGTATTTGTCAATAACCAGACCGTGAATCCAGGCTCGAGAAGAATTCAGCGCCTTGCAGACAGTCAAGTGCGTCGTCGACTCGTGGGATCGGGTACACGTCTTTTTGCGTGATCTAATTAAGTGCTTGATAATCGACGCAGAATCGCACCGAATCGTCCTTCTTTCGGACTAGCACTACAAGGGATGACCACGATCTGGACGAAGGCCAGATAACATCTCGTTTGAGCATATCAGCAACGTTGTTCTCGATAATTTTCTGGTCTGCGGATGACACTCGATTTGGATGGCGGTGTAAAATTTTATTGCCTTCCGTTTCAATTCGATGTACGGCGACGGAAGTGCGACACAAAAGCTTGGAATTTACATCAAATGAAGCACTGTGTTTTTGAAGGATGCCCAAAAGTTCTTGCTTTTGCGCTGATGTGAGATTGGGATTTATTGTGGCTAATAAAGCAGCCGTCGTAGCATCGTCATCAGTACTCGTGGAAAAGATGGTGCGTCTTGCATGAAGGGGCACCAGAGAAAGTGGTTCGGTGTCTGTGAAGCAAACCACACTGGTTCCCTGGGGCAGTGCAAAAGGCAAAGAAGTAGGGTTAACTGCCGTAACTACTGCTCTGCCATCATGAAAGCGCACCAGTCGAAGAGCGATGGTAAGCCCACCAGAGATGTAGCGTCCACACGGTGCTAGGAACACATCACCAGTACTGATCTTATCTGATGTCAGGGTCAGAATATGCTCATTGCCTGGAAGAATAAAACAGTCATCAGCGGTGACGAAGCTCTGGCTATGAGCATCTTTATCGGACGAGAGTGCAATATTTGACAGACGAATGATGCTCTGACGGCAAAATATTACGGCTGAAGCTGAGGAGAGAAAGTCCCACCTTAAAATGAGCGCATTTGTACACGATTACAGAACGAGGCAGTATATATGGTGAAGGATGCCCTCAATAAAAACTCGTGCTGTGCAAACACCAGAAGGCTGAATGAAAACTGCATTAGCACAGCGAAGGGGAGGGCCATCATACGGTGTCTTCACTTTGCGCAAACGGGAACACAAGTCCACACTAATAACTGAGAGCGATGCACCTGTGTCCACCAAGGCTTCAGTCCATATACCCTCAACACACACTGAAAGTACATTTGAAGGGTGTTCCTGAGGAGTTAGATGCAGTCCGCCAAATGCAGCTTTCCCTCCTGAAGCTACACTGTTTAGTTTTTCGGGCGGTGATCAGATGCCGTGGTAGCCGGACGAAGTGGTGACAAGATACGGCGCATAGGTGACGGGGAACGACGGCGTGAGGAGCGGAATGTACTGGCTGCGTCGAAGTGCTGTGGAGATGGTGAGCGGCGTTGGTACAGTTGATATGGGTGGCGATGTTGTGGAGCAGGGGCAAACTGATCCCTCTCGAAGTCACCATAGCCCCGCCTTTCGTCTTGTTGACGTCGACGACAGAACCGTGAGATGTGGCCACGTATTCCGCAATAATAGCAAATCGGTCGATGTGGACGCCAGGCATAGAAAGAAGGAGGCGGTGCCCTTGGGGCAAGGGCATTCAGTGAGGGCTGCGTAGTTGACACATACTGTGGTGAATGCTGAGAAGGTGACGCTGCAACTACCTGAGCATATGTCGGCTTTGGAGTGGTATGCGAGCTCGGGGCTTGCTCACACGTCATGGATGCCAGCTCCTCCCTGACGATGTTGTGGAGGCTGCCTGCAGAAGGCGTTATGCGGAGCTCATAAGACGACGAGGTGGCCTGGAGTTGCAGCTCCTCGCGGATCATGGACCGTATCAACCACCGGAGCTCATTGTCATGCGTTGGCCTGAGATCTCCTGTGTCAGGCTGTAAACGTATAAGTTGAAGGTCATCGAGTCGCTGACACGTACTGATGATATTCGAGACCGTGGTGGGGTTCTTTGTCGCTAAAGCGTTAAATGCGACGGCGCCTATGCCCTTGAGCAGGCGGCGAACGCGGTCATGTTCCGCTATCGAGCTGTCGATAGGCATAGGGCATAGGGCATAGGGTGAGGACATCCTCAATGTACGAGGTATAACACTCACCGGAGTGCTGAGCACGTTCAGCAAGCTTCCGTTTGTCTATGTCCGCACGGACAGAAGGGTTGGCAAATATCTGACGGAGCTGCTGCTTAAAGGTGGGCCAGTCCGGGAAATCCAGTCGATGGTTGAGAAACCATGTTTTAGCGACCCCCGTGAGATAGAACGGTACGCGGGACAGCTTCACAGAATCATGCCAATAGTTAAGCGCACTCACACGGTCGTACTCATCCAACCAGTCTTCAACGTCTTCACCGCGAAGGCTGGCGAACATCGGGGGGTCTCTTTGAGGGGCGGTGACAGTCCATGAAGGCATGCCCAGGGGTGTAGAGGGAGTGGATGGAGCCGTGTTGTTGTGCTCGTCTTGCGACATGACCGTGGGCTGACTGCGCAGACGGTGACCCGACTGGAGCTCCAGGGATGGTTGGTAGTCGAAGATAAGGAAAAAGCGCTGAAGAGAGAGGACCAGGGGACCGGAAAGCACTCTCCACCACTTGTAGGGCAACGTTTTGGCTGCAAGACACTTCTTTTACTTGCCGAGCCTCTTCCCCACAACACAGGTCCGGCTGATGATGATGAGTATGTACGTATGATAAAATGACGCGCAAGAATAATGCTCACTATATATATATATAATATATATATATATATATATATATATATATATATATATATATATATATATATATATATATATATATAATGAGATCTTACAGACAGTAATGCCAAGGAATGTACAGACAAAGTTATTAGAACCAATCGAATGTAAATAAGAAGAAAGAAAAGTGGATCAAGAAATAACCAGCCATGAGCAGGAATCAAACCTACGACCTTCTAATAACGCGTTCGATGCTCTAGCTACTAGGCTACCACAGCGGCCTTCCTTCCATGAACTTTTTTGGGTTTATATGTGAAATTAGAAGTAGGAGTGACAGTCAGCGCCATCTATCAGCCAAACGACGAGTGTGAAAGCACTCTTATGCGCATGTTTCGCGTCAAGTAGCACGTGAACTTATTATTAGTGGGCAGATGATTAATTGTCCCTCATATACAACCTAAACACACCAAGTCTGCCAGTACGAGACCCTCGTTCAATGAAATAAGGGAAGGAAGTGTATACCTAAGGGCTCGTTTTTCCGTGTTTTAACACAATATTAATATTGTGTTAAAACACAGAAAAACGAGCTCTTAGGTAAACACTTCTTTCCCTTATTATATATATATATATATATATATATATATATATATATATATATATATATATATATATATATATATTATTTTATTTATACAATACTGCAGACCCTATTTGGGTCCAAGCAGGAGGGCAAATATATGATTATATATATATATATATATATATATATATATATATATATATATATATATATATATAAGGGAAAGAAGTGTATACCTAAGGGCTCGTTTTTCCGTGTTTTTTAACACAATATTAATGAGATATAACAGACAGTAATGCCAAGGAATGTACAGGGGAAGTTATTAAAACCAATGGAATGTAAATAAGAAGAAAAGTGGATGAAAAAAGTACCAACTGTCAGCTGGTAATTTTTTCATCCACTTTTCTTCTTATTTACATTCCATTGGTTTTAATAACTTCCCCTGTACATTCCTTGGCATTACTGTCTGTTATATCTCATTAATATATATATATATATATATATATTTGCCCTCCTGCTTGGATATATGCATAATATGTATATATACATGAACAGCAATCACAAAAAAATGAAAGGAGAAAGTCACAACTAAGTAAGATGTACACTGAAGAAATACGGAAAACATAATCAGTGAAAGCAACGTCAGAAAGAAATAACAGAGGTAAGAACACATTGCATGCGCATAAACATTTGCCTATATATATATATATATATATATATATATATATATATATATACATATATATATATATATATACAAAAAAGTGGGCAAAACAAAAACTTTTTATTTTTCCTAGGTTTTAGCCGGGGACCGGCCTTCATAAGGAAAAACACGATACCTTTCATCATGTTTTCCCTGATGAAGGCCGATCCCGGGCTGAAACGTAGGAAAAACAATAAGATTTCGTTTTGCCCGTCCTCCACTTTTTGTTATTTTTCCACTGTATCCAAGGACCCCTTCTTATATATATATATATATATATATATATATATATATATATATATATATATATATATATATATATATATATATATATATAAGGGAAATAAGTGTATACCTAAGGGCTCGTTTTTCCGTGTTTTAACACAATAATAATGAGATATAACAGACAGTAATGCCAAGGAATGTACAGGGGAAGTTATTAGAACCAATGGAATGTAAATGAGAAGAAAGAAAAGTGGATGAAAAAATTACCAACTGTGAGCAGGAATCAAATTCGAAGGTCGTAGGTTCGATTCCTGCTCACAGTTGGTAATTTTTTCATCCACTTTTCTTTCTTCTCATTTACATTCCATTGGTTCTAATAACTTCCCCTGTACATTCCTTGGCATTACTGTCTGTTATATCTCATTATATATATATATATATATATCAGAAGCCAGCAAGCTCTACGTACGTCGAAACACTTTTATGTTCACCGACAAAGGCTGGCTCACATTATATCTTCTCCTTTTATAACTTTTTTATCGCAACCCGACCTCGTTACTAATAGTAAATATAGCATCCCTTACAGTGAAGCATCAGAACGCTGTGATTATCTTCTTCCTTAATCGGTAAAAAGTCTGAAACATTCTTTCTTTTTCTTTTTTACTGCTGCTGCCCTCTAAACCATCTCCGCCTCTCTGATTCAAGACAGTTTCGGTGTTCGTAAACAAACTAGCTCTCACGGAACAGCCTATTCCAGCAGACTTCTGGTGCCGTACTTCCAGCAATGCTTTTTCAAGATCCCGGCGGTGTTTTCATGGCGTGTTTGACTTTCCTGCTTCATCATTTCTCGCGCATTTCTTAGGACGTGTTTGGGGCAACGTCTAGCGGCTACATGACGGGGCTCGACGTAGCGCACGGCTCCCGAGGCCTACGGGCGCCTTGCAAAATATACGCCGTGGCATTCCGACGAGCCCAGCCCCCTGCTCCGTGTGGCCTGCTCTGAGAGTGGTCGCGCCTATACGAAAAGAAAATGCATAAATTGTAGGAGACGTTTGTCAGCAAACTTAACTTAGCCAGTTGGTTCTGCATACATGCCGACGATGTGGACACGCTTTGAAGCGCAGACCGGGAATTGACAGCGCACACCTGTCTTTTTCCTGCCCGCGTCTTCAAAGCGCACCCACACGGTCGACATGCAGGAGAAGAGTTGCTCGACTCATAGTGAATTTGTTGAATGCAGCTTTTTGACTAGAACTTTAAACCTTCTTCCTGTTGAACCTTGAACATAATTCTGTTTTGTCTGAGCACTCAACCTCAAAATAAAACACTTATATCTGCGTCTGTATCACACCACGCTTTTTAAAGAGATCAACGGCGATCAGAATCGCTCGCAATCTAACGTGTTCGTGTGATTGAGAAATTATAAAATGTACTGATGTCATAAGTAAAATGCGGCTGCAGGGTCACACGAACCCACGAGTAAGCTATTCATGAATCAAGTTTTCAAGTCGAACCTACCTAAATCTGCAGTCTATGTTCATACCCAAAATATGAATTAACTTGAATGCGGCGATATTCATTACAAAACAGAAAGACAGGCGATGAGTAATATTTGCTCGCACAGATGAGAGCCCACTCGACGGCATCACATACAAAAAAAAACCAATGCAACGACATCTAAACGTGGATTCCACAACATACATAATGTGCGGCAATTCATGTAAAGCACGGCTACTTTGTGTCCCGTGTTGTGTCGAACAGTACACATCATTTCCATCATTAGATAGAAATGCTCAGGTTTTGGTGCACGTTAAAGAATTACAGGTGGTTGAAATTTCCGGTGCCCTCCACTACGGCGTGTCTCTTGATCATATGGTGGTTTTGGGACGTTAAACCCCACATACCAATCAATCAATCATCAAAGCCTGCCCAGATATCACACTTTCAGTCTTCGTTTTCTGACTTTCCATGAGCGTACAATGCAAATTTTCATTTTCCTTATACTATACATTAAACAATGTCCGTCACAAGCACAGCAAAGGTCGACGTAACGCCCACGGTTGCGTCTCAGCTTGTGGGAAGAAGGAAAAAATTGCCGTGGATGTCAACGGACGTAATGCTATTATTGTAGGTAGGGAGACACCGTCCTCCTTCAGTGGACCTCATGGAAAAGTCTAGAATTTGGCGGCTCTAATTAGTTATTTTCTAGTCGAAACGCCACTACCAGGCCACTTTTTGTGGGGGCACGATGTGTTGACAGAGAGCCTGGGTGCGTGTAACCAGCATTCGTTTTTTCATAGTACCTATTTACGGTGATATAGTATCTTTAAGGTGATATGAATACTCTTGACGTGTTTCCTATATTGGCATCGCCGTCACGCACCATATAAAGTCCAAATCGATAATAGCCCCCCGAAAATCGTATGTCCTAGCCACGGGTCAATGAACGTGAGCGAGCACTACGAACTCGGCTGAAGCAAAGGGGAAGCAAGCCGACCCATCTCAGTCGCACGAAGGGCGCATGTGATAACATCAGCCACGTGTGAGGCATGTTGTCGATTTATTTTCGGGCAGAAAGGAAACGCCCTGTCTGTCTTGAGGAATGCCGGGGCCACGGGAAACAAGAGAGAAGCTGCCATATAACTACGTCGGAAGATAGCCGCCAGTCGGAGACTTCGAAAATTTTTTTTCCTTGAAACAAAAATTGTTATGATAGAACTCGGGATATCAAAAGAACTGCTTACTTGCTTTCCAGTTGCATATAAATCTTATCTTTAATTCCACCACCACGTGTTGTGAATTTGCCTCAATGTGGACAAAGATGCTTTTTTGGGAAATTTGTGATTTTTTTCTCGTAATGCTTTGCGACTTGAAGAGTCCAAAAGTAATTTTCTTGCAAAATATACCTTATATGGAGTAATTATTAATTTCTCAGACATTAATCAAAAAAGCAGAAATGCAATAGAAAAACAGCAACCATAATCCCGTCCGGCTACATTCATGCAGGTTGTTGAGGCCATAAAATTGCACTAATAATGATTAGCTTAAAACGCCTTGCACAGTCACCATTACTTATTATATAAACTAAATTAGATATTGAAAGAGGGAGTTACACTTTAAAAAATAAATTTGTTTCACGAACAGCCACAAGCTATTCGGATAAATTCGGAAAGAACTGACGCGACCACAATTTTTTTTCTTCTCGAAATATTCTAGTGCTTCACTGCTTTTAATGCAGTAAATCAGCAGGATATTTCTTCGAGTTGATTTGAGGTGGTCGCCAAAATAGTGGGTATGTCAGGCGTGGAATGATCCCACTACGAACGGCACTGTCAGCGAGTAATACTTCCGGATTGGAGCTAAAGCATCAGCGCTTTTGTGTTAGGAAAGAGTAGGATGAAAGGAGAGGCGGAAAAAGAAAACAGAAGGGTCTGAAGACCTGCACCCAGCGCGCGCCTCGGAGAATGTGACGGCAAGGGTCATGTGCTGCTGCCGCGCGATGACAATGGAATCGAATGAAAGACTTTATTTCAGTCCTGCAGGACGTGCTTAGCGCGTAGCGGGCGTCTCCCACATAGGGACCGACAGGAAGTACCTGGTGGTTGCTTCGTGGGCCTGCTGGACGGCCCATTGCTGGTCGGCGAGAGAGGAGCTCCTAAGGGACCTTTCCCACTTGCTTGAGGTAGAGTCGGGAGGAGTTGTTATACACTCCCAGAGCATCTGTGCGAGTGTCGCTGTATGTCCACATGATGGGCATGTGTTGCTGGGGTACGCATCGGGATAATAAACGTGAAGCATGGCAAGGTTTGGGTACATGTGTGTCTGTAATAGGCGTAGGGTTAATGCCTGCGGTCGGTTAAGTTTCGGATGCGGGGGTGGAAAAATGCGGCGTTCCAGGTAAAAGTGCTTTGTAATTTTATTGTACGTAATTGGTGCATCCCGATTGGTATCTAACCCAACAAGGGGGGTTGCCTTGTGGCAGTGCGGTAAGTGCGCGCGCTGCATCATGAGCGATCTCGTTGAGGTTGGATAGGGCAACCGGCACCTGGCTGAGATGGGCGGGGAACCAGATGACAGTGTGGTGCTTCAGGGCACTCGGGTCAGCTTTGCGCAGGATACGTAACACCTGGCCGGAGATGACTCCGCGTTCGAAGGCGTTGAAGGCCGGCCTGGAGTCGCTGTAGATGAATTCCCGTTTACTGTCGAGCATAGCTATAGCTATCGCTACTTGCTCCGCTACTTCGGGGTTTCGGGTGACGATTGTGGCAGAGTTAAGAGTCTGCTGCGCGGATGACACCGCGACCGCGGCGAAGGCTCGATTGTTGCAATAGGCAGTGGCGTCCACGAACGAGACGTTGTCCGCTTCCATGTCTATGCGCTTGAGAATCGCGGTCGCCCGCGCAAGGCGCCTGCCTCTGTTGTATTCGGGGTGTACATTTCGTGGAATGGGAGCGATCATGATAAGGTCGCGAATTTCACTGGGAATTAGAGTCAACTCAGGGGGGTTCCTAGCCCTCGAGGAGAAAAAGCCAAGCTCGCGCAGAATATGGCGGCCCGCCTTGGTGGTGGTGAGACGGGTCAATTGCACGCGTTCCTGAGGTTCGGCGATCTCTTCTAGCGTATTATGTATGCCAAGCTCGAGGAGTTTGTACGTTGGAGTGGTGATAGGGAGGCCAAGGGATCGTTTGACCACCTTGTAGATAAGCGCATTGAGCTGATCGCGCTCAGCACGTAGCCTTTGTGCATTGCGGCAACGTATGTAAAATGGCACAAAACAAACGCGTGTACGAGACGCAGCAGGTTGTCTTCTTTGAGGCCATGGTGCCTGTTGGCTACTCTACGTACGACTCGTATGACATTCTCAGTCTTAGTCCTGAGCTTGTGTACTGTTTGGGTGTTGGTTCCGCGGGACTCGATAATCATGCCGAGGACCTTGATGGTGTCTACGCTGGGTACAGTACGACCATCGCTGGGTGTGGAGGGTGATATTGCGTTCCGCCGCAGGTTTCTATCCTTTGGGCTTGGCACCCCGGCGTTTGGGCAAATATATTAACAGCTCCGACTTCGCGGGTGAGCACCTGAGAATGGTGTGGTTGACGTAAAACTCGGCGGTGTCGATAGCCTCTTGCAGGGCGGACTCAATGAAGCCATCCGACCCTGTGGAGCACCATATGGTTACATCATCCGCATAGATAGTGTGATTTAGCCCGTCGATTTTCTAAAGTCGTTCGGGAAGCCCAATCATCACGAGGTTGAAGAGCGTGGGCGAGAGGATGGATCCCTGAGGAGTGCCCCACTGTCCCAGCTCCACTTCTTTCGACGCTAGGTCTCCTGCGCGGAGGACGCCTCTGCGTCGAGTGAGAAAAGAGCGGATAAAGTAGTAAAATCAATGACCTAGGCCGAGGGCTTCGATCGCTTTCAAGATTGACGAGTGCGTTATTGTATCGAAGGACTTTTCTAAATCGAGACCGAGTATTGCACGAGTGTCCCGAGTGTTTCCGCCATCTAGAATTTGATGCTTTAGGAGTAACATGGCGTCTTGAGTAGATAACCCTGGTCGGAAGCCAGGGTTATCGGAAGCCATGTCGGAAGCCATGTCGGTCGGAAGCCATGTGGTGCGGGATGCAGTCGTTATCTTCGAGGTATCGACCAACCCTGTTGAGGACGACGTGCTCAGCCACTTTGCCTACGCACGATGTGAGAGATATGGGGCGTAGGTTATCTTGGCTCGGCGCCTTTCTCGGTTTGGGTATGAGAACCGTATGAGCTAGCTTCCAGGCATCGGGTATCTCACCCTTTTACCATAATTCGTTGATAGTGTCGGTGAGGTGAGTGATAGAGGTATCGTCCAGGTTGCGTAGGAGCTTGTTGGTGATGCCATCGGGGCCAGGGGCTGAGCGGCCATTGAGCTCATGGAGAGCTCAGCGCACATCTTCAATAGAAACGTCGGCGTCTAAGTTAGTGTTGTCGCTGCCAAAATAATCAGGGTGAGGGGTCACAGGGCTTGTGGGAAGCGGGAGATATTTTTCCACGAGGTTGTTGACAACATCTTCCGGTGACACTGTCCGTTTAGCCTGATGAAGTATCTTCACGATCGAATGACGCTGATTGTTGCGGGTGTTGGTTTCATTGAGAAGGTGTTTGAGTAAGTTGCACGTTTTGCCATTTCGAACCTGATCATCAATCGATTTACAAATTTCGTCACACTGCTGTTTTGAAAGGATGCGGCAGTGATCCATCATGGTCTTGTTTAGCTGAGATATGCGTTTGCGTAACCTCCGATTAAGGCGCTGGTCCTTCCACCGGGCCAATAGAGACTGTTTGGCCTCAAGTAGGTGGGCGAGATGACTGTCCATCTTTTCGGTTGGAAGGTCTGTGCTGATATTGCCTTGTTTACATCAGCTTTGAGCTGGGCCGTCCACGTCTCGAGGCTCGGTGGGGTATCGGGAGGAGGTCTTTCTGCACGGGTCTTACGAAGGAGGTCCCCGTCGACCCACGTGTACGACTTGGTCTCCCTGCTTACTGTGGGGAGGTGTACAGCCAATGTGAAGTGGTCCCTACCGAGATCTACCGCGAGGTTGGACCAGCGGGTGTCAGATATATTCTCGACGAAGCATATTTCCGGCGTAGTATCTCTTCGCGTGGACGTACCAGTGCGAGTGGAGAAGGCCTTGTCCGTGATGAGAATAAGGCCCATGTCATTCGCATTTTTCCAAAGCTCGTTACCTTTGGGTGTGTCGTACGTGTAGCCCCAGGCGCTATGCGCGGCGTTAAAATCGCCTACAATCACTAGCGGGTTAGGCCCCACGAGACGAACAGCTTTCTGGAACAAGTGTGTGAATCTTTGTCTATGGTGGATGGGACTACTGTATACATTGAGCATGTATACGTTTTTTTGTGATATGTTGCCAGGGAGAATTTCGACCATAACGTGTTCAATTTCTGGCACATTGAGACTGTGCGCTGTGCAGGTAATCTTGTTAGCGACCAGGGTGGTGATACCGCGTCCTCCCGAGGGGCAGGGCAACCACTGGTATCCGGAAAACGTGGCGGTTGGTACTAAAGTCTCTTGTAATAGCATAATGTGAGGTTTGGCTTTGTGGCTACGGAGGTATTGCTGCAGGAAAGCTTTCTTGTGGGTGAAGCTCCTGCAGTTTGATTGCCAGATTCGCAACTCGTCAATTGGCCTGGCCATCTTGAAGCATTTCGGAGTCGGCCTGAGCACCCGGCGGGTGCATAAGGGCCGCGCGATGCGGTGGACTGAGCACGGCTGTACGTTGCGACAACGGCTTACCCGCGGCCACGGCAGGGGCGACGACGTGATCAAGATATTGCTGCACTTGACCCAAACGATTACCGTGTGCCGCGAGGGTAGACTGCACGAGAGCCATGCTTTCGCCAAGAAAGCGAAGGCTTTCCTTAATCGCCGATAGCGTGCTCTTAATGTCGTCCAACTCTGCCTTTAAAGCTGGCTGGTCGTGGGCGACCGTGCGTTTTTCGGGTGCGCTCTCGCCGTCGTCGTTACCGGCACCTACGTGTTGCGGCTGCAACGGGGTGACTGCATTGTCGTCGTTGTCGGTTGTGGGCATAGCAGCGCGTGCGTTTCTGTCAGTTTTTAGTTCGGCAATAGCGACTGTGAGTTTGCGTATTGTTTCTTTCATCATCGAATTTTTGTGCTTAAGGATCGCTATCTCAGATGTGGTGTGGGAGTGAACCCGACCCTACCTGTGATGTAGTGTTTGCTTTTCTCCGGACGGCGTCCGCCCAAGTGAGAGGTCCCCGCTTATTCTTGTTGGCGTTGCCTGGTGATGGCGGTGCCGATGGGCTAGGCGATCGTTGACGCGATACCCTGGTGAGACTGGGGTGAGGCCTGGAACCGGCGTGAGGCCCGGAACCAGATTAGAAGCCGGAGCGTGACTCGGGCCGGGAACCTGAATGGGAACCGTGACGTGAACCAGAACGGGACCTGGAGTAGCCTCGCGATATAGATCTGGTTGGGCTCCCACTTCGCGCGCAGCGGGAATGGGTCCGAGGGTGGCTCCGGGACCTCGATACACGCATGGTGCGGTTCCTGGGACGACTCCGGGATCAGGACCGGGATCAGCTGCCATCGGATCGACCATCTGTAGAAAGCTTTGAGGCCTGGTCGTCGTCAGCGGTTGCGTTGAACTCATTCATTGCTTCGTAACTGTTGTGTCGCGTCGAGTGTGCTCGCTCCCATCGTCATCGGCGCACCACGTATGGATTGTGGTAGCGTTCTTTACATTCCCTGTCGGCAGTGAGGTGGGCTCCTCCGCAAAGTGTGCATGTTGGTGTGCAGCGGTGTTCTTTTTCGGGGTTCGCAATGCTGCAGACTCTGCAAATAACGTCTCCAGGGTTTGGGCACACGTCCGGTCGATGGCCCAGCCGACCGCAGGCGTAGCAAATATCTATCTGTCTACGGTATAGTGTACATTGAAGTAGCACCGATCTGTATCGCACAAAATTGGGCACACGATGTCCATCGAAGGCCACGATCACTGCGGTGGTACTTCCGATGCGCTTGGCAGCCAAAGCTAGTGGATTGCGGTCGTTGACAATCTTCGCATCAATGTCCGCCGAACCGTCTTGCACGGTAATCCCTCGAATGACGCCTTTGCATGTAGAATGTGGTGCCGCTTCGTAGGCACTAACTTCATAGGTCTTGTCAGCGATGCGGATTTCTTTAACGCGCCCGTAGCGATTAGCATTTTCTCTCTTCGGCGTGCTTGCTACTAAGATATTCTGTTTAATGTTGAGCAGAGCGTGTCTGCTTGCGATGACAATCTACCAAAAATACAATAGAATATTACTCAAAAATATATTAACTTTCTTTGGCGGACCTTCGCGCCTTCACAACAGAAGTACCATGTTTTCGTCAATTATTGATTATTTTTATTCATTTTCTCTTTAAATGGCAGATAGTGAACTTTCTAGATACCGCTACCACACGGAGATCCTCATAATAATAGAGGGGCGTTGGGACGCATTTCTCGTTTTCTTTTTTATTGTCGAGGATTACACGCCACGCGCATCCCCCCTTTTTTTGGCACGAACACACATTAGCCACACATGTTTGATATAACTGATAAGGCGGCACAGCGGCATTGTTGTAAGCGGGTTTTTTTTTTCAGAAAGAGCATATAAACGTTGGTGGTTTCATCTGATTATCATCACTTATATGCCGTTGAAACCAGTATCGATGTAATGGTGGGTTCCACACGTTGTTACGAGCTTGCGGGAATTTTTGAAGTATTGTGATCCTTCTGATGTGAAAATTCATATGTCCTGTCATCAAGCGTTTCAGGGTTGTCAGACTGCGCGCACAACAACAAATAAAAAAACAAGTGCGTTGAAAGAAACCGAGCTGGTGCAATTTTTTTTATTCTCGGTAAGGACGTTTCTTCTCTGTTTTATTTGCTTCACAATGAAAAAAGTGGTCGGAATTGCAGGAAAAATAGCAGAAAAAAATACGTGCTTTGCACAACTCAATGCGTGAGTTCATCTCGTCAGCCAAACAGTGCGTTCGTACAATTTCGTGGTGTACTTTTAATGTTTTTGGATGCGAAAGTTAACTAAGGCGGCCTAACCATTTCTACGAACTGTCTTATTCTCAAGTACACAGGTTATAGTACTGCATTGGAATGTGTAGCGAATACAACGAGCCATTACTGCAACCGCAAAGCATGGTTTCAATATTGTTTCATTAAGAAAACTCCTCAGAGCATGGGCCCTTACGCGACATTAGAACACCGACGCGCGTGCCGGTCCAGGCGGCCGTGCGTCGGCGAGCCGGCTCGCGATTACATTTCTCCGACATGGTCACTTGATGTATGTACGCGGCACATGCAAGGTCGAGCATGCGTGGCACTCGCCAGCCAGCATGGATGCTTGACACGGCAAACCGTCGCGGTCGAGGACTCGTTAGAAACGACCATGTTCAACGGCGACTTGCGGCACCAAGACGTGTATTCGTTGTCGTATTCTGATCGGCTAACCTGTGGTTACGTGACGTCGGGCAATTTGCCACCAGAAGCTTGTGCAAGGTGTCGTTAACTTCACTGCTTCGAGTCACGATTGGGTTGGAGCTTTCCCGCCCAGCTGACCAGTGAACAGCTTTTGTGGATTTCGCTATCAGGTAAGTCCTATCTTACGGCTCTCGTGAATTTTCCCTGCCTTCGACCTGTTCGACTGCCAACAAAATGCTTATGCTTTGATTGTTTACGCTGCTTCGAAGTTGCACAGATCGAGGCTTACTCGAAAGCGGCTTCTTTTTTTTTCGCGCCCGTGGCTTCGGCGTATTTGCGAATTCTGTGCAACGGTGTCGCGTGCCCCTGACCTTGAAGTTGGTTACCAGAAGTTTAGCGATGTGGGCTTGATAGCTGCTGCCACGTGTCGTGTTACAAAACGCATTGCGTTATAGTTGACAAAATTCCTCTAAGTCCCAGGTAAGTGGCCGACAAAATTGCGCATCCTATACTTTTCGGTGCAGTTGCGTTATGAGGCGACAAGACCGAAGTTCAGTTGGTGTGTTCCGTGTAGATAAACAAGCCACTTTGATTAGCAGGGGTGTGACAGTTGGGCTGTATCTGATTTGAATAATGCACTTATGGGTACTAGCGCGGCATATTCTGCCAGCAGCGTTTATTTTATCGTTTGTAGGTCTTGTGCTGGCAGTAGTTGCTTAAGTTACGTCCAGCTTGTTGTCCTTTCGGCTCTCGATGTTTTCGCAGTGTCCGTTAGGCGTTTTCTCGTCTCAGTTAGGTGCCAGTGACCTATGCTGTGGCGCATCACGGCTCTCGCGCTATTCGGCTATCAGAAAAAATGTATTAAAAAAACGGAAAAACCATAAGGAAGCGATCGCCTGATTCGAACAACCCCGAGGAATTCCCAGCGCGTTAGCACGGGCGCCTTATGAGCTTATAGGGTGAAAAGAGACGAAGAAGCTGCCTTCGCTGTAATGGATTGGCAAGAGTGCCGGCACATCAACTCTGAGCGGTATAGTCCCCGTTTCCGGGGCTTTACCTGCTTCCGCTAATGTCTGCACCTTGCGCCCGCAAGTTTTTTTTTTTTTTAAAGAAAAGCAGCACACTCGGTTTCTGAAAGAAGGGGTTCAAAATTCATTTAGCGGCAGCCGCCTTTAACTGCAGCTCAATGAAAGACTGTGAAGGTCTCAGAGATATGCCATGTTCATTGGTCTCACTGTTTGCAGTGATATCGCTTGCACTACTCTGTGTAATGTAGTATGACTGTTGCTGGTAAACATATTGTAATACTATATTTTAAAAATATCTTGCCTTTATCTCGGTACCCAGCATCGGAGAAAAGGTGACACGTGACGAATTACCAATATATATTGAACATGAAACTTAAATATATCTGTAAGTCTTATTCAAACGCTTAGGGTACTTAGCATTAGTCGCAGGCCACTATAAATGACTTCATTTGGTGCTGTCACTTGGAGTTGAAGCCAGCGGTGCTTCTTGGAATGGATATACCTAAACTTGGCCAGACCATTTTGCTGACGGTGCAACTTCAGGAAATATCGGAAGCACCAACTGGACAGCGAAGCGAGGGCAATACGTTGACGTTTCACATTGGCTTACTAGTGTACAAGTGTCAGTGAAATTCAGCACTTTGCATACTTTTTATAGATGGCCCAGCATATATACTGTAAAATCCCAAGTGAGTGTTTCTGCCTTCTTTGGAGGATTTCAAATATGAGGCCGCTTGTCTCCTCTAACCATTTTTACTCTTTCATACTGTCTATGCGCCAAACTAAAACAGTTAATGCATGTGTGTGTAGCTTGTGAAGAACAATGCTGTACCACCCCCCCCCCCGCTCTCTATCTCCACAGGACAAAATGTTGCTGCCATTTTTGCTTTGTTTTCGTTTGAATGCCTAAGATTTTGGCTGCGTACTGCAGGTAGCAAACAGAAGTGCCCTGACGAACTGTGCAGTGCTGACCACACGGTGAGCCAAGCATCCCTTAAGAGGGGCTTATTCAGCACCTGTGGCTAACTCAAAGGTAATGTACAAAGTTCCATTTACTAAAGAAGAGTGTTGTTTTGAGCTAGTCATGTGTGAGTGAAAATGTTGCAAAATAGGTGAGGGTATACAGAGTAACATCGGGATGTATGCTACCTAGTAACTTAACATTATTCATGCCAAAGTGTTAATTATCTGCAACCTTTATTTGACGGAGAAGTGAAATGGTTTCCATGAATGAGCATAGCTGGAAATTGCTGCACAATCAGTCACTGTGTCTTTGCACTCGTTATTATGCGGCCGTTAATTTTGTTACTCCAACTGAGATAAAACTGCTTCACATAAACAACAGTAGATAGGCTTTTGCTAGCTATAATAAAAATTATTGTTATCATAGTTTGTTATTTCCAATAAATCATGCTGTAGAAGAGTACTCCACCTATTTGTCACCATGGGGAGTGCATTTCACCTGGAAACGTGACTTGGTTTCGCAAAGTGTTTCCTTTCTGTAGATTGGGGTACTGGCAAGTGAAATTTAGTAAAAACTAAAGATTTATTGTTTCTTGCGGCAAGCAATGTTATCTTTCTTGTAAATGCATGCATAGGGACCTACATTGAAATTTACAACCTTATCATTGCAGTGTCTTGGACTGTCTTTACTGTATGTGATTTTTTTCTGCGAAACATAAACCGGGTTTTTTTTTCATTTTTCAAGGTCAATTCCTCCTTTTTCTATGTACGTTTGCTAGCACACTTTCACCTCTGATGCTAAACAACAGGCTTGAGAGATGTGCCTGATTCTTGACTATGAATTTTATAGATTACCTAAAATGGACCCTTCTACTTGGCGCAATTATTGGCTTCTGTGTGCACGTTCTATGCATCTAGATATAAAAATAGAGAATGCAGCGGGTAGCATTTAATGCTGTGTTCAGAAGCTTGTATACACTGCGAAATGTTGCTGGTGCCAAAACTTGTTGTTGGTGTATGCTGAAGCGACTGGTAGCTAGCAATGCTGGATTGTTACAGCTAATTGCACAATGCAGCATTTTTCTGCTGCTGACGTAATTCGAGCAGATGTCGATCACGTTCACTGTGGTACGCCATAGCCACAACGTTCATGCATCTGCATCCTGCATACCAGGAATCCTTATGTGAAGCAACATGATGCTGTGAGGGGGGTAGCTATGTGAGAACTGGATTCGCTCTGTCTGTCAATATCAATACACAGAATTGCTAAGTGCACTCGAGTAGATTCAGCAGGCACTTGCAGCTACAGGGTCAGTAGTAACAGCACATTTCAATAGCAGACTTACCTGTATATTCCATTTTAAATAAATTCCATTATTTTATGACACCTTAATTCACAGCTTGCTCACTCATTTCTTGGTGGTGGGACATTAAAAAAATTATGCTTTTTATATCATGCAAAATTATTCCATTATTTCTATATTGTTTAAAAATTCATGCTTTTCAACTGCTTCCTCCCTTAACTAAATCTTAACTTCTGCTGGATTGTCTCATTGGTGAAAACAAGCAACCAAGCCAAGGAAAGCAATAAGGTGCTCCACTATAACAAAAGAGAGTATTGCTGTGCTTCAGTCTATAGCTGAATTTTTTTTCTAAAAGCCACCAATGTGGTGTTTACATGTGAGTGTTTACAGAGCATGATTGTGTTGTGCTACTTTTGTTATCGCAGGAAGCACCTCCCAAAAGCAGTGCTACAAGGATGTGCGCCACAAGTTCTTTTTAATAATGAACGGATCAGAATTGTGAGAGCCACGGGCCGGCTGCTTCTGGCCTACACAGACAGTGCAGTCACCACAGTAGAGTTCTTGCAAAGGCATGAGACATTCTTACGTTGCATAGAGGAACATGTTAATTAGCAGTTTGGTAGCTTATAAGAATATTTCTACAAAAGTAATTCCCTGCACAGTGTGTTTTACATTCTTTCAAAGTGTCATTAGGCAGCTTTGACATTGTCTCTTTTTTATCACCTTGCAGACCATCTTGCTAATTCATACAGAGTGCCGCCACAATCACATCGTGTATCACAGAAACTTTATTTCGAATAACAAATATGGTGCCCCTTCATTGCCTGAGCAGTGTATACTTTTCGCAAGTGAAGTGATGTGATTTTGCACTGACTGTCAGTTGGTTCTCTCTGGAATATGAAATAGTGTTTGGGCCCTCAAATTACACCGCATAGATTATGTCCTTGTGAGGAATGCTGCATATTTGTTTATCTCACCTATGCATGGCACAGTACTTCCTCACCATGCCGATCTAGCACAGCGGCACATGAACGAGGCCTTGCTTAGTTGATGGCTTCATGTTGATTGCACAATCACTGACGTCATGCTTTGTTGCCATGTGACTGTACTTATGATGATGGCGTATGTGTACCCCTCTTCACGATGAGAATGCTGAAGAAGCCGAGTGAGAAACTAAAAACAGCTACAATGTAAGTTTTATTGGCTGTGACTTCATCATTTCATCAAGTGAACACAAAATTTGTGGCAACGTGCTCAAGCTTTATAGTTTTGCAGTTATCAGAAATTTCAGACGGTGAGGTTGTTTAGTAGCTTTTTACATTTCAATTAAGAATTGTCAATTTATGCACTGCATAACTTTGTTGATTTAAATTTTCCAATGTTCATCTGTGGAATAGCCTGCAGCTTCTGTCAAAATTCATGTGTTATTTATGCGAATCATTCTGTATGTTCAATATGTACTATCAACAGCAAAAGTTTGCAGGACACGAAATGTTCGATGAATCTAAATTGTAACTATGTCTGAGAATGTAATTTTGGAAGAAATATGCCATACTACACTTCGCATTCCGTTCTATGCAGTCACCAGTCTAATTACAAGCGTTAAGACGTAGCGGAAATTCGCATTTGTTGTGGATTCAACATCTACCAAGCTTTTCCTGTTGATACTACTTTCATTGATTTTTCATGGAACTAGAGCCACCTCCTTTCTCTCCTTTTGCAGCTACAATGCTGGAAGTTCATTGCTTTGCTGCTTTGTTTACCTAATATCTATTCAACCAGCGCATCCAAAACAGTGTTTTTGGTGTACTTGTATCATTGAGTGTTTAATACTTTATTAGTCGTGGAGCTTTTGTTGGTCTTTTGACGTTTACTTTTTGGTAACTTATCAAGATTGCCTGTACTAAGCTTTGTTTCAGAAAGAAATGTTGAACAGTTGCCGAGGTGCATGGCCTGTACCACAGCATTGTAGACTACCAAAAAATAGATTCTAGGCCGGATAATATGTGGCTCCTTGCTAGTTGCGTGTCTTGCTTTTACTTAGAGCTCTTTTCATAGTCCTAAAATTTATTTTACCTTGCTTACAGCTATGCTACCATGTGAACAACCCCCGCACTGGGTGGATTCGATGTTTAGGGCAGCAGTTGCATTTTTGAGGGAGGCAAAAATACAGAAGACCTTAGTGTTTTTGAATTGATGTTCACATTAAGAACCCCATTATTATTGTTACATCAACTGAACAAAGTGGTCATTCTAGATTGTATGCGTATTTCAAATAGGAGAGGTGAGCTGTTTTATATGTTGGTATTCATGTTAAAAAAGCAGGGCATGCAAACATGGACTCGAGAGAGTAGTCAGACACTGCAAACACAAACTGGATATGATGACATTAAGCCAGAAATGAAACAAGGCAAGTGGAAAATTTCGATCAAGACGGCATGTCTGTTGGTCTATGTAAGATATAATTGCTCAGCATTTTATTTCTTCGTTCAGTTATTCGATGGTTGGCTCACACCAGCACTACCACATGTCACCATGCCAAGCCTCAGCCATTAGATGCATTTCTTCATTTATGTGCTTGTACGACACTACATGATTCCAATTTTGGCATGCATGAACGTCGCGATATGAAGGTAGGTTTAATGATGGGCCGTGGTTAACTGTCTTATATGTTCCGTTAGTCTGCCTTCTCATTGTTAGTTGGCATTGGAAGTGTCCTGACTCACCTGCGGCCATGTTTGCATGCCCAGTCTTTTCAACATGTATGCATACAATGCATACGGAAAATAGATTATTGGGTGAGTATCAAGAAGTTAAAGTTATGTCTAGTGTAAAATGTTGTTTCTGTTTTCTTCTGTTAGACTTCTTGCTTAACAATGACTGGGCATTGTTTTGGAGCCTGCTACTGGAGTATGAGTTATACATACATAAAGCAGCAGCTTTTAGCATGCTTTCGAGACTGCAACCTCATAAGGCCGAGAAAGTCGTTGTGTTACATAGGGCATGCTAGAAAACGTGCATTGTTTCTAATGTTTCTTTTTGTTTTCTCGGCAGACATTCTACAAAAGCTTTCCCGAAGGTGGACAAAAGGCAGTAAAGATGGACACACAGAAGCCATCGAGCTGCCTCAGAAACAGAGACTGAGCATTACGCTGTATTATTTGCGAGTTCATTCTCTTGTGATGTTAGTCTGTGAAGTGGTTTCTTGACAATTTGCAATATTTTCAAACACTGGTGTTTTGATGCCTCAATGTGAGAAAAAGTTGTTGCAGCACTATTTTTGGAGAAAAACTTTCGAATACAGCAGAGGCCTTTCAAACCATGTGCTCAGAAATAGAGTTATGGGAGAGATATAACTGACACATGATTGTTGCTTCACACTTTTACCACGGTCTTTGTTTCTTTGTCAGCGAAATTCCATGGCTATGTATCGAAAAAATTTTTGTTTCAATGTATGCTAATGTTGGTCGTGAGGAAACATGGCAAAATGGTACTCGGCTGCTGACAGTCGCGGGATTGAGTCCCAGCTGCGGCGGCTGCATTTCCGATGAAGGCGAAAATGTTGTCGGCCCGTGTGCTCAGATTTGGGTGCACGTTAAAGAATTCCAGGTGGTCGAAATTAACAGAGCCCTCCACTACGGCGTCTCTCATAATCATATGGTGGTTTTGGAACGTTAAAACGCATATATCAATCAAATAAAACATGGGAAAGGGCAGTGTTTTTCATACATTTTTCACAAGAGTAATTTTTTGTAGAATAAATTGCATTGTTTCTTTCAAGGGCATTTACCAAAAGTTAAAAATACTTCTGTCTTAAAAAACTGAAGACGCCTTCACACATTTTACTTCGGTTTTTTTGTTTTATAAAACAGTCACTATAGCATAAACATAAAGAGTGTGCGTTAAATTGAGAAGAAAGGCTTACTGGCCATATCTCACAAATCTATCAAACACTACATGACAGTTGTCTTATTATGATAAAAGTTAAGATATTGATAGGGGGCTTGAACGAGGGTGAAATCATTAAAGAAAGTTTGTTTTTGGAGCCAATTTAGATTTTTCAATAATACGTTGTTCTGAATGTTTGAAGAAAAATTGTTTGTCTAAATCGTGGCAGTAACCTTGATACTGTTCGCTGCTCTGGTAAATAAGTGTCCTCTTGTGGAATCACTCATTTGTAGCATCATGGACATAGTGTTATAAAACTGTTGAGCAGCCAGACCCCTGCTAAATGCTTTGTCCTTTGCAGCTTAAGGTTAGCACCCAGTATCTTTACAATAGAAGCATTTGTTAATGTTAAGGATTTGTAACGAATGTGTGGTGGTGTACACCTGATGAAAAAAATTATTATTAAAACATCATTAAAGGACTGTTAGAGCTTGTTATTCGACAACAGAACTTCTCTAACGAGGCAGCAAACTGCATCAAGGTTGCTGCCACAACTTAGACAAATTGTCTTATTCAAACATTGGCTCAAACAACACACCTAATTTACCAATATGACACTAATTCAAGCCCTCATCTTCATGTTAGCTCCTGCCGTAATAAGATGTACAACTGTCATGTAGTGTTATTTGGATTTCAAAAAATTATATGTGCAATTCTTGTTTCTTAATTTACTGCTCGTCATTTGTGTTGATGCAGTATTCATTCTCTTCATCGGGCTAACACCTCCACCAGGATGTTATGAATGAGGCAACGCGTACCCATCCAGCACTCTATCACGCACAGTGACAGACTGCTGGATAGGTTGAGGCTACGGTAACGACAACAAATTCCTGATCCTCTTATTTCAGAGCTCCTGTTTCTCGCTCCAAAAGTGCCGTTACAATATGTTCTCTGCCGCACGTAGGCCTTTGCAGTGGTCTACAATATGCTTTGTCTTGTGTAAGATTTCATAATATAATGCAAAGTTTTTTGTTCACACCACAGAACTCTCCATGGTGTTGGTAGTTACAGAAATTGTACCTGCCACACCATGGCACTAATTAAACGGAATTTGTTATGCTAGTCTATCAATTCTTTCGCAGTTAGAATATAGTGTGTTTTACATTGGGTTCTTAACTACTATAGCAATGGGTCTTGGTAGCATCCTGCTGCTTGTTTTGCATGTGATCAGTTCTTGTCCAGAAATACCGTCTGCTTTTGTGATTCATTAACTAGTGGTGGGAACAGAGGTGATGTACGTAGCTGACACAATAGTGGTTTAAACTCTGAACATTGCTGCTGCTACACTAGTTCTTTTTTATGCTTCCTTTTCAGACATACAGAAAGAAGCCAAGTGGAGCTGTTCTTGGGCCATGCACACAGTTTCATGAGAGGCTTTCAGCACTTTTGACAAATAGGTTTCTGAATGCATCTACCAAAGTTGTGTTCAAAGAAGCATGTAGTAGTGTATTTCATTGTTCATTTGGCATGCTGCAGCATGTATGACTCACACATCTGCAAGATAACGCAGCACAGTGCATAGACACAAACTACCCCCACATACACTCTGGATTTGTGGCTTAACTAGAAATTGTTTACTGTGACCTTGCACAACAATTAATAACAAAATGACATGAAGCCCCGCCGCGGTGGTCTAGTGACTAAGGTACTCGGCTGCTGACGCGCAGGTCGCGGGATCGAATCCCGGATGTGGAAGCTGCATTGCCGATGGAGGCGGAAATGTTGTAGGCTCGTGTGCTCAGATTTGGGTGCCCGTTAAAGAACCCCAGGTGGTCGAAATTTCTGGAGCCCTCCACAACGGCGTCTCTCATAATCATATAGTGGTTTTGGAACGTTTAACCCCACACATCAATCAATCAATCAACAAAAAGACATGAAAGCTTTGCCACCTGTGCAGGTAGCGTTATCAGTATATGCTGGCAATAAGTGTGCAAAGCTCAACCAGTCCACTGGTCACATGTTTTCTTGTAAACACTTATATATAGAAGGCCTGGGCTGTTGGAAGCTGATACATGGTAACTGAAAGACCCCAACGTCAAAAGTTTTGTGTTTTCTCTCCTTTGTACACGAGGTGGCCTACTCAAATTGTACAGGCAGCAGCTATGTCTTGTCACTCAGCAGCGTTCAGGAAGCTGTGTCTGAACATGTTGCATGGAAAAGTTAAGCAACATGCTCTTTACGTTCTTTATGTTTCGGTGACCATTTTTCATTTGTTTTGCCCGTGCAGGTTGTGTCGCAATCTTTGCATTATACTCATATCTTTAGTGATTTTCGGTATACCTTGAGATATACGTTCGCGGACCGCACACCTGCGCATGATCAGAGGAATGTCTTCTACAAAGTAAACTGGGGCATTGCAACGCCACTTCTATTTGCAAAATGGGCAGAAAGATTTCAAAGGTTTGAAGAATGCAAAGTGGGGATGCTGCTATTGCCACCAGTGCAGCTTGTTCCAAGACTGAGTTTAACTGCTGGACAACAAGGCATAGCTCCTACATAAACAGTGCTTGAAAGTGGCGTGGAGACAGACTGGGTGGGGGAGAAACTTCGAATATTGGTTTATTTGTTGTGAACCATTAACTTCCATGAACAACATGTTCACGAGGATGTATATTGCTGAAGAACTGGTCACCCTTCACTGACTTGTTGCCAACACATGCTGCAAATGCCACCTACAAAGGTGGGAACACTTCTGAGCAACTTAAATAATTGCAAGTCCAAGTAAACTTTTTACACTCAATATTTTGCACGTAGTTTGGAACATCTTTGCACGTAGAGATTGGCTCAACGAAAATGAATCTACAAAATGGGGATAGGGATGATTTCATGTGAACTTGGCACGGGTAAACTTTTGGCCTTGTTGGTGTAACATTTTCATAAAGTTCAGCGTAGCACTTCAAATCACAAAGATGGGACAGGCTTGTGTATGTTCGGCCTGCCTCATCTTCGTCATTTCAGTGCCGTGATTAGCTCTATAAACATGTCATGTGCTCTTTGTGCCTTTGTTTGCTGCACACTCCGTTCTTGTGTTCTTTGTGTAGACTTTTGTTCAACTGGACTCCTGTTCAATTTAGTGTTGAGTACATAACAAACAGACACTTTAGGGAGCTAACCATGAATGACTGCATTCATTCCACAAATTAATGCTACCTGTGCAAAACATATAGTATGTTGTAATCATCCTATGAACACTGTGCTCACTTGCAGATGAAGGTGTGCCCAGAAGTGAAATTAACAGCTTGTCTAGCCAACAAATCTCTCCTTCAAGAACACAAATAACTCACATTCACATGCATGCAGAACATAAAACCTCCATTGCTTTATTTTGCCAGCAGGCGGCATGGCACAGCTGTGGTGCGGCATACTGTTGTGTGGAACAATACAGCAGACTGTTGTGCAGAACCATACAGCAGACTGTTGTGTGGAACAATACAAACATCTTTACTTAATATGTAGATCAAATTTGATGTGGCAAGAAAAAGCGGTACTTTGAAATTTTTCTCACAAATAACACCCGCACGACATTCTGCGAAATTCTGAAGGTACCCACGTGACCACTATTCTTTTCTCTTCAAAACATTTCTGCAAATAACTATTTTCAGAAGAGTAAATTACCATCATTTTTTAAACTATACATCTGTGATGGTCGCCAGGCAGTATGGTTTGTATGTTTGGGGTAGAATAGCCCAGTGCAAAAAACAACAAATGGCTGAGCATCCTTTGACGCTTGGGCAATTTCGAAAGCATTTGTTTGTTAGCAGCATTTCAGTTAAGCCCTTGTCTTTATGCTTAGGCCCAGAAACAAAACAAGTAACTAAAGTAGTCCTAAGATTCATGTAGTCTCACTGTTCCAAGGCTTGTGGAGCCTAATTTAGTGCAAGCTTCACCATTTTTTAAAAATTCAGATTCAACCAACAGGTTTTGGAGGCACAGTGCATTTTCAGCTAACTTGTTTCACACCAGTTACTTAGATAAAAAGCGGAAAGTAGAGGTAAAAATACCATTTTAAAGGCATTGTAGGTAATAACAAAAAGGACTGCTTTCTTTTTTTGTGTGGTGCTTTGCCTGAACGCTGTGCTTTTTGTGGTATAGTTCATTGTCTAGTGAACATAGGCCTTAAAAACTAACATTAGCCATGTTGAGGTCAATTTCTTGGTTATAGTCATAGTAGCCATATAATTAATTATGACTTCAAACTTGATTGTTCTTTTGAAGATTTTTTCCTTGCATAATGATATTTGAGAGTCTAAGTCAATTTTGTTATAACAAAACGTGATGTCATAATAGGGTCACGTTTTGTAGAGTCGTTCAGTTCTACCTTACCTCTTACATTCCTAATAGAGCAGTTATTTTCAATATCGGTATTTAAAATGGAATGAGCAGGCTGTATGTAGTAAGGTGTAAGCACTTACAGATAGCACATGCACCCAACTTTTCTGTTGGCAGTTTATTTCTGTTATTCTTGACTTATATGTTGGGTTTCACGCCCGAAAACCACTATATGATTATGAGAGACGCCGTAGTGGAGGGCACTGGAAACTTCGACCACTTGGGGTTCTTTAACGTACACCCAAATCTAAGCACACGTGCCTACAGCATTTCTGCCTCCATCGGAAATGGAGCCGGGGTTTGATACCGCGACATGCGGGTCAGCAGCCGAATTTCTGTTACTCTTGCTCCCCTATATGTGTGCAGTTCGGTTATAGTTATCTGGCTTGCACAGATTTTTAATGGCACCTGCCTGGTCCTGCTTGCTTTCATGGTGATTTTAACCTTCATAGGTTGCATAGGTTTAACTCTCAAAATTGTTCAAGATGCCAATTTTGTGCACAAACTGTATAGTATAAAGGCAGCAGATGTACATGCACACACTATTAAATGAACATTGAGAGCTTTCACTTGCAGTTCCTAAAGTTTTACTGCGCAGGAAGCGTTTAAATCATAATTTCATAAGGACATATTAATCGATTATCTCTACCATTGAAAATCGTGACAACCTAGTTATTTTCGCTGTGATAAGCATGCTGTTTTTTTCGATGTGGCAGAACTAATTTATACACTCATTCCTTCTATTATTCACATATGCATAACATGAAGGATTGTGTGCCTTAAATTTTCAGTTTCATTGTGTGTGTTATATTTCTTGTGCATGTAAACTATTGTGCTAACATGTGTCTCTGACATTATTTGTGCCAATTATTTTCATTTCCAGGTGCCTATGAAGGACACATAAGTTCTATCGCAGTGACCTTCGAAATTTACAGTGGTGCCGGAGCCTCAAGCAGCATTTCGCCGATCTCCACAAGGCATTCATGAGATAAACACAGCGCCACACTTTCACAGTGCTATGATTAATATTTATGTTTAAACATTTCGTTCTAAAATTGCTGTTACATTGTGCCACCATCCTGTGGCTTAGGTGGGGCTCGCGAAATTGCGGTGCAGTCACCTCATTTGTGTATGATCAGCACTGCAATGTCACTATTCACAGCTGGAGCATACAGACAAATAAAAAAACATATTGATTGTAGCAGGGCTGATGTGTATATTAATGCTTCTCTATTGATAATAATAACTTTATAAGTTATTTAAGTCTTGCATAGAACACTGCATTAATTTGTTGCAATGTAACCACAATTTATGATCGCTAGCATGTTAATTTTGTAGTTTTGTAATGTATTTTATTTAAAAGGTAATTTTGCTTCCGCATCACGACAATTAGTAAGATGCCGATGATTCAATCCCTCATCATGCACATTTAAGAAATATTGTAATTTGTACACAGTATTGCATGTACTCAAGATGTGGACGTCTATTCAATTTACACATTATATTGCTTTGCACTAGATTCAGACGTAACATGCACACATTTCAGTAATTTCCGCATGATACGTCTTTCCATAAGATGCGGAGTCCGCATCATACGTCTTATGCGGAGTCCGCATCATACATCTTATGCGGAGTCCGCATCATACGTCTTCCATATTCCAATAATTCCGTATGTGAGGTCTCCGCATCTTCCGGAACGTTTCAGTAGGGAGAATACGTAAAAATGCCTTGTTCGAAGGAAATCGTTGTATTTTGATCAAGGAATAAGATCGTTGCATTATTAGAATGACAGGTTGTTCTGTGGTAACTGTGCTTAAGCATGACTTTCGTGAAGAGGCTACGTCATAAGGAGATCGCTCGGCACCGCTGTACCTTCAGCGTTCTCCGTGAAGGAGGGTCTTCAGTTTTACAGTGTGCGGAATGCCTCAGTATTGTCCGCGACTGCAGCGTTGCCGCTGTATACGTTCGCCACCCGCCACGATAGCTCTCTCAAGGCGTCGCCTACGGTTGTCGCTAAATTTTCTGCTCTAGTTCACTGTATCATTGTGGAACAGAGAAAATGGTCAAAGTTCAGCCAGTATGTAACCGTGCACACAAATTACGGAAGCATGTTCTTGAAAGTACAGAAGACATACATTTTTCAAGTGTTTTACGAAATGAGCGAAGGAACGGAAACATCGACTGGTCCTTCACGGCCAGTCCCGCTGTTTCGCATAAAACGCAGCACAGTTTGGGCTCTAAATGTCCAGTTCCACCATTTTTCAGGAAACGGGTTATTTTCTGGTTTTCGCGGTCTGTTCCGACGTTATAACACGGATATTTTTTTAAGTGTCAATATCACCTGCGACTAGTCGCAAAGAACGCACGGCAGCTCCACACTCACAGCAAGTATAGCAAACATGCGCTGCGGGCTCGGCAACTGAAATAAAAAATAGTTATTCGGTTTTTTCGCGTAGAGGCTGATGAAGGACCAACCTGCATGATGAAGTGCAGCAACTCTCACAGAACAACTGCCGAGCCTACAAGGCGATGCCGACAGGGGCGGCGGCTTTATAGCTTGAGGAACGATTGATGATGTGGCCGATGGGACTTTCCAAGCTCTGATGAAATCATATACTAGAACGGTGGGGCACTTTGCCACGCTGAAACCTGGGGACTGTACAGTCGAGTCGCACATCTTTAAAACTGAGCAGATCGACAGAAAGGTGCGCCCGCACGGGAGATGCGCGTAGTGATGATCCACGGCACGCGAAAGAACAGCAGAGCCATGGCATGGTAGATAACCTGCATGATGAGTGAAGTGCAGCGGGTTAGTGGTCGCTCTCGTAAAACAATTGTCAAGCTCACAAGGGGGGTGAATCATCAGGGGGGTGAATATTAAGGTTCATCGCAACTTCCTTTCCCCTACATATTAAAAATGTGAGGTAGATTCTGCACACTCTCTTCTTAGATGAAACAGGTGTTTTAGGTAAAAACTGAAACCTGTTTCACCTCTTAGGTGAAACCTGTGACTGTATGTTCATGCGCTTTCCGTGCACTTAATGACATTTATCGTGTGCGCCTTACGAAATCCGTTCACTTCAAAACAGTTTGTGCAATACCGCTGTCACGTTGGACATTTCAATGTCATTCGAATGGAATGACATTTGTATTTATAGAGAATACGCGACTGCTATCCAGAGATATATAATCCTACAAGAATCGAGTGAATTAGGCAATCGTATGAGTTCCAGAAACATATTCACCGACGCAGTTAAACCAATGCATACCTTCTACCGCACTGACTTGAAAGGTGGCATTCAGCATCATGAATTTGACCTGCATACATGCCAACACGCTAACAATGCAGCTGTCTCTTTAGGGCATCTACAATTTTTACAAAAATTCTGTGACAAATGTCTTTACTCTCCACCTCAGTGGCGCTTGGCTGCCGGCGCTGTCGGCCATGATGTAAACAAGCAGGCATGTCTGGCACGCGTATGCGTGTATCTGCAGTGATGACATCAGCTGCACGAGCGCAATGAACCCAGAGAGAGACGCTTGCAAAGCTACGGCAGTTTCGTCGCAAGCTGTTCGCCCAAATGGGCACCTGTGAGACCATGTTTTGAAGCGAACAAATGCGAAACGCTTTAGGATTTTGTTATGTGTGTGGTTGCACCGCAAGATACCAGGTGTTTATCTGTTATTTCGCGATCTAGAAAAACCTAAATAGACGCGAGATGGTCATTTGGCTATTTTTTTGTCATCCCGTGCACTACGAGTTGCTTTTACTATCGGCAGTGTATACTTGTTAACCGAGTCGTCTTGGCTCATGGTGACCATATATTCTGTGGGATAAAATTTCTCTGCGCATTTACTCAACAAAATGACTTTCCGCATGTCTTTTGAAAAGAATAACTCAATGAAGAAACAGTTGCAAGTGAGCGTCCGTCCTGTCTATTGTTTTCTTGGTTTGTGTAGTCATCGACGGTTTTAGCACTAAATAGACTATTTCTGCATATAACTTTATAACTCTACATTTCTTTATAACTCTACATTTCACTTCAACTTTTCTGGCCGCCCCGCCGTGGTGGTCCAGTAGCTAAGGTGACTTCCGGTGCGTAATAATGGAGCGCGCTTTACGCACTCCGACTTTTTGAGAGGTGCACGAGAGCGCGCGCCGAGTGTGACTTCCGGAAAAACCACAATAATAACGTGCTTCCTACTCCTTCCCCACTCGTTCCTATCGCCATCAAATGGCCACACCGCTCGCCGCGCCAGCGCTGTCAGGCGCTGCTTTTAGGCGTGCGAAAACTTTTTCGCGTTTTAGTGCTGACATGCTAACAGATGACTGCCCAATTACTTGCAAGACACATAGGTAAGTGCGTAACCGAATCGCCGCAATTTGAGGACTTGTGTCGTCGCTCTATTCATGTGTACCATTTCTTCAGGTCGTCGTGTTATTGTGGAACATTTCGGGGAAGTCGAAGTGTCATCGATAGAAACCTCACTACCCATGAATGGCGTCATGCATAGATTTGGTGAGTTCCAACCAAAAGAGCGGTATGACTTCTGGGTAACATTTAAGAATAATGCGGTTCATTGGAGCGGTTGACTAAAAGTGCAAGTTGTGTCAATTACAGCTCACAAGGATAAACACGAAGACAGCTCAGCGTGTTTGTATTGTCCTTCACCCGGTCTGTGCAAATAACCATTGTACGCAATCGCGTGATGCTTGTCTGCTTTCCACGTTCTCTTGCGTTATAAATTTGCCTTTTTTTGCCTTGCTTTGCTTCTAGGTAGTATTGGTCTTTCAGCGCCACTTGCACAGCCAGCAAATGAAGGATGTGAGAATTACCTGCTGCGGTGGCTCTTTGGGGCACGAAATCACAGCTTTCGAATAGACATTTCATCTTTCACTGTAAACAAGTAATTTTCTGCGAAGGTATCATGGCCACCAACACGCCACAGTTGTACGTCTGTGCTGTGACTTAATGCGGTCTCCGTGGGAGCTGATGTGGGCTGCAAGACCAACTAAGTGCCTCGCTTTCTGCTGGATTAAAGCTGATAATTAGGGACTATGGCAGTATTTTTTTTCAAGAGGAGGGGGGAGGTGTCATGGCAAGCAGGTGTGGTCGAGTGTGAATTTGTGCTCAGTTGTCGCACAGGACGTAACATACAAGATCAATCGCTTTCTGAAGCACTCAACAAATTAGACGACCAGCCTTTGTCAGAGGAAAGAATACTACCTCACGATGCTGATTCAGCTTATTGCAAACTACTAGCCTGTATGAATGATTCTGAGTGGAACATTTTCATTTGTGTGTCCGTGTGTGCGTAAATCTCGCCTAGCATTGCCAAGTTGACTACCTGTTTTTATGTTATTTGTATCATTGATTGATTGATTGATATGTGGGGTTTAACGTCCCAAAACCACCATATGGTTATGAGAGACGTCGTAGTGGAGGGCTCCGGAAATTTCGACCACCTGGGCTTCTTTAACGTGCACCCAAATCTGAGCACACGGGCCTACAGCATTTCTGCCTCCATCGGAAATGCAGCCGCCGCAGCCGGGATTCGAACCCGCGACCTGCAGGTCAGTAGCCGAGTACCTTAGCCACTAGACCACCGCGGCGGGGCGTTATTTGTATCATTGTGCTAGCTTTAAAAGTAGGGCACCTCTTGAAATGGTAACATAGTCATGCTGTATACGTGCCTTTTTTTGTTTTCCAGGTGACCAAATGAACCAGTATGACTTCTGGGTAACCGATAATAGTGCAGGCATGGACGTGGTGTGAGACCATATTTACATCTGTAAGTCAACACACTATCCTTACGCTACATACATCTTTTATTTTCTCTGCTGATGAAATTCGTTATGGCCTCGTTCAAAAGATCACTGAGAAAATTTCAAGGGCGGGATAGATTTATGTTGAGACATTCACAACATCTACGAAATATGAAGGAGAACTATAGGCTATAACATATATAAAGTCAATATTATATTGGGTGTTGGGTGACTGTGCGAGATTTGGAGCCCCTTGCAACGCCGACATCAATGCGGTGGCAATGTAAACAAACCTGCGTGACGAGTTAGTGTAGGCGCTGGCATGTGCCGGCAGCTTCTTGTGTGCTGACTGTCATTGCTGCGCATGCTCTTGCTCGCGGTGTCTATATCACAGTTTTGCATCTTGCCATCTTTGTCTACCTTGCCACCGGAACTGCTGTGGTTTAGCTCGGTGCTTTTTGAAATCGAAACTTCAAGTGAGCCCTCGAAAAACGTCTCTAAATAAATAACCAATGCGCACTCGCGCTAAAGGGATTTCCACCCATGATAAGCGAGTCACAAGCTACCTATTGCAGAAACACACAAAAAAACTGGGTGCAAAATTTTTCCAAGTGTCCTTTCAGTAGACTTTTGTGTGCAGGCATGGCAAGGTCTGCTTTCTCTTCAGTTGTAATCACAGATACCGACGCTAAAGTTTCATTTCTGTAGCTGTCCCTAACGAAGGGTCAAGCCTTGCCCATGCTGAAACCAGCAACCCAAGGGAAGCCTCTAACTGGTCCTATGCTGAAGTTTTTCTCTTGCTTTCATGCCACGAGCGACACATGTTAGATTTTCATGCCGAAACAAAGAAAAGGAAGGATTTTTGGAATATTATACGTGCAGAAGTACGAAAACATGGCCATTTCAGAACACCCTCTGACTGTGAAATGAAATTCAAAGGGTTCAAGGGAACCTACGACAAGCATCGCCTACACAAGCGAAAGATTGGGAGGAATGGGAAAAAGTGAAATTTATACAAAGAAATAGACAACTTGTTGTCATCTAGTGTAGTGTATCAAGCACCGACTGCATCAAGCATGCCTATGCAACCACCTGCATCAGCCTTGTCACGCACAGCTATCTGGACAGACCCAGAAAACTCGCACAGCCACTGGTGAGAGCAGCGACGCATCTGATGAGCGCTTCTCCAGAATTAATGCAGCACAAGTGGCAGCAAATGCTAGACGATGCAAAACACCGGAAACATTATTGAAAGATACTTTGAAAAACATGAAAGAATGTCAGGCAGAGGAGCGCCAGCGGTACAGGCAACAACTTAGGATGCAACGACTTAAGCTGAAAATGCTAAAGCGCATTGCCAACAGTGCCACTCATTTATCAGATTAGTTACTTTGTGGGCTTAGCAAAAAACAAAGCCTTTATTGCAGCTTTTGTTGCTTGGTGCTGCCAGTGACCTAGGGGCCTGGCTGGCTAACAAACGAACACTTATATTCCACCCTTACACTTAGGACTATTACTAATCGTGTACTTTGGCCGTCTGCATCGTCTGAAGGTGAGCGTAAGCTGTTGAGAGCATTGACGAATACCATCAAAGCAGTGTTCTTTTCAGCAGGTGGCTCGCCACTAAATGGCACGTCGATAATATTGTCATGCATTTTTAAGAGGCGCTTACTTTTGCACACGGGTGTGCATATGGTGATGACATAGTGCTCTGTTTTACATTCACTTTATAATTTTTTTCACAATGTTTTTGCAGTTTCAACATCAGCTCGCTGTTTACTTTGCTTAAAATACTTCTTTGCTCAAGATGTGTACTTGTATTTGTTCTTGTGTGCATTCTTGTATATGTTATAGTATAGTTGTCGTGTTGTTCTGACATTTGAGGAGGTTGTGTTTCTTCATAAAGAATCATTTGTTCACTGTTTCAATGCGAAGATTTCTATGTCAGTTTTTTATGCTAATATAAGCTCACTGTTTACTTTGCTTCAAATGCTTCTTTGCCTATAAGATGCGTACGTTTTTTGTTTTAGTACGAATTGTTGTGTTTCCTATAGTATATAGTTGTGTAGTTCTGGCATCCTAGGAGTTAATGTTGCCTCTTAAAGCATCTTTTGTTCATTGTTTGAATACAAAGCTTTTTGTCACTTTCTTATAGTGATAATGTTTCTGAATAATTGATAACGGGCAAATCACCTGTTTGTTTAAATTCCTCATGCATGTTCCTGTCCATCTCAATGGAGGCTTGAAACAGCACTGTTACTTTAAGTACAAACACTTGCTTCATATACTGAGGAGTGTCATTTGTGTTCATATTTTATTTTGCTATACAGGTGCAAATACTCGGTTTATTTAGCAAATGGCTTATTTATACTAACATCTGACGTTCATATAAACATAGCCAAAGACCAAACGCTAATTGTGTTTTCCTATTTCTATGACCGTTTACCAAAATGCAATGCACAGTGGTTTATACAAATGTGTTAATGCTGATGCTAGCGTTCTTTGTTTTGATGCAAATTTTTTACAAAGACAACATTATTTCTCGGCGCTTAAGTGCAGCACTGCCATTCTAATCTACTGTGAAGTCCTCATAGAAAGCTGCATCATCACCATTACTCTCCTGTTCTGTGCTTTCACAATCAAATGAGTCCTTCAACATTAAAATTATGTTATGCAGAACACATGCCGCTAGCACATAGTCACTCATGAGTGCAATGGCGTTCATGTCAAGGTATTTCAAACGCCTGGATTTGCCTTTAAGGTGAGCGAATAGTCGCTCAACGACTGGCCTTGCTGCGCTTAGTCTTTTATTGAACCTAATTTCTTGTGCGCTTCGATAGCCATTGTTTTTGTAAGGCCGCATCAACCCAACTGAGCGGCCACATGCGGAAAATTCGCGGTAGCTTCTCGACTATCGTGTGGAGGCCTGAAGCACTAAACACTCAAGCGTCGTGCATTCTTCCTGGAGAGCCTGCATGTACAAGGGTGAATGCCATGTTGTCATCACAGCGCCCCTGCAGGATGATTGAGTGGAATTTTTGGCGGTTGTAGTAAGCATCGCACTCAATCTCTGGGCTTTGATGGTAATGTGGCAGCCATTTATCGCCCCGACAACTCCAGGAAACCACGACTTTAAGTAAAACTTGCTGGCTACGTATTGCAAGGACAAATGCCACTGGATGAATTCTGGTGCTGCAGCTGTCCAAAGTTGAATGATATTCTTCGTGACATAATGCAGCAGGCCGTTGTTGACCCCGAAACGGTCAGCAACACCTCGGAAGGACTCTTGGTTGCCAAGCAATCATAGAGCCATTAGCACCTTTGTCAGGAGCGATTATCTTGGTGACCTTTGCATGGACAACTTCTCGTGCGTGATCTTGAACAGGACCTGGAAGGCAACAGCACAAATTGAATTATTAACGGTAGTTTGTGCTTAGTTCTGTTAAACCTGTACAGTGAGTCCCGATGACCCTAGGCAGACTGGTCTCAACAAAGCGAGTTTGATACATCAATTGTGTTCTGTGCGTAGCACGACCTTCAGAAAAAATTTTCAACGGACTGTTACTATCTGTATGGCAGATGCGTAAACTACAGTGGGTAGATTTAACCATATGCATTGCTTAAAATGAGTGGTTGCGTGAATAGCGAAATTTGAAACCCAATATTATTGTAACGTCAAGCTGAATATTATCAGAATAGTTTTAGAATACATAACTACTCAGTTATTTTATTTGAAACTGGTGTTCGCAAGCATACACATCATCTAACGATTGCTTCTAGATACCTAAGACACTATCAAACATGTTAAATTCGGTAAGTTTGGGCATAAAAGTGACTACTTCAGCTTTCGAGATGTTTTGCTACTACAGGTTCAAATGCACCAATGATCGAAGTCGCAACCGCTGGACGTGACAATATACAAGTTACGCGAGAACATATCTTTCGGTGACAACTATCGCATCTGACTGTATGTATTACATTTATTGCAACAATTAAAACTTAAAAAAGTGATCCCTCTCTTTCGAACGCTTCGTTGATTGGATTTTCCTATCGCTGCATAATATTCTAAAAATGTATAGCTTTTGGAACATATACTATGCACCCGGTCGTATAAAACACTAGCTACTCGATTCGTTATTCAATTATTCGCTTGCCTTTATTTGAAGCTGATAGGAGTACTTACTTCGAAAGTGCTTCTGTCCATCCTGAAGTGCTCTTTGAACGGCGTGTCTGTATATCTTGGCACGACGTTGACAACGTATTTCTGGATTCCGCGAATCATGCGGGTTTCTGCTTTCTTGCGATCTGTAATGAGCCATCACCTGACAAGCCACGGTGCAGAAAGAATTCCTGTGATCACTTACCTATGAGAATAGCACGCACAGCATGCATGGCGTACAGAAGCTTCAGTTGATGCCTCTGTCGCCACCCGTCGAATTCCTCAAGTTCGCCGTCGTCTATCAAGAACAGATGTATTGGTGGTGCCATCTTAAAACCCGCGGACAATGAGATGCGGAAGCGATATAACATCTGTCATATGACGCGTTTCTTGCTTCTGAGTGCCCCTAAAGGCAGTCGGCGAAAATCACGGTTAAGTTAAGCACCAAAGCACTCCGAAGGCGTCGCAGTCGAGTGCACTCGGGTGTGGTTCTTCGGAGTTTCGAGCACGCTAACGTAACGAGCCCTATAACAGTGCAGTGACGCTGCCCCGTTGGCTGCCCACATAGCGCCAGAATGGTGGCGCGCTATCTCCAAACATCGCGTCATTTACAGAATCAACGTGACCGGCAACATAGTGAACACTAGGAATGCAACACTCCGCCGCATGAATATGTACACAACTAAACGAAAAATTACTTCATATGATTTTCATCGGGAGGCACTGCATGAGGGGGCTCCCTCCTCTATCGCAACAAAGCACACGCGAAGGATAGCCCATGCGCGAGAGCAGTGAAGTGCTAGAGGTAAGGGTGCTGAACAGCTGCATTAAGCGCATCTGGCTGGCATTGACAAAAAAGAGGAGGCGTTTGTTTTTGCTGTAGACTGACTTTCCATTTACCAACCACAAACCAACACTTTCTAAATTCCTATGGCCTTTCAGATGGCTGCTTGACATTACCTCATCTGCGCTCGCGGGCGCTGCGTTCCGGTATTCCGGGGCGTTGCATTCACTTCTTCTAAGAGTGTCTGATGGATGCACATTACTATGTCATGTCTATGGAAAGCTTTTTCGGGCAGAAGAAACAATACAACACCAGGTGAGCTTTAAACCAGCGTGCGAAAAATGAAATAAAAAATTAATAGTGGCTGTTTCAAATGTACTACAAATAAAGCACGCTACGCATAGATATAACCTGCGAATAGCTGTTTCTTCGTAATTATAGCCCTGTGGTATATGCACTAAGTCGTTCAAAAAAAAAGAAGGAATTGAAAACACTGCAGTGACACGCGTGAAACCACCTTACACACTAAACAAAATTGACCTGAAATAACCTCAAAAACGGGGTAAACCATTTGTCCTCTAGCGCACAACCTTTCCTGGGTTTTTTTTACCACCTACTACTGAGGTAAAAATTTACTCTCGTGCTAACTGAGTTTTTGAACGTAGGGACAGTAGTAAATATTTACCCCAGTGAGGTTTTCAGCGAGTATAGAGAGAGTAAATTTTTACTACCTTCACAAGGTTTTTGAGGTGATTACTGGGAGTTATTTCTGGTGGTAAAAAAAAATAAAAATTGACGGTTGCATTCGCCCAGAGACGACAAATTTATTGAATAGCAGAATTGATTGAATTTATTGAACGGCAGGATTGGTGACACATAGATTCACATACAGACAAACACGCACACACAACAAATGCAGAATAATACACCACTAGACCAGACTGCACGCGTTGCTCGACTACACTTCGAAAATCCAGTATATATATAGGCACGACTTTTTGACCGGCCATGTAGTACCGGTAAGAGAGCTCTTTTTTTGCATCGATTAACAACAACGCTTGAAGGTGCAAGCGTAAGCTTCAGGTGGGCTGCAGGGCACTAAATGTCACACCGACCTTTTATTATAAATCTACACGATCTCACCTTTTTGATTATCCAATAATTCCTTGGTACACCGGACTCTTTGCCCCACCCGTGTTAGCACTGCTGATGCAAAAGTCCATAAAATATACCTAAGTACGCACAAAGCATAGTAGCTCAATGATTTTCATTGAGCGACAGTGCACACAGTAGCAGCACGTATTCATCACAACGGGCGTAGAAGAGCGGTGCACGCCTGCATACTAGCTGCTTACCGACGGCATTCTAGGCCTTTTCGAGGAGCACGGCTATCCGATGAAACACAGCTGGCGATCACAGAACACATATTTTGTGCGAATTTTGTCGTCATTTCAGACACAAATGAACACGTGACCGCTATCTTGCGGGGACGGGGCGGTGTATGCATACTTCCAACGAAAGACCACCATCCGGGCAGGTCCGGGTACTCCTCGTGCTCACCGGTCGCCGCTTGTTAGTTCCGTCTGCCTCTTATCGGCTTCGTGCTACATGTTTGGAGAACAGTTGGTGCATGAGGTGGGCAATTCGGGCAGCACTTTACTCGTGCAGACATCGCCTACTGTGGAACAAAATATATGCGATGCTTCTGTCACCTGCCCCGGCGACACACTCCCACTGGTCACTGGTGGCCGCGGCTCGGTGCCGACGACAGAGTGAAGCATTTTACTTATTGCTTCTCCAGCAGGCAAGCACGGACGATGACACCAGATTGATTTTGTTACCACTGGCAGATCTGGAGATATCCGCGAACTCGAGATATTCGCGACGTGCAGGTTTGGAGGCGCTCGGAAGAGCACGGTCGCTCGATGATCTAGGAAACACGTGAGATCCATCAGCCCAACCAGACACACAGATACCGAGCTTCTTGCACTGTCTGTCTCCAAAGCCACCGCCGAGCAAAAGCAACAATTTGCGAAAATATGCAGGACAACTTTCCACAGCAGGTTTTCTTTCTCTTTTTTCTCTTTTGAGAGCCCCCCCCCCCAATCTTTTTTTTTTCGTTCAAAGAATGCTGTTCTCGCTTGTTGTGCTTACGCTGCCCCCAGTTCCGGTAAAAGTGCGCTGACTCGAGGTCAGTCCAGAAGCACGGCGATGCAAAAAAAAAAACAAAAAAACATCTGTGGGCTTCGCGTACCTTCAGTATTCACTGAGAGCGTCACAAGGGGGGGGGGGGGGTATGGGGCAAAAGCCGCCAAAGCAGCTGCACCTTGCAGTCACGTGGTAATAAACTCTGAAACGCAGGTTAAAAATCACGTGATAGAAAACTCCCTAAGTGGTAAAACTGGATTTTGACATCCTTTTACTACTTGCCTGAGAGGTGGTGGTAAAACTATGTCATGTACCGTCTTTTACTCCTACGCGAGGTAGTAATTTTAAACGCGAGAGAGTTTTCAGAGGTCATGAGCCCGAAAAACCCCAAACTCGGATAGTTTTTGCTTACAGTGTAGAAGGCAAATTTTCTACTTCGGCAAAGAAAGGAAATTACATTTGTATTTTTGACTACGTATGCTTTATTTCTTGCATCACATAATAAGAATTCAATTTTACAGCAAAAGCTAGTATGCTATCAAAACACGGGCGCGTGCAGCACTGTACTTGTCCACCGCCGCTCCTGCCAGTGGTGTCCGTAACCAGGATCACAGTAAATAAAACACACTGAATAGACTATGGCGTTCGAACCCATGTCCGCTGCGCGCCAAGCCAGCACGACGGTGCTGAGCCATGACTGAGCCATGACGGTGCTAGGTAATTTTGATATACTGGCCTTAAGCAGGCGTGATGTCAGAAAATAATCGCGTTAAAGTGAGTAATAGCGTTTTAGAACACCAAAGGAACAGCCAGGCGTCACACTAAGCGAATCGCGTAACGAGTGGGTCGTCCGACGCTCCAACCTATTAGAAAACGTTTTAGATCACCTATAAACTGTGGCCCCTACCCACTTCAGCCCCGCAGGGGCGTCTGTGTAAGCAGGCGTTTGGTGTGTAGCGACACCATGGATCCGAGCTAAAGGGGAGGTTTCGACTCCCTCCCACGCCTAGCCGTGCGTGGCTTTGCCGTGTCTGGAGAAAAGGGGATCCTGGGGGTTGAGCCAACGCCGGGTGATAGGAACTTTAAGGCCCCCCGGCAGGGGCAACACACCCCTTTGGCCCCGACTTGACGTAGACGGCACCCCTGGGCTGACCCACCCAGGGGAAATCGGCAGTCGCCTTTTCCTGTCTCTCTCTCCCTACGCCTTCATCTTTTTCTCCTCTTTAAGTCTGTCCTGTCTTCTCTTTTCTAATTACTTCATTGGTTCCTGGCGACTAGGTTCAACCTTGTGTGGCTATGCTACCTAAGGTAAACCATATTCGGTTATAGCAATGTTGTACTGCTGGCGTAGGGCAGACTTGTTCACATGATCTGCCGCGTCCCCTTGTTGGGCATCGTGGTGGGTGGTAGGCGTCGCTACCGAAGAAGCCATTTTTCATGGGACCTAAGGTAAACCATATTCGGTTATAGCAATGTTGTACTGCTGGCGTAGGGCAGACTTGTTCACATGATCTGCCGCGTCCCCTTGTTGGGCATCGTGGTGGGTGGTAGGCGCAGCTGCCGAAGAAGCCATTTTTCATGGGACCTCAGAACCCTCCTGTAACCAGTTCTGCCCTGAAAAGGGTACGCACCGATGCATCCTTTTTGTTTTTCCCCAAAAATATTGAAACTTTCCCAAGATATTATGTTCTTCGCTGTGAAGAAATATCAACTCAAGACAAAGCAATGTCACCTTTTCATGTGACCTAGTGCTTGAAAGACAACGTTGGGATCAGCTATAGGGCCACAAAGATAGCAAGTGGGGACAGTCTCGTCGAAATAAATGACGAAGACCAGTACAACAAACTTTCACACCTCGTAGCGTTTGGCAATACCCCTGTATCAGTTACTGCACATCGTACCCTTAACACCGTGAAGGGCGTAGTATCCGATCGAGACCTTATAACACTGAGCGAAGAGGAACTCCTTGACAGAAGGAAGAACCAAGGCATAACAAATGTGCAGCGCATAAAAATCAAACGCAACATCACTGAAACTGCAACAAAGCATCTAATACTGACTTTCAATTCAAGCATTCTACCCCAGACACTTGAAACCAGCTACGTAAAACTTCGTGAACGTCCGTACGTTCCTAACCCGAGACGTTGCAATAAATGCCAGCGATTCGGACACGGATCTCAGACCTGCAAAGGTCAGCTTACTTGTGGTAAATGCGGCATAACTGGTCACGGTACTGATGAGTGCGAATATGATGAAGTTCACTGTGTAAACTGCAAAGGCAGCCATGCCACATACTCCAGAGCGTGCCCAGCCTGGAAAAGAGAAGAAGAAATTATCGCCATAAAAGTTAACAAAACTATAACGTTCTGTGAAGCACGACAGCGAGTCTCACCTTCTTTCGCACTAAGAACATCTTTCGCTGAAGTGGTGCAACGAGGGGCGGCACCACAATGGCCCTTGGCGGCTACCTGGACCACGCCTAGTGCGCCCAGGTCAAAGCAACCTGCCCTTCTGGTGGGAGCAGCCAGCGCTGCCCCGCCCGCAGGCAACCAGTCCACACCGGTGGCCTCTACAAGCCCTGGCAGCAGCCAGAGCAATGAGGAGACCAAGGAGTCCCCAACAACCTCCTGCCCGGTGGGGGCAAAGACTTCGTCGACTGAGGAGACGTCTTAGGGACACACAGATCGCTCTTTGGAGTGGGTGTCCAGTGCCTCACAGGAGGCTATGGACACCACTTCTAGCCAAACGGTGCTGGTAGCGCCAAAGGAGCGGTGACCTCTTGTCGACAGCTTCAAGAAAGACAAAACACAAATTACAAGGCCTCACAAAGGCATGACGATAGTTATAGCGCGAGAACAAAACGACGACACAGAGACAAGAAGGACACGAAAGACTCTGTGTCGTCGTTTTGTTCTCGCGCTATAACTATCGTCATGCCATACCAACTCGCCCAAGCTGCCACACTTCTAACTCCCAAAGGCCCTGGGAAATGAACCAATCCTAATCATGTCTACACACTGCACTTTTTTAATTCATAATGAATAAAATCATCAAGTGGAATGTTAGAGAGCTACTCAGACATCTAGATGATGTTGAGAGCTTTCAATAAGTTCAACCCAAAAGTGCTGTGTGGGCAAGAAACACTCCTAACTCCTGCATACAGCAAGTTTCTCCGCTAATACAATACTTTCCGGAAAACTGTGAAGATGCTGCCAAATCATCCGGCGGAGTAGCCATTATAGCTGATAGAAGTGTGGCATGCCAGCAGATAAAGCTCCAGACAGCCCTTGAGGCAGTGGCCATTCGAGCTGTACTTTCTAAGAAACTTATCACCTTATGCTCTCTATATATACCACCTCATTATCGGTTTAAGAGGTGCGACTTCGAATCATTATTCGATGAACTGCCAGAACCCTTTTTGATTTTAGATGACTTTCACGCACACAATGCCCTGTGGGGTGACTCTCGCGGTGACGCTCGAGAACGTCTCATTGAACAGCTTCTTTATTCGTCAGGGTTATGTCTCCTAAATAGAAAGGAGCCTACAAATTTCAGCCTCGCAAAAAATTCATAGTCCTCGATAGATCTTAGCATTTCATCCCCTTCACATTTAGTCAATTTTAAATGGAATGTTCTTAATGACCCTTAAGGGAGTGACCACTGCCCGATCAACCTAAGCGTGCCAAACAAAGACCAACTATCTTCGCGTGTTCCGAGGCGGAAATTTAACTGTTGCAACACATCTTGTCCAGGTCTTGACATCACAGTGTATGAGATGCTGAAGCAACTACCCCCCGAAACAAAAAACTCTCCGTTTACAATCTTATCTGGTTTTCTAGTGTGATCCCCTCTTCTTGGAAGGAAGCTGTGATTGATTGATATGGGGGGTTTAACGTCCCAAAACCACCATATGATTATGAGAGACGCCGTAGTGGAGGGCTACAAAAACTTCGACCACTTGCACACTAAACCATTTCTGACCCTAAAAGGTGTAAATGAGGTTGTCGCCAGACGAGCACCCTTTGCTTCCTATTGGGTATTCAAAAAAGAGTGCTGAGAAAAGGTGCAGAGCTCAGCACCCTTAAGAAAAGGGTTCAGAGCAAAAATTTGAAAGAGTGCAATGAGTGCACTCTTTAAAAAAGGTGCTGTGATGTCATAACACCCTTTCAAATGGGTGCTGGAAGGGTGCTCCACATCGACGTACCAGAAGGCCAAATCTAGGATTGATGCTGGAGATGGCTAGAAATGCATAATGCTCTATATTCTGTAGACCACGCTCTGTGACAGGCCACATACGGTTTGTTAATACTTGAATACATGTACTATGTCGTTCATTACACCCTGAACACGTGCACCATGCATACGACCGGCCCTTCACAGAGTGCCTTCCGCAGGTGCTTATGAAACTAGCACTGAAACACAGTGACAGCTCCAGGTGGGGCTTTTGCATCATCGTCTTTAAAACACAGTGGCTCTGCAGTGAAGCTAGTGGTAAGTTGGCTGCAGTGTTTTGCTTTCTCTATGTGTAGGCGAATAGAGAATCCGGCACTGTTGTCGAGAAGTGCTTCAATTGTGCCTTACCTTGTCCAGGTGCTGCTCCTCAGGTTTTTGTTTTTTGCTGCTCTGGATAGAACACGGCGCACTTATTGCACTTCTTAAGAACAGTGCCGAATTTCAGATAAGCTTGTACTGTTGCAAGAGCAAAGTTGGTTTCACTGCAAAAGAAGTGTGATTTGGCGAAGCCACCATTATCCAGCAGTCAACAAAGTGGAGGCCCCACTTACAGCTGTCTGTACGTTTGTGTATTAGATACCAAAGTGCCCTCGAGAAGCGCTCAGCTGAGCGCTGGATGCATGGTGCAATCTTCAAGGTGGAAGTAGACACTATGTAAATATATACCTTAAAGCAAGCTATACTGAATAAATATGTGTGTTTAAATAATCATGAAATTGATCCCAGAGTGTGTATATGGCCTGGGCTACACATTTTTTGTCCAGCATGAATGTAATCAATTCGAGGCCCCTTCCTGTACACATGCATGCCCAATTTATGGATGCTTGGTCCCCATACGGACATGCATGCCTGCAAATTAAATATTCAAAAGTTTCAAATACTGGTGATTATTTCAAAAGCCATATACTCACTTTAAAAGACACACAGATAATATGCACTAAATACAGAACTTTACCACATTGCACTCTTTTGAATTCTCAGTAGCCTAAGTGAGCTTTTATGCATGTGAGAATGCAAGATTTTAGGCCCCAAAGAAAATTTATGACAAATAAACTAACATATTGCAAATAGTCACTATTTTATTGTACATAGCATACAACTCAAAAAGATTGACGATAGTAAACATGAGCTATGACCTACTGCACCGATTGTAATGGTGAGATCTGTGCGAGTGAGGATCGATCTTCTGTTTTTGTAATCTTTTTCCTATGAGTAGACATCTTTTTTGTGACGAGACTTCTTTTTAAACTTTTAACATTCTGACTTGCCTCCTTGTATAGTAGGTAACAAAGAAATTATTTAGAACAACAAAATATAAGTTACAGGCACCAGCAGTCTAAAGGCGCTTATTGAGGGTGTTGCCAGTGCCCACACAATTGAAAAAGAAAAATGGATAGGAAAGTAGGTGTGTGGTAAAACATGTGGGCTTATATAAGATGCTTTGGTCATCATGCTAAAAGCCTTGACTACAAGCTTGCTCAAGGCTTATTTACAGCTCTCTCTTTATATTGCTACGTAGCTGAAGTATCAGTGGTCAGAAGACGACAACGAGGAAGTGGTTTGTCGGTTGTGCGTGCTGTCTTCCATCTTAGTCGACATCATACGCATCAGTTTGAATATAGATTTTAAATAGACACGCCTCGTGTCAGTTTTACGTAACATCTTTGTGGTGGATGTGCTGGGTAATTCTCCGTCTTCATCACGAAGCTCCGCAACGGCCGCATCATCATAGGCCCAACCATGTCACAGGTTGAACAACCATCGTCTTCGCCACCTGCTCCTACCGTCACTTCTACATACGTCGTTCTACCTCCTGCTCGTGATGCCGGTGTATTTTCCAGTCAGTATGGCGTTGACGTCGACAAATGGATTAACCAGTACGAACGAGTCAGCGCAAGCTATAGGTAGGACCCCCTTTGCCAGGTCGCCGCTACCCTGACGCCCCTTCGACCGGTCGCCGCAGCTCTCGCTCCCCGTCACCACTACGTCGCCCATCCCGCTCTCCGCCACCTCGGCGCTTTTCCTTGCCGAGCTTCTCTGGACGACCGCAGCAGGAAAACTAGATATTGCAGCTTATAGAGGTGAAGCTGCAATACCCATGACGGCCGAAAATCTTCTACTGACGCTTCCCACGCACCATAGCCTGCTTTAAGTACAAGTCGACCATGTCCCTGTGACCGCCCTCATTGACACAGGTGCGCACCTGTCTATTATGAGCGCTTCTCTACGCTGCCGCTTACAAAAGATCATGACGCCATCTACGACGCTGGCAATACGTGTTGCCGATGGCGGTACTGTACCAGTAATCGGAATGTGCACTGCTCGTGTCAGCATTGCCAGTCGTCACGCCGTGGTCCTTTTTGCCGTGCTGTCCTGCTGCCCTCAAGACCTCATACTTCGCATTGATTTCCTTTCAGAACACTCAGCCTTAATTGACTGTTCGTCTGGTACCCTCAGCCTTGATTACCGATCTTTTCCGACTACTCTGCAAAGCCCACCAGCCGCTTGAGCCCAACCACTTTCGTTCGCCTGCCACCTCGAGCCGTCACGTACGTGTCTTTGTCATCGACCCCTCCCGTTCCTGACGGTGATTATATTGTTACGCCAATTACTGACGTTCGGCTGACGCGCAGTGTTACTGTGCCCTATACCATCGCGACCATAGCGGATAACTGTGTGTTACTTCTGCTCCTTAACTTTCGTTTCACCCCTCAAGTGTAGCCCTGCCAGATGTCTCTAGCCCAGCTAACTGCCATAACAGAGGACGATGTCAGTGTTGTCACTGCATTTGCTCTTGATCGAAGTGCAGTCTCACGGTCACCCAGCTCAGATGATGGTATTTTTTGAAACATGATTGGATCGGAGGTGTCGCCTCACCAGGCCGACGCTCTCTGTCAAGTTTTGGCCTCATACAGTAACATTTTCGACACCGACGATCGTCCCTTAGGCCAGACTAAAATTGTCACTCACCGAATCAACACTGATGACTCTGCGCCCATTCACCGTTGCCCGTACCGCGTGTCAGCGTCCGAGCGAGAAGTGATTCAAAAAGAAGTGACCAAAATGCTTACGGAAAACGTAATTGAACCATCAACGAGCCCTTGGGCATCTTCCGTAGTATTAGTAAAAAAGAAAGACGGCTCATGGCGTTTCTGCGTTGATTATCGCCACCTCAACAAAATTACAAAAAAGACGTGTACCCTCTACCACGCATTGACGATGCCCTTGATTGCCTCCATGGCGCCACCTTCTTTTCATCTCTCGACCTCTGAACTGGCTACTGGCAACTTGCTGCCGATGACATGGACCGAGAAAAGACCGCCTTCGTTACCCCTGACGGTCTTTACAAATTCAAGGTCATGCCATTCGGGCTCTGCAACGCTCCAGCGACCTTCGAGAGAATGATGGACACGCTCTTACAAGGATTTAAATGGTCGACATGTTTGTGTTACCTGGACGACGTGATCATTTTCTCACCTACCTTTGCAACCCACCTTGAACGCCTTTCGACCATTCTATCCATATTTCGACGGGCCGGCCTGCAGCTCAATTCCTCCAAGTGCCACTTCGGTCTTCGTCAGATTACCGTATTGGGTCACCTTGTTGACGCTGCCGGCGTACGGCCAGACGCGGCGAAATTACGCGCTGTAACAAACTTCCCAGTCCCACGCTCTGTCCATGATGTTCGCAGTTTTGTAGGCTTCTGCTCCTACTTTCGGCGGTTCGTGAAAAACTTTGCGGCACTCGCACGGCCACTCACCGAGCTTCTCATACAAGACGTCTCATTTTCTTGGGGCCCTCCTCAAGCTGATGCCTTCTCTAAGCTAATCACCGCTCTAACGAAACCTCCTATTCATGCACAGTTCAACCCCGATGCTCCCACAGAAGTGCGAACAGACGCAAGTGGTCACGGAATTGGTGCAGTTTTGGCGCAAATTCAGCAGGGCAACGACCGTGTATTCGCTTACGCAAGCCGTCTTCTTTCTAAGTCTGAACGCAATTATTCTATAACAGAACGGGAATGTCTCGCTCTTGTTTGGGCGGTTTTGAAATTCCGTCCTTACTTGTATGGCCGCCCTTTCCGTGTCATCACAGATCATCACGCGCTGTGTGGGCTTTCTTCTCTCAAGGACCCCACTGGACGACTTGGTCGTTGGGCATTACGCCTACAGGAGTATTCCTACTCGGTTGCTTATAAGTCTGGACGTCTCCATCTGGATGCCGATTGCTTATCCCGCTACCCTGTTGATCAGCCCGATGAACCAGGCATCGAGCCTAGCCTCAGCGTCATGTCAATGTCCCAGTTTCTTCAGATTGGTGATGAACAACGTCGTGATGCTTCTATGCGACAACTTATTGACCGTCTCTAATCTGCTCCGAACGACACGTCACTTTGCATGTACGTCCTCCTGAATGGCATGGTGTACCGTCGTAGCCTCCAGCCAGATGGCCCTGAGCTCCTTCTTGTCGTGCCGAAAAATTTGCGTTCAACCGTGCTCCACGAGCTTCACGATGAACCAACTGCTGGTCATTTGGGTGTATCTCGGGCGTACGACCGCGTGCGTCGCCGCTTATTTTGGCGCGGTCTCGCCCGGTCCGTTCGCCGTTACGTGTCCTCCTCCAATAAATGCCAACGTAGGAAGCGACCTACTGCGCCCCCGGCTGGACTTCTTCAACCGATCTCCATCCTAACCGAACCTTCTTTCCGTGTTGGTATAGATCTTCTCGGTCCTTTTCCCGAGTCAAAATCGGGCAACAAGTGGGTCGCCGTTGCTATAGACTACGCGACTAGGTATGCCATCACTCGAGCGCTCCCCACCAGCACCGCTACTGATGTTGTGGACTTTTTGCTCCATGACGTCATCCTACACCATGGCGCTCCTCGCCAATTACTCACGGATCGTGGCCGCGCATTTTTGTCCCATGTGATCGACGATCTTCTGCGCTCTTCCTCGACGCACCACAAGCTGACCACTTCCTACCATCCCCAAACAAATGGCCTTACCGAACGGCTAAATCGGACCCTAACGGACATGCTCGCGACGTATGTGTCCTCCGACCCCCATGACTGGGACCTGGCGCTACCTCACGTGACCTTCGTGTACAATTCTTCGCGCCACGACACTACTGGTTATTCACCCTTTTATTTGCTTTATGGCCGTGATCCGAAGTTACCACTCGACACCCTACTTCCAACCACTACAACGCCGTCAACCGAATATGCACGCGACGCTATTGCTTGTGCCGACCACGCACGTCAGATCGCCCGCTCTAGACTTTCGGCTTCGCAAGCCACGCAGAAAGCCATCTACGACAGCCGGCATGCTGACGTTCACTTCTCACCAGGTTCCCTTGTTCTCCTGTGGTGCCCAGTTTGTCGAGTTGGCCTATCAGAGAAGTTGTTGTCTCGCTACATGGGTCCTTACCGTATCATCCGCCAGGTAACCGACGTCACCTATGAGATCATTCCTGCATCTGAGACCACAAACTTGCCTGCAACCACACCTAGTGATGTTGTGCACGTCATAGGCTAAAACCTTACCACCTGCCATTTGAAGACAGTAGTTGATGTGCACCTAGACGGCGCTTTTATCACCGGGGGGGGGGGGGGTAATGCTACGTAGCTGACGTATCAGTGGTCAGAAGACGACAACGAGGAAGTGGTCTGTTGGTTGCGCGTGCTGTCTTCCCTCTTAGTCGAAGCCATACGCATCAGTTTGAATATATATTTTAAATAGACACGCCCCGTGTCATTTTTACGTAACAACGTGTTTGTGTTTCTAAACTTGTGTGTTACAAAATCACAAATATTGACAAGGTAATGCAAGAGGTGTTGGATTAACATATTGTGATCATTCAAACATTTGCACAATCCAACTTCGGGCGCCCAGGCGACTTTGGTTCCTTTGAGAGAAGTGTGGTCAGAGTGTTCTTTCTCTACAGCACATCCGCACCTGGAAACCTAAAATAAAGACAAAAGTAACCGCCAAGAGTTTCACAAATGTCCAAAGACAAAGACAGACTGTCCAAGATGCAATATGCTTTGTCATGCTGAAGTGTTCTTAGTTCTGTGAGAGTAGAAGTCAGCATCAAAATCCGCTTTGTTTTCAAAGGAAAAAATGCTTGTTGGGGGTCCCCCAGGCCAAAAGCTGTGTAAACAACTTGACAGTACCTGGAGGCCTACTGAGGGTAGCACATACAACAGATTTCACGTACAAAAACAAACAGCATAGTAGAAAGGAAATGTATAAACAAAAACATCTTAGCAATGATTCAGCATGATGCACACGTAAAACATTAGTTAGGTTTGAGTAAAAAAGCTATTCATCAAGTAATTACGCACATCCAATTTGAACAAACCAAATAACGCACTGAAGTTAATTACGGTTTTTATATAATTGTAAAGTGCCAATAAGCAATATTCTAGTCTAGCTCTACTATACTGTGTCATGTATGTAGTACTAGTATTTGCCTGTTAGGTATGCTGTAGTCATGAACATAGTTAGTTTTCTTAATACCTAAAACTTAGTATGTTGCAGTCCAGCTGTTCATGTTCAATAAATAATTGTTTATGGTAGCATTTAGGTTACAAAATTGATGCTAAAATTTCGGCGAATCGCACATACTTTGGGAATTGATGTTATGTGAAACACTCGGATGCAAGGTGAATGTATTTTTTTGTTGAGCTATCTTATGAAGTGGAGCTCAACATATGTATGAATTCTCGCACACACATACGTTAAACAGCTGCATATGTTTTAATTGTTATGGGGAGATGTTACACCCATGACAACATCATCAGTTATTTGCAGTTTCGTAACGATGCCAACAGAAACATGGATATTAGTCACACTAGAAGTGGTAGGCTGGTATGAAGCATTGGTGTTTGCGCTGGGACTCACGAGAATGGTAGCCCTTAACACTGCTACACAAATACCTCACAGGATGGTGCCTGACTACAATTGACTTTGATTCGACCTCACTGCTGCATCATAGGAGTGCATATGTAATACTTATAAAATTTGATAGCCAGTACTGCAACGACAGTTGATGTTACACAAACATTGGAGACTATTTGAAAAGTATAACCATGCCGGGCATGGCTCTGTGGTAAAATACTTAATCGACAAGCAGAATACTGGGTTTCAATTCCTGCTGGGACACTTAACATTATTCTTTGCATTAATTTGGTCAATGCTGCCTTTGTCAGCTTTTTAGCATGTAAGCATTGAAGAGCTGTTGTCGCAGAAAACCCGCCGCCGGAGTCTGCCTCGTTGCTTGTGAGCGAAAATCGTCTGTGCATCTGTGACCGAAAATTCAAGTTACCTAGTTTCCAGAAACTCAAAGAATTCCTACTTATGACCTAATGGAGGCGTGCTGATTGCTGCAAAACAAAACCCCCAAGTCGTACTACTAGACACTCAACACAGGGCTTAGCACACGGAAGTCTCTTGACATCGGCCAAAAATTAACTTTTGATGCACAGCACTTTTCCTCTTCCCCATTTCATCGCCCACACAATGCCGTGATAATTGTACCCTGGTATTTTTGATGGGCCATATTGCACGAAAAGTACAAGGATTATGTCAAAAGAATGGCATCAAATTTTACCGAGATGTCATTGAAATAGAGACACAGGCTACTAGTCCTATTTATAATGCTAAGAGCATTTAAGGTAAACGCATTGAATATAGCTGGTGGCCTTTTTCACTATCAAGGTACCAATTTTTCACTATCTAGGTATCACAATAATGCCATGTCAGTCATAGCTTACCGACATTGCAAGCTCAAAAAAAGTGTGGCTCTGAAGGCATCAACACTGCGTTTCGCCAGATCTTCTGAGAAGGCAGTCCTTAATACTGCTGGTGCTTCCAAATTATTTGCAATAAACTTTGTGTCTTGCATCCAAACGAACCTCCACCCACTTGTTTTTTTTGCAATCGTGCTCTCACTAACTGCTTACCTTGTCTTGTCAAGTGTTCGTTGACATAAATAGGACTACTTATTCTAAAACGAAAGGCCACTGTAGACAGCCATATGTTTCTTGTCTTATCCAGAACATTTCATTTGTGACATCGGGCATAATGCACTACTATTTTTTTCAAACTAGGCTTGTTTACTCCTACTCTGTCTTTTGTGTCAATATCATCACAAGTAATGATTTTTTCATATTCTCACAAAAATTTCAGACAGCGTCAAAAGAAAACCCTCATCTGGACACCTTTGATGTCAGATTGTTCAACCTTGAATACAGTGTAAATTCTTCAACCTTCCTCTGAAGTTGCTTATTCTCACCTGGAAGCTTTTTGTGCCTCTTTCAAGGTGTGACAGGCTCTTCATGCAAAGCCTTTATTTCTAAAGAGAGTGCGTTGACACTATGACCAGCTTCGTTCCACACTACTTGAAGGACCAAAGTTCCGCATGAATTTTGTGCTTGAAATCCTCTGCTTACCATGACAAACAATTCACAGGAAACATTAGTACTCTTGCTTGGCAGGAGTGCATGCAGTTATACTAACACAATTAAAGCAAGAAATAAATGTCTCACCTATGCAAAAACGATTTTGGCAAGCACTGTGAAGACCACACACACTGATGCCAAACTGAGAAGAATATGGAGAGCACTTCATATAAGTACGCAGCATCCAGTAGCTTGTCAGGAACTTTCCTTGAGCAGCCTCACTCACATGAAACGACAGACCGTGCCGTTAAATGTATGCATCGGTGCGAAAAATTATTTTGGTGACGTTTGTCTAGACTGCTTGCGCTGCTTGCCAAATTGCAGTGAATGGCTAGAAATGCATGGCGAACATATATTTAGTGGCACGCAACTGAGAAATAAAAAAGGGAAGCTGCAGTATAATTAGAACGAAAAACATGCTGTTGCAGAGCTTCTCATGTCGATGCTATACATGTGAATTTTCATTCACTTTTATAGCTCGCTCATGCACGAGGATGAAGTTAGAACTCTTTGACGAAGACACCCCCTTTTAGCTATATCAACTGCGTGTAATTAAGAGATAAGCATGCGTGATTAATGTTGTTGCCTGCGATCAATATATTCTGTTTCGACGCTGGCCAAATATACGCACAAGGGCATTCATAGAGACACATTTGCCTTTCTGCAGTTATGATACCCATGTCATGTGTTTCTTAGGTAACCGCCATGCAAATGCACCATATGAATATTTTATTAAGTAAAATTGCAATACCAGTGCATATACATGTCAGTATGCGCATATGCATCCACTGCAGATGAAACATCAAATTAAAGGAATACTGACACATAAATTTTTTACCAAGGTAGTGGAGGGCTCCAGAAATTTTGACCACCTGGGGTTCTTTAACCTGCACCTAAATCTGAGCACACAGCACACAGCAGCATTTTCACCTCCATCGAAAAAGCAGCCACCAAAACTGGGATTTCATCCCGCGACCTTCGGGTCAGAAACCGAGTACCTTAGCGACTAGACCACTACGACAGCACTTCCTTCTCCCTGGTCCCCCATGTAGGGTGGCATACCGGCTTTGCAGGTCTGGCTAACCTCCCTGCCTTTCCTTTCCTCCCATTTCTTCTCATGCGTTCAACTAATGGTGCTTGCTTCAAGCGGCTAACATTCGGGCGTTTATAGTTTGCCTGAAATTGAGTTCACTAAGTGAATATTGTGTGCTGCTTCATTGTGATCATTTATCTAAATTGTTCTGGTTGGCTAAAAAGGCACTACTCCTCACTTTTCATCAAACAGCACAAGCTGTCTGATAACCATAAGAAGAAAAGTGGAAACGCTAAGACAAAACATCAATCTTGAACCACATGGCATCACAATAAAGCAGGCAAGCTTTTGCAATAATGACCGGCAACCAGGATCTCAGAAACTACAGATAGGTACATAACATAATGGTTTCCCAACAAGACGTAAGGGCAGCAGAATCACTTTGTGCTTAACCTGCTTCATTAGGATAACAATGAGGCCACAACGTTATTGGCCTCTGTATGCTAATAACAATTTACCTTTCAAATCATGTGACAAACACATTCAATACAACGTCATGAATCTTGCATCCTACCATGTGGTCTAAGTACCAACAAGGTGGTTTCAGTGACGTCGGTGCAAGCCAATAACCAACAATCTATTGGTGAACATTATTTTTGATATGATTCAATTGATCTGATGCATACATCTTCAAAAAACGAAACCGCAGTTTAGATTTGTTCATTCTTGGATAAATACAATGTTTAATTTTGCAAGTCAGCAGCAACATATGCACGCCTTAGGCATGCATACCGTGATGTAGCGATATTCCTTGAACTAAGGCGAAGGTGAGAGCTACGAAGTACGAAAAAAATGCAAAAAAGAGAAGAAACCTTCCTGACAAAGTTCTGATCTCGCGAACGGACGAACTTTTGCGGTGTCACCCAACGGGCGAACGTCCGAAGCAGCGAATGCGACGCGCTTTCTCCAATGACCTTATTGTGTTTTGAGCAATAAGTCAGGTATTCATACACTGCACATACCACAGGTCCTTGTAAATCTGCAGCGAGGACATAAAGAATTTATGATATCAGATAAAGCGTTACACTTGTTTTCGAAAATGTCATTGGAAGTTCTGGTAGAACTTTGTTTTAGAATATTTGTAGACGTAAAGGTATTCGGCAAAGTTTTAACCCCAAAGCGAGGTGCAGCGCCCACAATTCTTAAAAACTAAAACAATGCAATGATAGGTGAATAGGGGGGAGCAAGCAGTATCACCAAAATTGCGCTCGAACGAGTGAACTACTGCTCAACCTAGCGCTTGCACAGCTAAGGTACGGCTATTCGGCCACTCATAGGCAAAATGTATTGACACAGGCGTAATTGCACGTTCTGAGACCCGCACCGCCAGCACGCTGTGTCAAGTTAACGCACACTTATTAAGCTGGATATGATGGTAATTTAATAATATACGTGCCCGGTGGGTGCAAATACATTTTGTCACACAGGAAAAACACATCTACCTTATAGTAGTCACACACAATTACTGATCATGTAGCTGTTAAAAAGAGGGCGCGTAACATTTAAAACTTTCTTTATATACTTCTTTGGCGCAGAACACGAACAAGGCCGCGTAAATACCGAACGCGGACGCTACGTTATTCTTCTCCATTCTTCTAAATTAAATGCGCAACGATCTAATTCAACGCGAATCACCGGAATACTCCAACGCACGCGACACACAGACAATGCTTACCGCTTACAGGCGCAGTCCCCGAACGGTGGCCAACGGCATTGCAAAAATATAGTGATTCATAGCGTGCAGAGCATCGCCCACCGAATCCCAGCCGCACAGCACACATTGCTTTACCCCCCTCCCCATGGAAAAAATTCGTCCGCGCGTATCGTCCCTGAGCTTATACTTGAGCCTAATAAAATCAGACACGCCAACAGGCTCGCTACGTTAATAATAACTCACTTATCATCTACTAGCTAGGAAAATCATAGTTCATAACGTCATTATACTATAGCGCTCCCGGTTTTAACCGCGGGAGGAGCCGACGACCCGAGCGGAAGCACAGCAGCCTGGATCGGGCGCGCCGCGGCCTTGGCCGGAGAAGCAAAAACAAAGCGTCGACAGCAGAAACATCTACCTACCTTTTTAGTTTGGCGAGTGCTCGACGATACGAAGCAGCCGGTCCTCTCTTGAGTATAGTGCATCTTCGTAACAAGCAGCATCGACAGAACACGAAAGACAGCGCAAGCAGACTTTGAACAACATAAATAATAGACTTAAAACGATCTCCGCATGGCCGTTATGGCCTTCAGGAAGATTTCGCCATTTCTGTCCTTCTGAGGCCACCGATCCGCATTTGCGCGCATGATCTTTTATATAATAAGTAAATGAATGTTTCGGCTTAAAATTATAGTACAAAGTAGTAAAAATAGGAGATGCGCCAGTGTGTATTGCATTGGATATTTCTTAACTTTGAAAAAGAAAAAAAAAAACATAACGCGTATTCGAGCGAAATTTGAAACGTCAAAGAGCGCGCGAAATTTAAAACGTTTGCTTGCTTGTGTATTTCTTATACCGATACCTTGTTAACATCTGTATATTGGTTGAGTGGTTAAGCTGGCTGTTAAAAATAGTGTTAAAATGGTTGTAGATTAGTACAAATTACAGGCAGCAAGCAAAGTTTGTCACAACAAAATAAGTGTACTGGTTGGCAAACGTTATTTTGCTGTCTTTAGTGAATTTTCTTTAGGAAAAGGTTTTAGTCAAGGCTCATTTTAACTTGCTTTGAACAATAATTCTATGAACAAAAGCAAGAAAACGTTTTTAATGTTATATTAATAGAACGTCAAAGTCCATAGCCCGCCATAAAAATTGGTAACACTTGTCAACTGATACATTGTAAGGTTAACAAATATTTGTACAACACAAAAACTCTTTTCTCTACCACAGTCTTGTTGGTTTGTATTTCTTTGCATTAACAAATGTATGATTTATATATACTGTCATGGACAAAGTTTTGTTTGCAATGTTAGGCGCAAACGAGGCCAAGAGCTCTATATGTATAAGTCACAATCCTGTTGTAGCTCTACAAGCTGCGCACTTCGCCATTGGCTAGTGAGCTTGTAGCGCATAGCTTGGTCAGCGCCGGCCATGAGGCGACCAGAAAAAGGCAGCCAGAATGCCAGAACCAGTGCAGAACTTACGTTCAGCCGGGCACTACCGCTATTCAGATATCTGATACTATGATGGGGCTACTAATGAGACCATGGTGTCTAACCAGGAGACCTCTAAAAGCTGTTGGTTATGCTATATGACCACGTTGCTCACAAAGTTTTGTCGTGTTGCGACGCGCACCTCCGACGACGTTACGAAGGGCGCCTCGAAATCTCACCGCTGCAACCACTGTTTCGAAAGACGGCGACGCCAACACGGTCCCGAAGGCGCCACTGCTTCGAACTCCGCCGGGAAGGTCACCAGCCGTTTGGTAGCGTCGGTTTCTCATTTCGCGACTGCTTCTGCGCAGAGCTGATAGACGAGCGGACGAGACGACGGTGAGTTAAACAAGGTTTATGTACAGCATATATACAGAGGCGTTACAAATTCGGCACTGGGGCCGACAGAGACTCGAAGAGCCGAGCTCTCCTCTCTAACACATAGGTCTGCTCTCAAACGGGTCCGCTCTGACACACATGTCAGCTTTCACCTTGGACCGCCGATCGCGACGCACCGCAGGGCTTCTTTTATATGCACCGGGTCCAACTCAAATGTCCAACCAGAAGCGCCGCTGGTCGTCAGGCCAGACTCCTCCAATGGGGGTCGCCGCTGGGCCGCGTCCTTCTTTCTCATCGAATCTGGAGAGGCTGCGCTGCAGGTGGCTGCACCCAAGGACGAGTTATGTCGCAAGCATTGCGTCAGACCCGCCAGACAGGAAGACGCCGGTTGTTTACTCGACGGGCTCACTTGCACGTGTGCTGACTCACTGCACGTGGGCGCCAGAGAGGCGCCGTCGCCTGTTGACGCCGTTGAGTTGTTCGCGTCAGGCGGACTTGCGGGCTGGCCTTGACCCAGATTGCCTTTTTCAGAGGCACGGACGTTTGCTGCGGACTCGCTGGCATAACAGCACCCCCGCCGCCAGACAATGCACGGGAAAGACGAGCTGCTTCCACGGGGCTCAGATGTCAGGTGCGCTCGTTCGCCAGCTCCCTCCAGGTTCTCCTCCAGGGCCATGGGGAGAATACAGCTCCACCAGACTCTGTTCCGGGAACACATCTCATTCTTGAGGAAGGATCCCAGCTCCACTGGTTTTTTTTCACCACAACTTGTCGACCAGCTTCACTCGTCTCTTCTGACCATCTTCAGTTTCAGCATTTGTCGATGGTTCTGCAACTTGCTAAGAACGGTTAGACAACAGACAACACACGACACAAGCAAGTGCCTTCGGTCACCCGACAGAACACCAGACAAAGTATAGTTCAACATATACCTATCTACGTGTCTATCGGAATTTCGTTCCCTCTACATCAAGAGGCACATGTGGGACACAAGACTCTTAAAATAAGAACTTGAATTTTTCACACAACAACGCAACGAATTAGAATACAACTTAAAGTTGGCCCTTGAGATCACTCTGAACGAGAGCGCTCAGCTAAGACCGTGATGAGGTCAAAATTTTGCCCCGAATCGCCAGCGAGAAACCGAAAGGTTGAGAAGGTACTAGCTAGAACGCACTGCTCAATGCACCTGCATTAGCGTATAGCTTTCCCCCTTTTTTTTGTAGCGAACGTCAAAGTTGCGCTGTTGGAGTATCACGCTCCATCTCAGTAACCGGCCACTTTTAGGCGACGATACCTATGCGGTACCAAGAGCGGCTTATACTTACGACGTTGCACAGGGAAACAACGATACGGCTTGCTACGGATTGACTTCTCACCGCTTAGCTCGACATCGTGTTCGATCACCCTCGTGTTTCCGGGGCGGTCCGAAAACACGTCTCCAAAATCGGAAACAATTCTTCTCAGGTCCTCCTTCCGGGCTTCACTCAACCTAGGCTCTAGGTTTATCTGCTCCCAGATTACTTTCGATCCCCCTTCGATTACCTCACAAGAACTCAAAATTTCTGCTCCCTCTTCCTCTGGAGCATTCAACAGCAGATTTACGACCGCTTGACGTTGAACGTATGGTTTCCTCAAGTTGTAAATTTTGTTCGCCCGCCTTCCTAATTTTACCTCATAATTGGTATCGGAAAGCTTCGATATCACTTTGGCGGGCCCTTCCCAATGAATCTCAAGCTCGTTCCTTTTGGACAGCTGCAGCAGCATTACCTGATTATCAACTTCAAAAGCACGCTTCTTCACCGATTTCTCGTAGTGCTCCTTCGACAGCACTTGTGCCGCGTTTTTGTGGCTTTCCACTAGCGCTTCACTCGAGAGATCCTCACGCTGCTCTCGAATGAGCGTCTCTCGATCAACTCTCGGCAGCTCGGTCCAACTTTCCGCTACAGGCGAGAGCGTTGCAACCCTTTCGCTCTGACTCAATGGCGCCATGTCGTCTCCCTCTACGCATACCCCGCTGGTCGCTTCGGCGACGGGCCGCTCGCGTGACTGCTCACATGACTCACGCGGAAAATTTCCTTCCTGGGGTTCCGTCGACCCTCGGACAAGGTCACTTGAGAGTTCACCGCATTGAACAAGTACGCTGTCCTCTCTCGAACGGCTCACGGCGTCGTGGCGACACGACATCTCACCCTCCGGCTAGGAGGGACAATCCCTGGTGGTCATAGGCTGCCAGCCAGTCGGCTAGTTGTTTGAGGATCCAAATAGCGCCGCTCCTTTGTCAGCTCTGGCGCCAGTCACAACAAGGCGCTCTTTGAAATAGGAGATGACTCAATGATCGCATCAAGAACTGGGCAAACAACACCCTTCACAATTTTCAGGTTCTCCCTGACAAGGCTTTCGAGATCATTTGCATTTGCCATTTGATAATGCTGCCTGTTGTCAGAGATCACAATAATCAGGGAGGGGATCGCCGGGGTAATTCCAAGGGCTGAAGTACCGGCCCCCGATTTGCACCACGAAAGCTCTGACAATTTAGAAGTGGTCCTATTTAGCGCACCAGCAGATGCCAGCTGTGTTCCAAAGAACGAGTCAGAGTCGAGATTTGATAACCAAAACAAAACTATATTCTCAAATATGGCATTTCAAACGATAGGCAAATATGCACACTCGGCAATAGTTCAGTACAATATTTCACCAATATAACAACGGACCAACCAACCCAATCAGCTACACTCGAAACAACGCACACACACAACAATGTGCGCTACAATGCAAACACATGCATTTTACAACCAAGACACTTAAAGACTAAAGAGTTCGAAGACTTATTCAGTCCAAAGTCTTTGGAACAAAGTCTGAATGATACTCTTCTAATAATCACTCACTCAAAGCCCAGCTCTGTCGTCCATCCGCTGCCCCTGAAGATTCTCTTCCAGGAAACCTCACGTCTTCTTTTGGCCGCTCTGCAAGCACCAAGCTTCTTTGCCGGTAACACGTCGGCTTCCCACGCGCAGCTGCTGCAACGCGTCTTCGCTCGCTGGCGGTAGACATACTGTTCTGCTTGTAGCGCACGCTTTCACCCTTTAGGTGGAAATCCTCCTCATTATCTGCTTTGCCACTGACGACAAAAGCCTTTGCCGACACAGTAGAATGACCCTACTTATACTTTTGCAAAACTTCCTTTTTTCTTGTTTACGCTCACTGGCGGAAGCTGTGTTCATCTTCTGCTTTGGCCCTTCTCCACTTCTTGCTTAAATGCTTTTCGTCTTTCGAATACCTAAGCGTTTTGTTGGTGAAATGCCCAGCCTTGGCTGGGAATCGCACCTGAAAATCCATTCATTCATCCGTCTGTCCGTTTCATCCATCCATTCATCCATCTATCCATCCATATTCATCCATCCATCCATCCATATCCATCCATCCATATCCATCCATCCATCCATCCATCCATGGAACATATTTGCTCTTACAGATACCCACCTTCGAGACGAAGAAAAACCAGCTTCTGTACACAGGACTGAGTTGGCTCAGCAAAAACAGGAGAAAAGGGCAAAAACGAGGAGGGCCAGTTGTGTTCATAACGAAATACCAGGCCACACAAGAAGGAAAGGATATCTTCCTAGAACACATGTGGACTACTGCAAAACTTGATAAGAGCCACCTGAACATATACCTATATGGCTGCCGGCTTAGAACAACAAACTTGGAATGAAGGAATCTATAACTCCATAAAAAAGACATGCAAAAAGATATAAGAACAAGTCATCCTTCTTTTAGGTGACTTCAACTGCCATATAACTGAACTGAAAGCCTATGCGAAAAATGCACCTGAGTTTCAAAGGCTGGTCAAACATTGGAACCTACACATGGCCAACCTGGACTCTACGTGCAGGGGAACGTACAAGTGGTCATGTATATCAAGCAAGTCAGCCATTGATTATGTCTTCTACAATGACGAGGCGTCATGGAACATGCATATTGCATCCATGCAAATAGACCAAGAGAAATAGAATAACTGTGGAAGTGAGCATAACTAAATTAGAGTAGCCCGAAAACAAAAGCAAGCACACACAAACAATTTAACTGAGCAGACTAAACTACACTGCAGAGTGAGAAACAATCAACGTCTTGAAACTTTCGCAGAAGAGTGGAATCAGGCCATGGAGGACACATTCACATATAATAATTCATTGAAAAATGTCCGACAGTGACAATGGTAACACCATCGGGAAAGCAAGAGGGAAAAAACAGAACACGGACGACACCATGGTTTGACAAAGAACTAAAACAGGAGATAAAAGAACAAAAAAACTCCACAGACAACATCGACACACATCAGATACGAACACCATCCTAAAAGATGCCATCAGGGAAATATACCTTGTCCAAAAAGAAGTCACGATCATTGTTGTACAAAAGATAGACAGAGTTTTTAAGCAGCAAGAACAACAAATTAGAAAAGAAAGTCAACGTTACAGCCAGAGGTTCTGGACATATATTCGGAACTTAGAACCACAGAAGGCCTGACCCAAGATTGTCTCTCTCCAAACACGGGATAGTACCAGTACTGACGTAAAAGAAGAAGTAGAACAATATATGACGCAGAATTTTACATCTGTACAAGCAAGCTATGACATACCAATACACTAGCTCACAAACAACACAGCAGAAGGCCGATCCACAGAGCAGCAAGAAGCCGAAACTCTAAACAGAAGAATCTCTAAAGGAGAATAAAATTACGCATTGATGCCGTAAAAAGCCAGAAAGCATCTGCCTTCGACCATATCCCAAATGAATTTCTGAAAGTTTTATTTACAAATGCCAGGATAAGTGCTGCTCAACTGCTTCAACCTTCCTAGAAACACATGAAATACCAGAAACATGAAAACAAGATACATCTCCACAAAGGCAAGGGAAAAGCAGAAACTGTCATCATGCATATCTCCCAATAGCAGTGCTCAGCATCATATTTAAACTCTTCAGCACAATTTTAAATCACAGACTACAAACCTATTGCGAAAAAAAACAGCATACTCTGTGAATCACAAAATGGCTTCTGGCCCTAGAGACGCATAAGTGACAACATATTTACTCTCACTCAGGTGACATAAATGAAGATCAAAGAAAAATCACAACTCTGTCTCACCCTCTTACACCTGAAAGAAGCCTACGATTTGGACTCTTATGCGAACTATGGCAAAAGCTTGATGAAGTGCCTCTGGATAAGAAAATTACAGAACTTCTGAAGGCACTCTATGACGACTGTATCGCAATATACGAACTACTGCCACAAATCCCAAAAAGTGACCTTACAATCAGGTCTAAAACAGGGATGCTCATTATCACCTACCCTATCAAAATATATATATATATATATATATATATTATACCCTTTTGAGAAAACCCAATGCACAGGGGCCTGGACTGACACTATCGACAACAACAACAGATCAACGAGAGGAATAAACAATAATCTCTTGTTTGATATTTGCCAACGACATTTTACTTCTGGCTGAATCGGCAAGAGGCCTACAGGATCTATTTAATATCTGCTCACAAATTGCGACCGAAGACCACCTCAAGTTCAATACCGAAAAGACTCAATGGGTGGTCCTGAACTCATACTTTGACGAAGTGACATTCACACTGCAAGGAAACCATATAAAGAAGACAACAACTTATAGATACCTCAGAATTGAAACATCGGACAAAAACATCAACTACACCAACAATCAAAATTGGTTACAAAGAAATCGAACCACCTAAAAGACAGAGGTGGCATCTTTACCGACACTCATACAACCCGTACTCGATCGGTCGAGTTTTGTGGAAAGCGCTCGCTGTGCCAGCGACAACGTATGCTATAGACGCACTCAGATATCCAACTGAAGCCATGAAGTGCTTAAATAGACTTCAGAACGAACTGGGATGGTGGTTGCTGGGGGAAACTTCTGTACACCAACTGCCGCTATAACAGGTAAATTGGGGTGGTGACCTTTCGATATGCGGGAGGCAAGGTCGAAATTCCAGTACCTGGGTAGAATGAATTTCCTGCCAAAAACCAATTTCAGCAGACGGATATACCTACAACTGCGATACAAAGGCATTATAACTCTCTGGATGCAACGACTTGCAACATTGGAATCAAACTTTGGCTCAAGCCCAAGGCTCCAACTTACCAAAACAGAAAGTGAAGGGCGCCAGGAAGTGAGCGAATGGATCACCCAGATCAGCACGGACAACTGGCGTGAAGCGGTTAGCAGGGCCGTTACTAGGGGGGCCGGGGGCGCCCCCCCCCCCAAAATTTTTTTCATGTTTTACCTTTTCAGCTGATACTAAACTACTTAGATGACTGCAGCGCGACCACCAGCTGCCAAAGTTTTTCACACACTGCAACTTTTTTGCTATTCAAAGTGCTGATGTGGGCTAGTTGGTTTGAGTCACTTGTATTCATATTCGTAGCGCAAAAAAGAACCAGACGAAGACACGGAACGGCGAGCGCTAGCACCCGTCCTGTATATGTGTTCCTTTTGTGTCTGTGGCGAATATGAATACAAGTTTCCTGGCATTGCTTTCCTCTTATGCCTTTCCTCAAACCTTCCCTTTTACCAGAACACCTGAACGCTCCTCCGCCCTCTTTACCCCACGTCCACACACCTTTTTTGTACAGCTTTACACTTTACCCCTCCCCCACCTCGTTTTTTCGATACTCTCTCTCTTCTTTTTTGTCTTTCACCGCGCAGCGGTTAAGGGGCTTTCTGCACGGACTGCGTCACGCTCCCCACCGGGCTGCAGAAGTTAGGTGCGTTCTTCCTCTTCTAACCACTACCACTACCATCAAGTGTCAGCTTCGGGTTGTTGAGGCCTGTAGAACACCGAGAAAACATCGTGCCCGAAGCAGTGACCAGCCCAAGCTAAAGGAAGGAAATACTTTATACGCCGTATTCACATTTTTGTTTTCGGGGAACAGCTTCGGCGCTCGTCGGTCCACCGGATTCCACCCTCTTTGCGAGGCCGGGGACTTTCTACACGCCGGACGTATAAATAAATAATATTTCTCTCTCTCTCCAACCCCTCTGTATTCCACTGATCGTAAAACATCGGCCAGCTCATAATGAGTCCACCTGCACCTCACAGGTCCATGTCTAGTTGACGACCCAGGCCTTGGGGATTGATTATAGCCACTTGTGATGACTCTTTTCGAGGAACTGGCGGGCCACTGAATCTACTTTGCCGCAGCTTGACGGGATCAGTCCAGACTGGGGAGAGCACCTGCACGCCGTCGGAGAGGCGACAACACAAGCTTGCGTAGTGCTATTGCATCTTCCTTCATTCCGGAATGTTCGATGAGAAGGGCATAGGGAAGGATACCGGGACAAGAGTCGGGGCAGAAGGTGTTGGTCGGGACCAGCAGGGAGGAGATTCTACGACTCCCAGTATGCTTCGCTCTTCGAAGGACGGAGCCATTGTGACTATATGCCCGGGGTTCAATCCTACGGCCTACGAGTCAACAGCCGAGTGCCTTAGCCACTAGACCACCGTGTTGGGTGACACCTCAGGGGAGCATTCCGAAGACGCAGATCACAGTATAAACTTTTCACTAAAGTCCTCGCCATCAAAACAAATCACCGTAGACAACTACTAAAAGCCTGGCACATCCAAGCTACTTCGAAGAACATCAACCACTAACACGAAGTTCTGCCTTGTCTGTACACGCAAAGTATACGTTCGTCTACGCCGCGCACAAAGCAAATGCCCCCATCACAGAGTCCGGCACCAAAGGTGTACTCTACTGGCCTTTCACAGGAAAGAAGAAACGTTTCATGTCTGGAGGGCACCACGGGAGTACAAGGACTAACATTATAACCTCAAGAATGCATTTTCGGGTGGTCATGTCTATTAAGGGTATTCTAGCCGCTGTAAAGCGGGCAAGAGAAACATCATCCGCTGTTCTCTTCTGGCAGTCGAGGCAATGGCTAACGTCTCTTCAGAGCCGCTGGCCACTTTTGTGGGCGTGCACATGACTGCAGCCGCAAAACGAAAAGACACTGTACAACAGCGAAACAAACGAGGCTTGCGTCTTACTTCAAGAAAGTCCAAACAGATGAAGCGGACGCAGACGAGTTGCTTCTTTCCGAAGACAAAACTTCCCCTTCCTCAGCACAGGCGGAAAGCCAAGCGCGTCGGAACTTCTGTAGTGACTCAGGAGAATGTACCGGCCTTCGTGATAGAACACAAGCACGACACCCACACGTCACCGGCAGATGATGTCGGCTGCCGTGCAACTCCAAGTGACCCATTTTCGACAATCAACGCTATGCAAAGTGGCAGCAAGGTGAGTGACATGGCACTTACACAGTATAGTTCACCTTCCGTCTTTACGACAAGTGCAAACACTTTCGACTTGGGGCTGTTTTCTCAAAGATACTGGCATAGCCAAAAGGAGGAGGGTTCAAACTCCCCCCTCCAAGTTTTTTGTTCCCCCTTCCGCTACTTACCTGCCCTATTTTTTTCGTCACTTGGCACTGGCATTTTTTATTAATTTATTTATTTTTATTTTATTTAGGAATACTGCAGAGTCGCTTCACTCCAAGCAGGAGTAGACAAAGCAAAAGTGGTTTATCAAAATAACACATCAACAAATTATATCAAACATAACATGAAATCAATGCATGAAACACTGCAACTCAAAGAATACAGCGATGCAAGTTGACTCCAAGTATGGGTGGACAAAAAAAAGTACATCAACAGAACACATCAACGAATTATTAGCAACCGTAACATGAATTACCGCATGAAACACTGCTATTCAAAGAATACAACGATGCGAGGACAACTTAACCCACGCTTTTTTCTCAAGTGTGTAATAAACATTTCTACACTGTGGCTATCTACAACTTCTTTCGGTAGTTGTTTGCAGGCGCTTATGGTTCTCGGTAAAAAGGAATATTTGAATGCATCGTTTCAAGAGGTGTATTCCTGTATCATTTTCCCGTTAGCAAAACGTGCACTTGTGCGCTGTGTGTAATGTGTACTGTAATTCTGATTGTTAATTTGTATTAAATTGTTGTATAATATTTACAAATATTTTAATCTATTTTTGGCACTTCTTGCTTTAAGTGTATCAAGGCCAATATAATTCAGCATTTCTGTCACACTATCGGTGCGTTTGTATTTCTTGCAAATGAATCTGACCACGTATCTTTGAACTCTCTCTATTTTATCAACATTTTTTCTGTCTGTAAGGGTCCCATAGACATGACGCATACTCCAGACATTGCAGAACTAGCGCTTTAAATGCTGCTAGTTTAACGCTCAAAGGAGCTTTGAAAAGCTTGCGCTGAATAAACCAGAGGGATTCAAAAGCCTTGGTGCAGATTGTGTTGATTTTAAGATTTCAAGACAGATTTTCCGTGATAGTAACCCCGAGACATTTAACAGCCGGTGTTTCCTTAAGTGTAATATTATTTATACAATAAGAGTTGTTGAGAATGGTTTTGTTCCTGCATATACGGAGGACTAAGCATTTTTTTCGCATTTTGGAACATATTCTATTTTTTCACCAGCCTGAAACTTCAATCAGGGCTTCGTGGAGTGAGATTTAGTCAGCTGCAGATTCAACCATGGTGTATAGCACACAGTGGACTGCAAAAAGACGACTGTGTTCTCTACATCACTTAGTATTATACTTACAATATCATTTATATAAATGAGGAATAAAATCGGGCCCAGAACTGACCCTTGTGGTACCCATGATGCTACCTTAAGGGTCCCCGAGCAGTACTTATCAACCTGGACGTACTGACACCTATCTTGAAAATAAACGCGAATGAAATCAATCAGTTTTCTACTTATTTCAAATGCATATAGTTTACGTAATGAGTTACTATGGCGCACTTTATCGGACGCCTTTGCGTAGTCTAAAAATGCGGCATCTATCTGATCTTCGTTGTTTATCGCGAGTGAAAAATCATGCCATACACTAAGCAAATGTGTCAATGTTGAGAAACCGCGCCGAAACCCATGCTGGGCGTCTAGTAGCAAACAATTTTCTTCTAAAAATGTGGTCAAATGTCGGCAGATTGTGTGTTCGAGAATTTTGTAGCTTGTTGAGGTCAAAGATGTTGGGCGGTAATTAGACACACGCAAGCGATCAGATGACTTGTGTATGGGAATGATGCGGCAACCCTTCCAATCTAACGGGAGCGAGCACTGTGCTAAGGACGCGTTATAAATGATCAACAAGTAATGTGAGAACCACTTCGCATATCGCCGCCGCAAAAAGACTGTAGGGTTGTTAATGGGACCACCAGCTTTTTTAACATCGATCTCAAGAAGCAAGTTAAAAATACATCCCCAGTTGACAACAAGATCCTGCGTAAGAGAAATGAAGCCTTCAGACTCAGCAACAATATTACTATCTTTCGAGGTATACACAGAATGGAAATATCAGTTAAATGCATCAGCCACTACTTTATCCTCTGAGACTGGAGTGCCATTGACAATTAAAGAGATACTACTGGTTTTGCTTTCGCCCAAATACCTCCGAAATTTCCCTAGTGTCTCCTTGAGGAAATTGCCTAAAGTGGTGGTGAAAAAAATGTCCTTAGCTTTTTTAACCACAGTTTTCAACGCTGCGTTTAGTGTGTTGACAGTAGAGCCTCATGGCCGGCCCGCACGTCTCATTCTTTTAAGCTTTCTTTTCATGTGGATTATCTGCTCGTAACCCAGGGGTTCTGCTTCTTATTCCTAATCTTGCCGAGAACAAACATGGCTATAGCATGCAGACAAATTTGTTTGAATTTGCACCACAACACATTCACACTTTCATGAACATTGAAATCATCCGAACTCATTTCTAAAGAGCTTAGAATACTCTCATCATCTGCCCTGTTGAAGTCTTTCACAGTAATCCCTCCCTTACTTCTGCTGTAACACTTCTGAAAGGAGAATTTACCAAATACCAACCTATGGTCAGAGAGTACGTTCATGACAGTGACAGAGTCGCATTTGATAGTGGAACTCATAAACAGTAAATCAAGAATATGTGTAGTGGTAGCAGTGATTCTGGTAGGGGTAGAAACAATCTGAGTGAGACCACACAAAAAATCAAGGTTAACGAGTATCTCGGAGTACCTAACATTTGTGCCCGCTGGGCTCATGTTTGACTAAAACATTTCGGGTAAATTAAAATCCGCAGCTAATATAAATTTTACGTTCTCGCCTCGGAAACGCTGTACATAATTATGGAGTCGTTCTAGAAACCCAAGAAGTGCGGTAGGTGGACGGTATACAACACCAATAACAATAGAATAACCGTAGAAATTATTTTACAAAAAATGCTTTCGTGTTCAGGAATTGCCGGAAAAGTGGTCACATTTATGCTCTCCTTAATGACAATTGCTACTCCATACCCTCGGGTTTGCCTCTCAACCTGAGTATTTTGTACGATGGTGGAACAATTTTGTTATCAATCACTCCAGCATGCAACCAGGTCTCCGTCAGCAACGTAACGTGTGGGTCAAGTTCATAAAGCAGTGCTTCAAGTTAAGCTGTTTAATTCACAACACTGCACATTTAACTAGAGTAGCCGTAAATGACACTTCTCATTTCCCTGTCATTTGGATGCGCCATTCGAGTTCTTTTTGTGCGTTGTTTGTAGCCTCGTTTGCCCCGGGTGCAGTTTCATTGTATGCATTCGCCTCCCCTTAGCCGTCGTTCGGGTGACCATTCGATCATTGCATGACGCATCCTGATTTTCATTATCTTGTGTAACGCCACCGTTTGTACCCATTCCGGAGTCACCAAGCTTGCGTGTTTCGTTCATGTCCTAATCCCACACGTACGTCTCTTGATTGATAACTAGTTTATCATACTTCAGATACACTTTATCCTCAGGTGTGCGACTATCTTCAACGGTGGACCACAGCTGCATTCTTATTTTCTGAATTTTGTGTGAATAGTCCTCGGACAACGAGTACCCGGTGTTCTTTTGTTTCCTTGCATTTTTCAGCAGCTGCGTTCTTTCATTGAAAATGAAAAAGCTCATTATCACTAGTCCCGATTTATTTGCAACCTTTTTGCCTAGGCGGTGAATGCGTTCAAGGCTGCTTACTTGAATTCCTATTCTACTTTCAAATATGTCGCTCACAACAGCCTCCTTGAGCGAATCCACCATTTCAGTTTCACATTCATCTACTCCATAAGTAATCAAATTATTGCGTGAATTTATATTTTCTAAATTATTAATATTCTTCAGGAGAAATTCAGTCTTTTCATGCAACCTCGAAACAAGAGCTCACACTCTTTTACCCTTTCTACAGTCTCTGAGCATGACAGCAGTTTCTGTTCAATTGAGGCCAATCTTTTGTTAGTTTCAGCAACGTGACATTCTAAGCTTTCCCGCATAGACTTAAGCTCACTTGCGGCCTCCTTTTGATTATCTAGGATGGCGGCCAGTTGCTCAGAAACTGTAGGGCCAGGGTTCGTTTCAATATCCCCACTTAACAAAAGACCAATGAGGCACAATGAATCAAAACCACTCGCGACGTCTTCACATATCACCCTTGGGCAGCGACCACAACCAGACACAAGGAATCGCTCTTGTTGTCCTGACTAGTAGTTTTTCTACTAACCTGAGCAAAAAAAGGCGAGCCAGGTTAGCCGCATCTGCATCCTTAGGTTAATCCCCTGCCCACTGATGAAAAACGTTTGAGGGGTGGTGCCAGTCGGCTCAGGTGATGACGATGTTACTCCGGGATTCCGTTGCAACACAGGGAATAGTCCGAAATTTGTGGCATCTCTTCCACTCCAGAAAATATCGATGTCGTCAAGCGCTGTAACGTTCACTTGGGAGTGAAGCCTGTAGATGAGCGTTGACGTATCGACGTTGGTTTCTTGGTAGCGCACCAGTTCATTATTTGCAGCGAAAACCTGCGCAAAAATGCGAGCCAGGTTAGCCGCATCTGCATCCTTAGGTTGATCCCCTGCCCACTGATGCACGTTTGCTAAGAATACATGATTTAGAAACTAAGTGCTTCTACTATCACGATATCATTCCTGGTGTGATGAGTGAAGAAAACGACGACACCGACGGTAGTGCGGGGCAAGATGCGTGTGATTTCGAGCTAACTGTGCGCGTTAGGTCAGCCAATCAGCTGATCACCTGGGGTGGCCAATGAAGGTGGCGCACCACTATTGGGCCACGTGTGACCATTACGTGGCGGTAAGCTTTGATGCTGGGGATGAGCCGAAGCAGTGGCAGACGGAAGACAGCGGGCCGAAGCGTCGGACGCAGGCGATCCAGGTTCCGGCCAGGGAACGCGGCCGTCCACGCTGCTGCCGTCCAACCACCAGCTGGGGTGGCATTGCCGGCACGAGTACTGCATTTCGGGGCGCGGCCTGGCCTGCTGTTCTCTTCCTTGCCGAGGGCATCGCGGATCTCGGCGAGGCGTCTCCGTGGTCAGACGTTCGGCACAGTGACCTACGTGGCCTGGCTAATGGTCACCGTTGCGCCGAGCATCGTGTCTCGACGCAAGCTGTTCGCTGGACGGTCTGGCCCGTTACACGCATGGAGCATCGCGTCTTCGATGCGGGTTGACTGCTCCGTAGTCGCACCCACACCGTCAAACGCCGTCGTCACCAGAGCGTCATCCATCGACAAGTGAGCGCATTCCACAGCGCTTTTCCACCACCTCCTGCCCTGCACCTGATCGGTGTCTGTCGTACCGCCGATCTGGCATTCAGGTTTTTGAACGCTCTTACTTGAACTCTAATTGGTCATTTTTCAATCAAGCTTAGTTCGCTCTGTTGCATTGTATGTACCCTTCCTGCCTCAGTGTTTTCCATGTTTAGTTTTCGTGTTACGTCATAAACGTCATGTTTATTGTTACCGCGTCGTCTCAAACTCCATTTCTCCTCGCACGACACACAAAACAAGCGTTGACAATCTTTATCCCTCATAAAGAATAATTTTCATTACACCTGAGTGATTTTGCAAGGAATAATGCCTGCATACGGAAAAACTTGTCACGGTGTTTCTCAAGGCTTTGGCACCCTGTGAGATTTCTGAAAGGAATCTTGGCCGCCAGGGTTCTAAATTGGCTTGGCTATTAGATTAATATTACAGCAATGGTCATACTTGTACTTGCCGGAGCAGATCTCACCTTAGTAGATCACTACGATAATTTTCACTAGGCAGATGTTTTTTTAATGTAAAAAGCCAGCCAGACACAGTTCCAACGTCTGATAGGCCACGTCAAAGCATCTTACTGGTGGCTCTTTATGCGTGTGCCAAGATATACTCAAGGCGAATAACATTTTTATTAATCCTTTGCACGGTCTACAAACATCTAAATACACACGAACACAAACACAAACACATACACACATGCACGTGGCAGAATATTTGGTTCATACACCTAACTTCGCTCGTATGCGAAGGTGCAATATATTTATACATATTGTCACGGGGGTGAGAGAATGAATAAAATAAATATATTTACAAAAGATATATGGAGAGTCAGAGGCAGCTGCACCCAAGATAGAGGTACAACAACAACAACACAAGCACGGTCGCTTTCATCGTCTTCGTCGTCTATGATGCTCTTTTGTTGCCGATGTCGTGTAACAAATAACCCCCCACTGCTGGCAGCGCCGTCTCGGCGCCTAAATTAGAATAGGATCATATGCGGAGATGTGTAATTTCAGGCGGGTCACGTGGATGACCTCAGTGGCGGGTGGGGTTGACGACGCCTGACTGTCCAACGGAGATATCTCGTATGTGACCTCAGTAAGCCAGCGTAAAACCTTGTAAGGCCCCGAGTAGCGAGACAGGAGCTTCGAAGAGAGGCCAACGTGGTGGCATGGTGTCCAGAAGAGCACCAATGAACCCGGAGAGTAGAAAACTACTATGTAATGGCTATTGTAGAGGGCTATCTGAGAGAGCTGCGAGCCAAGAAGACGTTCCCGTGCGATTTGGCGGGCCACTTGAGCCCGAGCAATGGCATCCCGGGAGTACTCTGTAACCGTTTGCGTAGTTGATGGGAGAAGAGTCTCGAAGGGTAACTCTGAATGGTGGCCGAACAATGAATAGAAGGGGAAGAAGCCAACGGTGTCGTGGCGTGACGAATAGTACGCGAATGTCACATAAGGCAAATACTATCACAATCAAGATGATCCTTGAAAACGTATAAGAGAGCATTGTTGTCAAGGTTTGATTTAGACGCTCGGTGAGACCATTCGTTTGTGGGTGATAGACCGTAGTGAGCTTGTGACGTGTCGAACACGAGCGAAGGATGTCGCTTACTACTTTTGAAAGAAATGAGCGACCCCGATTGGTCAGCAGCTGTCGAGGAGCGCCATACTGAATAATTACGTCATGAAGCAAGAAGTCCGCGACGTCAGTAGCACAGCTTGTCGGTAGCGCTCGTGTGATAGCGTGTCTTGTGGCGTAATCAGTGGCTACGGCTTATCCACTTGTTTCTTGTGAGAGAAGTAGGAAATGGTACAACGAGATCAAGACCGACGTGATAGAAGGAAACGGTGGGTATGTCTATTGGTTTGAGCGGACCAGCTGGTGGCAAGGTGGAATGTTTGGAGTGCTGGCAGGACTCTAAGCAGCAACGTATTGGCGCACAGAACTGTAAAGGCCTGGCCAGAAGAATCTACGCCGCACGCGATCGTACATGCGCGTGGCCCCGAGATGTCCCGCGGTTGGGGCGTCGTGAAGCTGTTCAAGTACAGCGGAATGGAGTATCGCAGGAGCTACGAGTAGTAGCTCTGGTCCCTCGGCGCTGGTGTCACGTCGGTAAAGAATGCCATCGCGTTGAACGAACAAGTGTAGCGACGGGTCTACGTGGGACAAACGTAGACTCTGCATGATAGACCGCAAGTGGACATTACTTAGCTGTTGCTTGCGTATGTCGGTGAAAGCCGACATGGCGAAAACACAAGAGTCAGAATCATGTGCTGAAAGGTCGGGTGGTTCTACGGGGTGACGGGATAGACAGTCGGCATCCTGGTGCATTAGGCCAGATTTGTATTCCACGTCGAAGCTGTATTTTTGTAGTTTCAAGGCCCAACGGCCAAGTCATCTAGTTGGATCTTTAAGGGACGACAGCCAGCACAAGGCATGGTGATCTGTAATTACCGAAAAGGTTCAGCCAAACAAATATGGTCGGAATTTCTCGACTGCCCAGACTAGTGCGAGGCGCTCACGCTCTGTAATGGAAAACTTGCTATCCGAAGGAGAAAGGAGGTGACTGGCATAAGCAATGACGCGACTGTCCGCATTGCCGCTGGGCGAAAACAGCACTAATTCCATGTCCGTTGGCATCGGTACAAACTTCAGCATGGGCTGACCGGTCGAAATGGGCCAAGATGAGTGGGAAAAAATGATGTAAGGGTGCTGAAGGCAGTTGCTTGGTCACTACCCCAATAAAAAGGCATGTCCTTCTTCAGTTGCTCCGTAAGTGGTCGGGCAATGTCAGTAAAATTATTCACGAAACGTCGAAAGTAAGAACAGAGGCCGGTAGAGCTCCGTACATCTTTTGTGGAACGTGGTATGGGAAAATTTTTGACAACTCGAATTTTGTCAGGATCAAGTGTCACGCCTCAAGCTCTGACAAGGTGGCCCAGCACAGTGATTTCCCGACGGTCAAAGCGACATTTGGAGTAGTTGTGATGAAGTCTTGCTGTCCGGAAAACCTCAAGAACAGCCGTCAGGCGGCAAAGGTGGCTTTCAAATGTAGGTGAAAATACGATGACGTCATTGAAATAGCACAGGGACGTGGACCATTTGTATCCACGAAAGAGAGTCCATCATCCTACGAAATGTAGGTGGGGCATTACATAATCCAAATGGCATAACCTTGAACTAGAAAAGTCCATCCAGTGTGATTAATGCGGTTTTCTCACGGTCTCGATGATCGACAGAAATCTGCCAGTATCTTGATGGCAAGTCGATAAATGAAATATAGGCAAACCCACGTCGAGAGGATCATCAATCCGCGGCAGTGGATACACGTCCTTACGTGTTACTTTCTTTAAGTGACGGTAGTCTACGCAGAAGCGCAAGCTGCCATCCTTCTTCTTGACTAGCACAACTGGCGATGCCCATGGACTGCAGGAAGGTTCGATGACGTCTTTTGTGAGCATTTCTTCAACTTCGTGCTGGATAACTTGTCCCTCAGCATTAGACACGCGATAAGGACGTCGTCGGATGGGGCTGGCGTCTCCAGTGTTAATCCTATGAGTTACAAAGGATGTCTGACCCAAAGGGCGGTCATCAAAATCAAAGATGTCGCGGTAGGATTTCAGCAGGTGCCAGATATCAGCTGTCTGTGCTGGAAGAAGGTCCGCGTCGATCATCTTATCGATGGTGGCATCCGCTGCTCTCTTCAAGGATGAGATTGGAGCAAAGGACGAAGAAGATTCGGCAACTAACGCCGAAATGGCAGCATCTATAGAAGAAACTTTTGCCCAAGTCATGCCATCTGGGATAACTTGAGCGCACCAGCGGAAGTTTAGGATCGCAAGAAATGCTGTATTCCCCGTGACTGTCAAAAGTTTGTGAGGCACAGCAACATTTTTGGCCAGCAGAACGTTAGCAATAGGTGTCAACTTGTAGTCACCATCGGGAACAGGAGGGACAGATCTCAGGTTCACGTAAGTAACCGCTTGAGGTGCTAGGCGAACGTGATCTGCAGAACACAGACAGGGTTGAGCTGGTGTTGGGTCGCCATGGTAACATGGTAAATGAAGTAGAAGCATGCCGGTTCCACATTCATTAAGGGCAGAGTGGGCGGATAAAAAGTCCATGCCGAGGATAAGTTCATGGGAGCATTTCTCGAGCACAGCATATGGCAATGCCGTGGAGAAATCAGCCACGCTTATACGCGCGGTGCACATTCCAAGCACGGGGAACGTGCCGCCGTCGGCGACCTGGATGAGTGGTACTGTGGGTGGCGTTAAAACTTTCCTAAGGCGGCAACGAAGTTCTGAATTCATCACCGATATGTGAGCCCCTGTGTCCACAAGTGCCACAACGGGTGTGTCATCTACTTCAACGTCAATAAGGTTGCGTCGAGTCGGCATCATGGTCAGAGGATTCGGCGGGCACGTGGTCGATGCTGCATCATCTAGTTTTCCCGCGGCAGGTGGTCAGTCGGCGACGTTGGTTGGCGAAATTGGAGTGAGAGAGACGACGGGCGCCGGGAGAGCGTTGAACGGGACTCGTGAGCATGCGGAGATTGAGAGCGACGACGATATGGCGGCACAGAAGGAACGTTCTCACTGGTAGCCTGAGGTGACTCCCTGTAAGTTTTAAAGCGTCCATGATCCCTCTCCGGGCGATGGCTGTACCCATAGGATGCCAGATGCCAATACCACCGAGTGTTACAATGGTGGTCCACGTGTCCAATACGGTGGCAAATGAAACAAATAGGGCAGTCATCACCAGTCCTCTACTCGGCTGGATTGCGAGGGCGCACTGGAGGGTTTTGACTTTGGGCGTACGAAACCGAGGGGTGACGACGGTCGATCGGCTGAGAGAGATCTGTAGTGCACTCGGAGACCAGTCCAGCATTGGGAAGGTATTGTCGCACAATGGCATATACCAGTGGCACCATCTGAGGGCTATGGTCGCAGGCATGGGAGCACGTGGACACAAAAGACAGAGCTTCAAGTTCACGTCTCATGATCTTGGTCACGTGCTCTGCAGTTAACGGCGTCTGTAGTGCAGGCCCGCCTTCGCACGACCAGGTTGCTGCTGTGTTTGGTAGTCGAGTGAAATTATGGGCGATACATCGACTTTTTGCGGCCTCAAAACGCTGGCACTCCTTTATGATGGCATGAACCGTGTTGCATTCCTTGCATATGAGAAGGTTGAATGCTTCATCTGCAACGCCTTTCAATATGTGTGCTACTTTTTTGGTTTCTTCCATACCAATGTCTGCTTTTCGGCAAAGGTCAAGCTTGCCTTGTATGTAAGTCACGAAGGACTCTGATGACGTTTGCGCACGAGATGCCAACTCTTTCTAGGCCGCTGCCTTTATACCCACAGACTTGCCGAAAAGGGCGCGCATCTTTTTTTGCACGCATCCCAGCTTCCAATTTCATCTTTGTGGTTCTCGAACCACACTTTTGCTGTTCCTTACAAGTAGAACAGGATATTGCATAACATAAGAGATTCATCCCAGCGGTAATTCTTACTTGTACGTTCGTAAAGCAGCAACTATTCTTCAATGTAGAGAGCATCCGTGCCACAGAACGTGCCAGGATCTTTTAGCTGCGCAAGGACAACAGCTGTTGTAGTCGCCTCGGCGGCAGCGGGTCCCTGATTTCCCATGGTGGAAAAATCCAAGCGTCGGCCACTGCGGAGCTCCGTTATATCGCATTGTACCCTGAACCGCCACCAAATTTCATGGAGTTGAGAGAATGAATGAAATAAATATGTTTACAAAATATATAAGGAGAATCAGAGGCAGCTGCAGCCAAGGTAGAGGTACAACAGCAACACGAGCACGGTCGCTTTCATCATCTTCATTATCTATGATGCTCTTTCGTTGCCAATGTCGTGTAACAATATCATCACATGCCCAAACGGTTAAAGGCATTCCGAAGTGTTGTCTAGGTCGAGGCCCGTGTGCTCAGATTTGGGTGCACGTTAAAGAACCCCAGGTGGTCAAAATTTCCGGAGCCCTCCACTACGGCGTCTCTCATAATCATATGGTGGTTTTGGGACGTTAAACCCCACAAATCAATCAAGTGTTGTCTAGGGACAAAGGTGCAACACAGGCAAACGTGCCGGCCACTCACAGCCTTAAAGAGACCTACTAAAGTACTCATCGTTAAACTTAGGCTGATAAATTAAAACATGGTGGTCATAAACCTAAAGCAGCGTAATGAGATATGCAGTGCGGGCAGCTGCAGCGAGCACAAGCTTTATTGTTCAGTAGTGTGGCAAACAGCGCAAGAAAAAATAAATAAATAAATTTGTTTTACATCTTGTTTCTTTTGCGTTAACGTGTATTTGACAATTTAATAACTTGTATTTCACGGTGGATGTTCAGAAGAGCGATGCCAAGAAATCTTTCATTTGTTGTTGTAGCTCTCATTAACGTCTTTGGACGTTTCAGCGGTGAAAAATAGCTTTCCGCTTCAGCTGTGCTCACGGGCAGAGTTGCCAGAGTTTTTAGAAGATGGTGCACGTTTGGGAAGAATACTGCTTGCACCGTAGACATGCTCAGCATTTCTCGCTTCTCTAGCTTCCATTTCACAGCCCATACTGCTAACTGCCTTTGCAATGCCAAAGTTGATATGATGTTTGAGTACACATCAGCGAACTCCTCGGCAGTCGGAAGACTGGGAGATTCGAGAATATTCTGCGGCCGGAGGAAAGAAAACGTCTTCAAGGTGTGTCGATGCCTTTTAAAGCACTCATTGAAAGGGTCTAGAACTAGTCCAGAAAAGGCCAGAAATACCGAAAGCCTAATGTGATCTTAAACGCTAGCCGCTGGCACGTTACTACGATGAAGCTGCGTGCCTGTGACAAGTGGTATACTCATATACACCAGTTGTCAATATACCTTTTTTCAAGCAATCCCTCAATGCAACAAGGGCAGGTTGGTAGGCCGAGAGAACCAGCCCTTCCTCCATCTGCTGCTCGTTGACGCCGTACGAGCACAAAACGAAAAAACATGCCACCGCTTGTTGAAAAGGGTCTGAACGTGCACCTGCATGTTTATCTACGCATGAACTGTGAATTGCATAACGCAGTCAGTGTAAGTATCACTGGACATGTGTATGTAGAAGGTGAGCGGCATGCGAGTTGTTGTGAACCGAGACACGTTGTCAAAACATTCTATCGTCCAGAATGGAAGCTCGAAAACTAAGTCATAGTTATTCAACGATGAACTGCTCATAAAGCACTGTGACTTTTATTACGATCGTGGTTTTATTGGGTCGTTAACACAAGACTGAAAAGACGTGTTACAGCTATACAATTTTTAAAATTTTCATGGACAACTCACGCGCTGGAAATAAGAAAAGTAAACACATATAAACGCGCTTAAAGACAAAAAATGGAACTAGAACACACGTGAGAGACACCTTATTTAAGTAATTTGCTGTTTCTGATGCTTAAGTTTCTGCGGAGCATGTTTGCTGGCAGTGTATTCGGCATTGAGTAAGACCACTAATGAATTTCCCGTTGGCTCATTCAACTGTGTTTAAGTGAGGAATATTGATAGTGTACTTACGCTCTGCGAAGAAAAAAACTTGGGCTCATTACATGAGCAATAGTTCGCAGTGGCAAGAAGGGGTGGTGTCTTGTCTATATATTGTTGCATAGGTTTGTGAATAGCTTGTTCGCGCTGCAAAAAATCAGTCGGCCGATCTTCACCCGTGAAGGAACCGAGAATGTCGCGGTTAATCCATGCATAAGTTTTGCATGCACTGACAGGATGTTTGGAAGCAATGCGAGGTGAGGGTACCCAGACAACAATCGATGTCCTCAGGTTGTCCTCATATGGTATATTAGTCCTCGCACAGTTCTCATTGACCATGGTACATACTGAGAACGACACAAGCTGGTTTGACCCGGAAACGTCTTTTCGAATGCTTTCTGAGGACAACAATTTATCCGGAAAAAGTAATTTCAAAGACGTTTTGGTGAGGACAAAATCAATGCACTAGCGCTGGTTCAAACGTCTTTTCAAGTGCTTTCTGAGAACAACAATTTGTCCGAAAATGTCATGTCAAGAACCTTTTGGGGATGACAAAAGCATTGCACTGAGCCCTTATATATAATTCCTCAAGACCTTTGCGCACCAAGTAGATGCATTTCATGTGTCATAACTTTCTCCACACGTTTGTTTCAGTCATAAAGTTATTGTATGTTTTCGCCTGGTTTGTTTCTTTTTTGGCAGAAAATTTTCAAAAAACGCGTCCTAATAAATGAGACACGCGTAATTATTTGGCTTAGCTATTGAACCTAGTATTGCGAAATGCCCATTTGAAACAGTGTGTTCCTAAATGTCACAGCCTTAAATTAGTCATTATACACCACTGTAGCGCGTAATAAAAAACTAGCAGCTGGCAACCATTGACCATGCGGCACCATTCTGGATAGTCCAGTAGCCAAGCCATTCGAAGCCATTCCAAGCGGACTAACTGTCAAAATGGGGTCTGTCAGGAAAGATGCAGTGTAGTAGTGAATGTTCGTGTCCTTTGTTGTTTGTGTGCATGGTTAAAAGTGAGATATGTGTGAGAGTGTAAGTCGTAGGTGACGACGGGAAGTAAATTGCCGTGTCGATGGGTGCACTGGGCTGCTCAATGTTCAGACTGGTCATGGATGCATTGTCACCAGCCGACTGCCCAGTGGTGTGGTTCGAAGCAGCCTGAAACACCAGCCAATCGCGATCAATTGTGCTTCGAAGCAGCCTGGTCACAACGTGAAAGGATCGACTTATGCATCTGACACATGGCCCGACATCGGGAAAGGCAAGTCAACGCCCGTGTCGAGTGTACTCGTAGGCTGTCAGAGCGAAGCCTCTAACACTAGTGCATGCGTTTGCCAAGATACACGTGGGGATGAGTATAGTATCGTGCGGTGAACGCGCCGTATGGAGAACACAGGGCACGGCGCTGAAGCGCCGGTCAACACGAGGTACACAGCAGCCGGTAGCCAAGCAGGAACTCTCTTATTATGTACAATGCTGTGCATATATATACAGGGTAGTGCCCCCTGAGAACGAAAATGCTTTACATGAAACCAAATCTGGCAACCATAAAATCGAAACCAAAACACCACATCATCCCCCCCGAGAAAGAAAAAGACATGTGGCTCTAAGATCCTTATACAATGAGTAACTTTTATAACCTTATACAATTTTAGAAGAATGCAAGGACACATGGAACTTTTGTATTTAAAACCTTAACATCCCCCCCTCCTTTTTTCATAAGGTAACTAATTGAAGAAGAGAGAAGCGGCAAAAGAAGGAGAAAGAAAACATAGCTATGTACAGGGCCACCATGGCTGAAAGCGCTCATACAGACAACATACAACAAAAATCAGAGCATAACAGTGTATCCCTTATACATTTATACAATAAATAAATGCACAGCATACACACAACAACGCACACGTATAGTACAGGCTCCAAAATACGAGTAATGAAGAAGAATTTAGGACACGAAGTCCTTAAACCTGGACGTTTTTTTACGCGAACGCTTAAAGCGTCGAAGCTCATTGCACTCTGAAGCGCACCCTTGTGGAGCAGCAAGTGCATTATGTGGAAATAAGCGTACTGGCTCGATTACCCGCTGCTCAGGCGCCGGTGAGAGTATAGAGTCCGACGACTCGCTTAACCGACCCTCTGTTGTAGCTGGGGACGGAGAACCCGGACGCGAAACATGGGAACCTGAAGGTTCGGAAACATGTTTATTAGTGTTAGGAAGGATACAGGCATGGGGACTGCGCTCGTCAGTCAAGTATTGATACGGAGCCTGAGAAGAGTCCGGGAATTCTGAAGCATGCTCGGTGCACGGTAAAACTTCATGGTGGCTGGGCATCACAGCTGGATTTGAAACCGGTGCCTGAATACCATTTCCCCCAAAGACAGATGGCGATGCTGTTGGTATAGGGATAGAAACCAATCGTGGAACCAAGGCAGAGTATTGCGACTGGTTCTGCAAAGGTGGGCTCGGCAGCTGTTCTGCAAAAGTTACCACTAATCTTCTGCACTTCATCATGCAGTTTTTTTTTTCATGCCTTCGCTCTGATGTTCTTTCCTGCGCTGTCTGGATCAACAACGTGCGCATCACTGGTGCGCGCGCTACCGTCCCGTGGACCTGCTCAGATTTCAACATGCGGGACTTGGCTGGACAGAACTCTGGATTCAATGTGGCAAGCCATGCCACTATCTCAGCACATGGTCCTGGGCACAGCTTGGAAGGCCCCATTGTCAACGACATCAATTGTTCCCCAAGCTATAAAGCCACCGCCCCCGTCGGCATCGCCTTGTGGGCTCGGCAGCTGTTCTGCGAGAGTGACCACTAATCCTCTGCACTTCATCATGCAGGTTTTTCTTCATGCCTTCGCTGTGATGCTCTTTCCTGCGCTGTCTGGATCAACAACGTGCGCATCACTGGGGCACGCACCACCGTCCCATGGACCTGCTCAGATTTCAACATGCGGGACTTGTCTGGACAGTACTCGGGATTCAACGCGCCAAGCCATGCCACTATCTCAGCACTTGGTCCTGGGCACAGCTTGGAAGACCCCATCGTCAACGACATCAATCGTTCCCCAAGCTATAAAGCCACCGCCCCCGTCGGCATCACCTTGTGGGCTCGGCAGCTGTTCTGCGAGAGTGACCACTGATCCTCTGCACTTCATCATGCAGGTTGGTCCTTCATACAGCCTATACGCAAAAAAGTTGAGCAATTACTTCTTACTTCAGCTGCTGAGCCCGCAGTGCCTGTTTGCCACTAGTTGTGAGTGTGGAGCTGTCGTGCGTTCCTTGCTGCTAGTCGCGAGTGATATCGAGTCGAACACAGGGCCCAATAATGTGGCGATTCTCGCCGAGCTGCGTAAGCTAACTGCCGATCAAGCAACTGCCATTATGAAAATAAAAACAATAAGGCACAACTTGTTGCCACTAATAACACTAGCGCCGAGCTCGCTAAGCGTGTGGCTTCTGTATAAGCGAGTTGTGAACACATCGAGCACTTGCGGCAGCAGCTTGGAACCATACAGACTGACAACACCGAAACTGCGTATCGTGTTTCTCTTTTAGAAAGCCGTTTTGATGAGGCCGAAATTCAGTCCCGCCTCAACAACCTAGTCTTTTATGGTATCCCCGATTCTTCATCTGAATCACGTGCACACCCTGACTTTCAACTTTGCTCCGAAAAACTGAATTTTACAGTCGAAACAAAAGAAATAGAAAGAGCGCATCACTTGGGTCGCCTTACCTCTGGCCGTAATCATCCCATAATTGTCAGATTTTCTGCCTTTAAGACGAAACAGGCGATCCTTACTAACGCTCGCAAGTTGAAAGATACCACATACGGCATTGGGGAGGACTTTTCCTAACGGGTACAAAACGCACGTAAACACCTTGTCGCCTTTGCGAAAAACAAGTCCGTGCCTTACTACCTTCGATATAAAACGCTACACATCGGCCCACGACGCCTCTTCTTTGATGAAGGTTCACAAAGCGTGCAAGAACAACTATAGCTATCTCGTCACGCCCGTCAACCGCGCAACCACCTTACTCGCATGCCCCGTGCCACCGTTTCACTCCCGGTTATCTTCACTAACATTCGCAGCTTCCTTTCAAAACGTGAAGCCCCGCCGCGGTGGTCTAGTGGCTTAAGGTACTCGGCTGCTGACCCGCAGGGTGCGGGTTCGAATCCCGGCTGCGGCGGCTGCATTTCCGATGGAGGCGGAAATGTTGTAGGCCCGCGTGCTCAGATTTGGGTGCACGTTAAAGAACCCCAGGTGGTCTAAATTTCCGGAGCCCTCCACTACGGCGTCTCTCATAATCATATAGTGGATTTGGGACGTTAAACCCCACATATCAATCAATCAAATCAAAACGTGAAGTAGTGTCAAATATGGTGTCATCATCCCATGGTAATGTAGTTGTACTAACCGAAAATTGCCTTTCCAGTGAAATCGCTGATGCTGAAATTTCGAACAACTTTCCCAACTTTGATATTTTTCAAAAAGACAGGCACGGTGGCAGAGGGGGTGGGGTATTAATCGCCGTTCATTGTGAACTATCCTGTTGCCCTCTCAATATATCAAGTGACCTCGAAATTCTGTGGCTGATCTGCCGTACCGAACCTTCATCTATTATTGTTGGCGTGAGCTACAGGCCCTATACTCATCATTCATATTTTTCCAGCAAACTTAACACTATTTTGAGTGATTTAGCCAAGCGACAACCTAATGCATGTATCTTGCTTTTCGGTGACTTTAATTACCCCAGTATTGATTGGTCTGCTATGTAATTAGCTACAGGTAACTCGGAGGCAGCTGAATTTCTGGACTTCTGCTCTAACCATAATCTGACCCAACTGATAAAAGAACCAACTCGTGTCACGGTAGATTGTGACAACACGCTTGACCTTATTCTGACATCGCATCCCGAATTTCTGTCATCAATTAGTTACCTTAACCAAATAAGTGACCATACAGTAATTCATGCCACATTTTTCCTCAAACCACTTTTTCACCATTCCCCAGCAAAAAAATTCGCCTCTACAATAAAGGTAACTACTCGGTCATAAATGACGAACTGCATGAATTTTGTCGGTCCTACGAGTCGAGTCGACATTTCACAATCGCTCAGTGCAACAGAACTGGTCAGATTTTCAGGGCAAGATGAATGTTTTAGCGGACAAATATAATTCAGTCACCAGTATTCCTTCTAATCGTCGTAAGCCGTGGTATACCAAAAACCTTAAAACACTTGAGAACAAAAAGAAGTGGCTCTTTCGTAACGCAAAGTTTAAACCAAATGCCGACTCGTGGAACAGATACTATCAAGCTCAACGCGCATATCTCGCAAAAGTTCGTCAACGTAAACATTCATTTTTTCACTCAGACCTTCCCCGCATGATAACCTATTACCTCCGTAAATTCTGGCAAATCATCAACCCTCAGCCCAACCACTCTATCCGTATCTATACGGATCAGTGTGATATCCTTTCAGATACTGAGTGCGCTAATACATTCAACGCCGCTTTTTCATCCGTTTTCACAGCCGAACCGGACAACCCCCCCCCCCCCACTTGAGTGCCCTACCACTATCATGTCAATAATGCCGGCTACAAATTTCTCGCCCGAAGGCATCGCATCACTGATTGAAAAGCTAAAGGTTTTTTTGTCCGCAGTTGTTGACGACGTCACTTCTATAAACTTCTAAAAAACACTAAACATATTTCTGCCGCAGTCTTAACTTTGTTGTTCTCGCAGTCTCTATCATCAGGCACTCCACCGAACGAATCGAAAGTGGGGAAGGTCGTTCCCGTCTACAAGTCAGGTAACAGAGATTCACCATTAAAGTACCGGCCCATCTCCCTAACCAGCATATCATGTAAAATCATGGAACATATTATCTACACTAACATCATGAACTTCCTCGATTCCAACAACTTTTTTATTCATCACAGCATGGTTTTCGCAAAGGTCTGTCTTGTGAAACACAGTCCCGCTCTTTTTATTCATGATCTGCATTCCAACATGTACTCTAATATAGAGGTAGACGCAATATTCCTTGACTACGCTGAAGCCTTCGACAAGGTACCACATCAACGCTTGCTGTTAAAACTTTCCCTCCGAGGTTTGCATTCAGATGTCATACAATGGGTTAAAGAATTTCTTACTAATAGGTCTCAGTGTGTGTGCATCAATAACATAGCTCTCACCCCGTCTCTGTATCCTCCGGCGTCCCCAAGGGTTCCGTGCTGGGTCCCCTATAGTTCCTGATATATATCAGTTATCTGCCATTGGAAGTTTCTAGCTCTATTCGCATGTTCGCAGAGGACTGCATTATTTACCAGTCAATAAGAAATACATCCGACCAGGCTGTGCTGCAGAGCAGTTTATCTAAAATCCTGAATTGCTGCGATCGCTGGCTGATGGTCCTGAATCCCAGTAAATGTAAATTAATGTCCGTCACCGGCTCGCGAAGCCCTCTCCTCTATCCGTACAAAATTGCTAGCACTCCTATTGAATCTGTTAGTACCTTCAAATATCTCGGTGTAACCATCTCCAAAGATCTCAATTGGTTTCTGCATGTGCCCAACGTCATCTCATCCAGTAACTAAACCCTAGGCTTTCTCAGACGTCATTTAGCAGCATTGCTCCCCACGTTGAACTCATCGCATACAAATCTTTAATTCGACCAAAACATGAGTACGCGTTCGCAATCCGGAATCCTCATCAATCTTATCTCATAGACGCATTAGAAATGGTGCAGAACCGCACCATCAGGTTCATTCACTCATCATATTCGCATAACGTTAAGGTATCCTCATTAAAGGCGGCAGCTGGCCTGCCCACCCTTTCTTGTCGCCGTCGCACTGCCAGCCTATCCCTGTTTCACAAAATGTATTACAGTTCACTCAATCAGCCACCTTACATCTCACCGCCTGCTCGCATATCCCTTCGTACAGGCCATTGCTTAAGTGTTGCTCGTCCTAAAACCCGTACTCTCACCTACTCGTCTTCTTTTTTCCCACGCACCATTGTAGACTGCAACGGCCTTCCCTACGCCGTCGTTTCAACCACCAACACAGATGCTTTCATTGATGCTGTAAAAGTGCACCACTCATCCTGAATGGTCATGTATCAAGTATCCCTACTGTACACCCACCCCTTATGGAACGCCCCCACTCGGGGCCTTTAAGGAAATAAAGTGAAGTGAAAGTGAAAGGTATTGAAGAGTGCAAGCGTGAAGGTGCTTCCTGTTCGGCATGGGCGATTAGAAGTTTAGAAGCATTCCAAACTGATCCATCACTGAGCTTAAATGCTTAGAAAGCGATCGATGTTCAGATGTGTCAGAGAAATGCGTATAGGATCTCACCGCCGTCATAGCGGTGAACTGACCTATATACTTTTGTTTTTTTTCTGGTACACGTACCTTGATTCTTTGGTCAACCTGAATGAGTGGAGGCTTGGCTCCTCGCTTCTAATGTACATAATTACTCCTGTATTTCTGCTTATGAATAACTCGCTTCCTTATGGTCTTGCCCGAAAAGGAGTGAAAAGTTGAAGGGAACGGCCGATCAGTTATGTCAACCGCAGTGCGAGGTTGACGCTTATGAAGCAACATCGCGGGAGATGATCCCGTAGTTGCATGAGCAGAAAAACGGTAAGTACGCAAGTATTCCATAATTGCCTTCTTTACAGGACGTTGTTCTAGTTGGGCTAGGTGAATGTACTCTTTCAAAGGACTCTGTTGAACCGCTCAACCTGCCAATTGGTTTGATTATAGTAGTTGGAAGAGCAAAGGTGTTGAATACCTCGTTTGGAAAAAAATTTTCAAGCTGACGAGAATTAAACTGGGGACTGGTGTCGGTTCTAAGCACGCTGGAAAAGCTTCACGGCAAAAAACTGAAGTCAAGAAGGTGATTACTGCATCAGACGTAACGTCTCGAACGAAACAAGCCTCAGACCATTTGGAGTAACAGTCAATCAAAGTGAATGCAAAGCGACAATCTGGGGGAACATTTGAAAGAGGACCACTAATGCCCATGCCTAACTTCTCCCATGGTTTCTCAGGAAAAGAAACTGGTTGTAGGTTTCACCGATTTGTCGGCAGCCTGACAGATGTTATAGTTCCAAACCTCACTTTCCATTTGTTTGTCAAGGCATGGCCACCAATACCTGTCACGAAGCAGTTGTTTTGCATGGATTATGTCTGGATGATTCTCATGGGCCAGCTGAATTAATTGCCCCTGCAAGTTTTTGGAACTGTAACACGTTTCTCGTGGAAAACGAGCCCATCGGCATAAGGCAGTTCGTCTTTCACTGCAAAGTAAGGTACAAGTATTGAAGTCAAATGCTTCTTTAGAGGCAAGTCCTCAGCAACGTATTGAATAAGCTTCTGGAAGGTACCATCATTAGCAGTGGCTGTCTGCAACTCGTCCTTGTTTAAGCATGCAGCAACCAAAAAAATTATCTCTTCTTCCGGCCCCTGTGCTGGCGGAAGCTGTACTGGCAGCCGAGATAAAGCGTTCGCTACGACATTATCGGCATTTTTGCAATATTGTACAGAAACTTTATAACAGCCGGGCGCACAATCCAGAAGTTCACAAGGGGCGTCGCCCCACCGCGCCAGCTGACAGCCAAGTAGTTAAATCCTGGTGGTCAGTCCGTAAGGTAAAATGCCGACCGTAAAGATACACATGCCATTTTTCTACAGAAAACAAACAAGCAAGGGCTTCACGCTCCCCTGCTGAAGAGCTGCGTTCCGCCGGGAACAATGATCTAAATGCAAAAGCAACAGTTAGCAGCTGATCTCCTCTCTGTTGTTGAAGCACTGCTGCGATGCTACCATTGGATGCATCGGTGGTAATTACCACCGGAAGATTGTTATCAAAATTATTTATGACCGGGCGGTTAACAAGTAGTTCTCTAACCTAGTTGAAACTGACATTGGCCTCAGCGGACCAGTTAAAATTCTGACCATGCCGGAGCATGCGACGAAGAGGCTCAACAACATCAGCATAATGCGGTAAGAACTTTGCATAATATCCAACTAACCTCAAGAAGAAATGGAGTGTTTTAACATCAGGAGGAACAGGAGCATCAAGAATGGCAGTGACCTTAGACACAACCGGCGATAAACCGCGAGCACTTATGTTATGATCTAAAAATTTAATTTCAGTAGCAGCAAATACACAGTTGTCATTAAGCTTCACGCCACATGAATCTTTTTAGACAAGACACCTTTCAAGTGCACATTATGCTCTTCCCGAATACGGCTCAAGACTAAAATGTTGTCTAAGTAGCAGACAGCACCTCGGCACCCCTTCAGTACATCGCTCATCAATTTTTTGGAAAATAGCTGGCGCAGATGCCAGCCCGAAGCACACTCTGGGAAATCTGTAAAGCCCTTAATGCATTGAAAAGTAGTAAGGTCACGACTCTCCTCCGCTAACTCAACCTGGTGGTATGAGGATGCAAGATCGAGTTTAGAAAAAAACTTTAGCGCCTGTTAACTATAGTAAAAGTTCCTCGATGTGAAGTAGAGGGAACTCGTCCACCCCATTGGCCTTGTTAGGCTTACGGAGAACGACGCACAGTCGGATGGAGTTTTCCTTGCAGACGATGACCAAGGGAGACACCCAGTCCGAAGCATCCACCCTCTCAAAGATTCCAGTAGACTCTAGTCGTTGAAGATCGTCAGCAACTTGTTGCCTCAGCAAGAAGGAAAGATGACGCAGTTTGGCCGCCACTGGCTGCTCACCAGGTCGGCGCTTGGCACGGTGAACGTAATTCCGGATGGTGCGGATGTCCTAAGAAAACAGGTAGTGATACACCGGTGGCGCATTCACCGGATCTGCCGAGGAGTCAACGAGAGAACAAGTGAAGGTCTCACCTCTGATGATTATTTTTTTCCGAGCTCGAATGGCCTCTAATCCCAGGAGCTAGGTGCCTTTGTCCGTGACGCAGAAGGAAATCGTGGTGCAGTTTCCGTTGTACGAAACTGTTGCCTTAAAATAGCCATGATTATTAATGGCTTGCTTTGAGTAATTCTGTAGAACAAGGTGCGAAGGTAGCAACTTGATATGCAAAAATTTCCTTTTATAATCTTGGACGTTGAGTAATGACATACCCTACCAGTATCGATGAACATGTTGAATGTCGATTCATTGATCCATACGAGAAGATAGAGAAGTCCAATAGGGGTGACTGTTTCGTCCAATTGCAGGACAGTAACTTTATTGGTCACCGTCGACGTGCTTTCATGACCGGTCGACTCCGTAGTACTGCGGCAAACCCGCGCGAAATGTCCACAACCTCCGCACCGCGAACACGTCCGGCTCCTGGCAGGGAAAGCGGCGGAGTTGGCCCAATGCCGCGTCGAGTCGCAGCGGAGGCAGGCACACGCGCGAGCTGGCGGCGAAGCTGGAGTTGAGGTGTCCGCAGCACCGGAAGGCGAGGAAATGCACGCAGGAAAAGTCCCGCTGGTGCCATCTTAAACCGAAGCTTGGGGAGGACGGCCGCCATTTCGCCTGAAACCTTGAATTGCCCGGCGAGCAGAGCTGCCATCTTCAATCGGACACGATGACACTGTGTCGACTTGCGCTCCAGATAACTGTAGCAACGCACGGTTGACGCGCTCCTCCTCTCTCGATAAGTCGTGTGCCTTCTGTAGTGTGAAGTCCTTGCCCATCTTGAAAAAATTTCTTTGGAGGTGCAGCGACGCGATGCCAAAGACAGTCTGGTCGAAGGCGAGGATATCGCTCACCGTGCCGAATTCAGAAAGCTTGGCTACTCAGCGTACTTGCTGAATGAATTCCACCAACTATTGTTCTGGGCCCGAACGCAAGGCTATGAAGTGGGCGCGCTGACACGCCGCGTCCGGTTGAGGCTCAAATAGTTCATTCAACAGCGCAAGGGCTGCGTCGAACACGTCCGGCGTCGTCTCCTGAGTTGGTCGGTTGGCTCCCAGCTCATCTTCGGCGGCACGCAAGGAAAGTCCCTCGACGCCCAAGGCATTCAGGAGCAGTGCCTTCTTGTGCTCCGGCGTGGCGTCCCTGGCAGTGGTGTCGAGCTAAACCTGTAACAAAGGACGCCACTGCCTCCATGGGATAGGTGGTACACCGGGGCACTGAAGGAACGAAGCCGGAGGGATAGCCGCGGTCATGCTTGCCAAAGAGAGCGTTGAGAACACAGTGCAGGAGAGACGCGCACGTCCGTAGGCCTTGTGTTCGGACTGGCACGACAAATGTCAAAAATTCGAAATGTATGCAGGAAATACAGTACCGGTGAGACAGCTTTCACGGGTGCTGAGTCGACAGCACAAGCAAAAAGGCTGGATGCCCACCTTATGGCCTGCTGCTCGTGGGTTGAAGATCCTCGTCGCCAAAATGTAGTATCATGCGGCGGATGCACCACGTCGAGAACACAGGGCACAGTGCTGAAGCGCCGGCTGACACAAGGTGCGCCACAGAACAAGTACTAGTTTAGAGAATGGAAACTGTACCTTTGGGTTGTTGTATCAAAATAAGATGCAAATACGTAGCGGCAGCGTACTAAACTGGAATACCGTGAGGTGAGATGGTGCTGGTAGTACTATCATCATCAATGCATTTTTGCTGCTGGTGAGGGGCTCGTAGCTGGTTCACGCTGCTCGCTTCCTCTGGTATTTTTTTTGTTGTTAAATCATGCTTCACGTCTGTAATTATTGCCAGGTGACCAATCTGGCCTCGACCGGCAAAAGCAACGTTAATCAAGTAAGGTTTGCATCGTTTATTGCGAGAGTCCAAGCCGGTACAACCAATGTATACGGTCGGGTCCAAACAAAACAAGTCACTTATACCTATCGAAAGCTTTCAACTCATGTGTAAAGACTCCTGAAAGCTAATAAGCATATGCATATAACTGAACCTCAAGATCGCTGAATGAACGTCGCTCTCCTTGTGTTGCGGCATTCAAATTTAATAGCGTGGCTTCAAGACAAGGGTCTGATTCTACCGTCAGATGCGGCGCTTGTCCTGTAGTGTTGATCTTGAAGTGAAGTGAATGCATGATGTGGAATCTGGAAGGAAACTTGCACATTGCCGACAGATAGTGCCCGCGCTGAGAGCATTGTAGTTTGGCTAAATTTGTTAAATAGGATATTGCAGATGCGTGCAGTCCTGAATTTTTCACCCTCTACAATGCTACAATGAGTACTTAACAATTGTGCAACGTCGTGTCGACAGGGTTGGCAGTAGTTTTATTTCTCAGCCGTGAGCCCATATTATAGGAAATATGTATTTTGGTTATGGGCCTAAAAATATTTCAGACTTGATACATTTATTATTAGAGTTAGGTTGCACAGTTACTACAGCTAGAATTTCTCGTCGCAGGTAATTACCGGCCTGCTTTGTACGCAGCGAACATTTAAGGAACACTTATGAGGTGTAGCGCTTACAGGCCGAAAAGGCCAAATTTAAATAAAATAGGCTTTAGGCATGGATTGTACAATTTTGTTGTTCGTATATCTTTGTTGGTGCTCTTACAGTATTGTCACGGGGTCGTGACGTGGCCGAAGACAGAAGACCTTATGTTGGGATATAACTGTTTATTTGGGCGAACCTGTGCCCGGTAAACGGAAAGTTCGAATACGGTAGCAGTCTTGCACAGATAGCCTTTAAGAGAATTTTATTTCCGGATATATCTTACACAGCTTATGTGCACACATAAAAAAGGACAACGGTGAACAATGCGTATGTACAATGCAAGCTGTTATATACAGCGAAAGAACTTATAGCGTATGCAGTGACGTACAATGCAAAAATTGTACAACAAAGACAGTACATTCATGACATAGAGTTCATTAAACTTAAATGAACAGTAAGCCTATATAACAAACGAGGGGAGTTCATTCACAGTGTAGCGTGATATTTTGCATTCACCTGTGAGGACAATTTGCTCTCACGCTCAAGAACATTATTGCACAAAATGACATGTTTCTAAAGAAGAAAAGAAAAATACACACTGTAATGTCACAGTGGTACAAGCTCTAGCCCACCTCCTCAATAAGGCAAGAAAGGCATGGACACTCTGTTGTTTTTTTACAAAAATAAATCGCGTAGACCACCATCGGAGGAAAGCCTCCTCTCCCAGCATGACTAGTTCTGCGTTAAGATGCATAAGCATTATGTTTCTTAGCCGATGTAGTAGAGGAAGCATGGCTCTCTGGGGGTGTCCCCTCAGGCAGGTCAGTCCCCTTCGTTTTCATAATACGAAGGCTCCGATAAGCCATTAAGAGTACGACAAAGTTATTCCTGTGGCTAGACTTCCACTGCATACTTGTTTGAAACATCCTGGTAACCATGCGCCAAAAGGTGCGCGCTAATATACATTCATAGAAGACATGGTTTAGTGTTTCGACGCGACCGCATTGCGGGCATGTGGCGGAGGGCGCCACGCCCCACGCCACAAGGCGGTCGGCCGTTGGTAAAGCCCCCATTCTCTTAGCCAGGTTAGGTCACGGACCTCGGAAGGGAGAGACGTGTTTGTAAGAGTCCAGCGTCTTTTCGCCCCGCATTTCCGGCGTTGTTCTTCAGATAGGCTTTTAAATTCTATTAATTCACTCATGTCGGTGGGGGACATTTCCATAACTTCTTGAACTGGAAAATAGTTTCGCCTTTGTTGAAAAGATTTTATAACATGTGTGTAATACGCAAAACCAACTAGTCACCGAGCACTCCTGGTGCTGCCGGGCCCACGGCGTTTTTGTTCCATTGTGAGTGATTGTTCTCATATGTTACTAAGCCTTGTCTTGCTAGCGGGTGATGTTGAATCTAATCCCGGCCCCGACAAAGACATTCTGAAAGTTTTGAATGAACTGCAATCCGGGCAGACGGTGATACTGGCGCAGCTAAAGTCGATCGAAAAGAAATTGGCTGATTATGTTAAAACTTTCAGTGAAATTAAAGCACGGCTCGACAAAATCGAGACATCTTGTGCTAGTATCGGCTGAATGCAGGCTGAATTAGTTAAATTGAATGAGACATGTACCGAAAATACGGCACAGATAAATGCACTGTCTACCCGGATGAATGAGGCTGAAAATGGATCTAGAAGAAATAACCTTGTTTTCTATGGCATAGAAGATAAATCTAAGAAAACATGGCTTGATTCCGAAAAAATTGTCATCGAGCATTGTAAAGAAATCCTAGACATACAGGTAGAACCGCGCGATATCGAGCGTGCACACCGCATCGGGTCTTACCAAACTGGGAAACGCAGGCCTATAATCGTGAAATTCGCTCAATTAAAGATAAAGAGCGCATCTTGTCTTCGGGGCGCAAATTCAAAGATACAGGCTATGCCGTCGCGCAAGACCTCTCCCCAGCACGCGCCTTACCCATAAACGCCTCTCCGAGTTTGGAAGGGCCCAGAACATGCGATAAAGATTACGTCATGAAAAGCTTATCACGAATGATAAAACCTACTATTACGACCACATTACTAATAGGGTAGTTGAAGAACGCCAATAGCCATCATTGAGATCTCGAAATAAACCTTCTTCACGGAATCAGCTCCTTTCATTTTTACTGGCTAACACTCGTAGTGTAATCCCCAAACGCGATGCACTGTGCAGCTTAATAGGCTCATCTTCATGCGATGTCTTACTATTAACTGAAACGTGGCTTAACACATCCGTCGATAATTCCGAGATTCTCCCCTTTCTTTCACACTATGACATATTCCGGAAAGATAGAGCCGATTACTCGCGCGGTGGCGGTGTATTTATCGCCACTAACCGGCATCTGCATTGTTCACTTGTAAACCTTCCTTCACCATTGGAAATGGTTTGGCTTCGATGCACAGCCACACACCCGCACATCCTCATTGGTGTCTGCTATCGGCCCCCTAATTCTGACAGTTCATTCACGCCTTTATTTCATGAAGGTCTGAACACATTATTAAACAAGTACCCTAATAGCCCTGTACTTTTGTTCGGCGATTTTAATTTTCCCTCCATTGACTGGTCTGATCCCGCTTCTTCACTATCTAACAGCAGCTTGGCAAGCGATTTCCTAAACACATGCATAACTTTCGGCTTAACGCAGCTCGTCAATAATCCCACGTGTATCACTGATCACTCGTCTAACGTTTTGGACCTTGTGTTAACAACGCATCCTGATAACTTCACGCCTATCACCCTTTTGCGCGGCTTGAGTGATCATCTAAAAGTGCATGCCTCGTTTAATTGCAACGTACTAAAGAAATGAAAAATCGAAAAACACTTACCCTCTACGATAAAGGAGACTACGTTAGCATAAACCGAGAATTAACAGAATACTTTGACACTTTTTCCGCTAATTTTCCGCTAAATTCTCTCGAGTCGAACTGGTTGATTTTCAAAGCAGAGATGCATCGCCTTATGCGTATTTATATTCCTACCATCACAATAACAGAGAAAATGAATTCCCCATGGTTCAATGTATCCCTCAAACGACTAAATAATAAGAAAAAACGCCTATTTCGAGTTGCCAAACGAGCTAACTGTGCTTCAACATGGCAGAATTATTACGCAGTGGAGAAAGAATATTATAAACTAACCATCAAAACTAAGCACAAGTTCTATTCTAACACCCTACCAGCTATGCTGCAAAATAACCCGAAGCGATTTTGGAAAACAATTAATCCCTCTCAATGTAGTGAGATTTCACTTATTAATAGCTTTGGCCTTCCTATTCCTGAGAATGAAATTACTGATTCTCTTAACACAGTATTTAGTTCTGTTTTTACTAATGAGCCACCCGACAGTTTACCCGATCTTCCATTTTCCGCATATCCGCTGATGCAAAACATCACATTTGATTCATGCGGCATAGTCAAAGTCATTGAATCATTGAATAACTCATAATCCATGGCAGTAGACGGCATCAATGCTAAAGTGCTAAAAAATAATAAACATGTGTGTAGCCTGTTTTTGTCGCTCATATTTCAGGGATCACTCAACAGTGGTTCTGTTCCACATGACTGGCAGGTGGGCAAGGTCATCCCAGTCTTCAAGAAAGGAAGCCGAGCATCACCGAGTAACTACCGTCCGATTTATATAACAAGCGTCACTTGTAAAGTAATGGAGCATATCATATACTCGCATACTGCTAACTTCTTAACATCAGTAAATTTCTTTCACCCAAGTCAGCATGGTTTTTGCAAACGTTACTCCTGTGACACTCAACTTCCTCTTTTTTTGCATTATTTACACGTAAACCTAGACCGTAACATTCCGACTGACACAATATTCTTAGACTTCGAAAAGGCATTCGACAAGGTTCCCCATGGTCGTCTTTTACTAAAATTATCCCGTCTTAACATCCACCCCTGTGTTTTAAACTGGATACGAGGATTTTTAACCAACCGTCAGCAATTTGTTTATGCAAACTCACGCTCTTCATCTCTAACACCCGTTCTTTCAGGCGTACCGCAAGGTACCGTACTTGGTCCCCTCCTCTTCTTGATATACATTAATGACCTCCCGTGTGATATTTCTTCTCACATCCGTCTATTCGCAGATGATTGTGTTGTTTACCGCGCAATTAATAACCCCTCTGATCATTCCATACTACAATGTGACCTCACCCGCATACAAAACTGGTGTAACACTTGGCTCATGTCCTTGAATGTAACTAAAACTGTGTTAATGTCTATTCACCGTCGTCAACATCACGTTGTTTATAACTACAGCATCAATAACAACCAGATTACTACAGTCGATTCATTTAAATATCTTGGTGTGTACATCTCGCGTGACCTAACTTGGACCTGTCATATTAACCACATAAACAATTCTGCTAATCGTACTCTAGGGTATATACGCCGTAACCTTTCCCTCGCTCCTCCTTCTATTAAAAAAGTTGCCTTCGAAACCTTTGTCCGGCCAAAACTAGAATATGCTAGCGCGATTTTTGACCCTCACCACAATAACCTCACTTACGCCCTCGAATCTGTTCAGAACCGTGCGGCACGGTTTATACTGTCTAACTATTCATACACATCAAGCATCTCGGCACTAAAAGCAGAGATTAACTTATCCGATCTGGCTAAGCGCCGCAAAATCGCACGTCTTAACTTTTGTCATACATTCTTCCATTCTTTGCCTTTAGATAACCCATACGTAAGAAGAGGCCACCGCATTTCCCGCAACAGTCAATGTAACGCAGTATATCCACCACAAGCCCATACTGTGACCTTTCATCAATCGTTTTTCCTGCGCACAGCCCAAGACTGGAGTGACCTGCCCACCGAAGTCGCCACCATCATCGACACCCAAGCATTTAAACGGCTCATCGAAACTATCCCATCATAACTACCATTATATTGTTAGCCTTTGTAATACCCACTCCCTCATGCAATATCCCAACCAGGACCTTTGAGGTAATAAAATGAATGAATGGATGAATGAATGAATGAATGAATGAATAAATGAATGAATGAATACGCTGGTGGCTGCTCAGCAGTTGGTCCCGTGTCGTTTGCAAAACGACAAAGTCTTCTAGAGGTTCCTGACAGATACATTACAAGTTGCCTGCCTCAATACGATGAGTTCTCTAAGAGTGCCCAGGTGTTTTTGAGAGCCAACATGCGGCACATTACATCAATGTTGGGGACACTGAGCCCTCCCCATTTTACTGGTAAGCGGACCAAAGCTCTGGCAACAGCTTCGGCATGGCCATCCCATAAAAAGGAGCTGCACGCAGTAGCCACTCCCAGCAAAACCCGTCGGGGTGGTCGGGCAATTCTGACTACATAAAGCAGTGGCGCTGTTATGCTGGATTTATTCAGGTAAGCTCTTTCAGTAAAAAGTAGTTAAAACGTTCTGGCGACTTCAATCCGTCCGTCCACTTTGTGTTGGATTTCTTTCCTTGTGGTGCGGGCTACCTCACCAGTCGAAAGGAAAGTTACACCTAAGACTTTAAGGCCTTGGACAATTTACACGCCATCAGGGAACTCTTCACTGTGCATCCGAAAGCACAAGGCCTTGCTTTTTTTGGGATTAAGACGTGCTCCCGACAGGTAACTATACGTGTAGAATATTCGCAAAAAGGCTCTGTAGCTATCTATGTTCCGAATAAACAACGAGATGTCATCGGCGTATGCTGCTACTTTCACTTCACCCAAGCCTGGAAGAGGGAAACTGCGTACCGAGTGCATTTCTGGATTTGTTTCAATAATGGATTTATGCATATAACAAAGAGAAGTGCGGAGAGGGGACAGCCTTGTCGAATGCCCCTACTTACTGCAATTGGTTGTGATGTATAGCCATTCACTACTAATGACGTTTCTAAGTCTGTGTATAGTGAGAGGAGGGTGTCGGTTAAATGTGCTGGGAAGCCATAACTCTCAAGCACAGCGAAGAGATAGTTCCATCCTACGCGATCAAAAGCTTTTTCCCGGTTCAAGGAAACAAAAATGCCAGATATTTGTGTTCTTGTAGCGTACGTGAATAAATCGCGAGTCAGCGCAAGCGAGGAATAGATCGTACGACTTTGGACGCAGCATGTTTGTATGTAGTTTACTATTTCCGGTAGAATGGCTGTTATGCGGTTTGCAAGGATGGCTGTGATTATCCTTATAATCCGAGTTAAGTAGGGAAATGGGCCTCCACGCCCTTCGCTCGGACGGCTCTCCCTCGCTTTTAAGCAAGAGTATAACTCTGCTCTCACGAAACGTATTCGGTCTGATTCCGTCATCAAGAAGCCCATTTAGCATTGTCAAAAGGTGGTCTTGTATTGTTTCAAGGAAGGGTTTGTAGAAACTCAAAGGTATCCCGTCAGGGCCAGCGGCGGCGGTTGTATTCATGCGCTGAAGCACGATGCGTAATTCATTCAGCGTCACAGGGGTGCACGGACCATCGCGGAGCTCCTCCGGTACGCGGGAAATTCCCTCGCAAAACTCAATAACTATGGTGGTATAGTTCAAGTCATTTGCATTCTCCGCCCTAAAAAGGTTCGAAAAATGTGTTTCAAAGACCCTCATTATGTCTTCGGCTCGCGTAGACTGTTCGCCGTTCGGCAACTGAACGAAAAGACATGCATTTGTTCCCCCAAGGAGCCGTTGCGAACACTTCGAAGAACCGCTGGATATGAAACCGGTCGTCCGTTGAACGTCTGCGCAGCCATGCGCGAACTAAAGTGCCAACCACTGGCACGCGTATGCTCGCGTCTACGCGTCAAAAGCGTCAAATGCGCCTCTCGGCGTCGGCTTCGGAGGGGCATACGCGAGCAGACGCGAGGGATCAAGCCGGGCTTGATATTTCGCCTCGCGTACGCTACGTCACCACGCGTACAGTGGCGCCAACCAACCAGAGGCCGCGTGCCAACCAACCAGAGGCCGCGATGACTCCGAATGCTGTGCCTAATGGCCGCCGCTTCGAAGGCACAGCCGAGTGCTGAAAGCAAGCATGAAAACTACTCCAAACGTTCCTGAATGACCGCTTCGTAATCTAGAACGACAACGAAACGACGAACGACTGGGAGTGCTACCAGCGTGACGCGGTTTCGTGCCGTGTTCGAGCGACGCCGACAAATCCACCAAATGCCGGCACCGGTCCCGAGTGCGATCGTCGGCCGAACGAAAACATCGCACAGACTACTGGAGCACGTCGGTGTTCTTGTGCTTTGATTTGTGATTTTCTGTGCTAAAAATAAGTGTGAACAGACTTCGGAGGTTCGAAGCTTTGAGCGCGAGCCCTCGCCTACCGCGGAGGCAATTCAGAGCGGTGTCATCTGGATCCAGCGTAGGCCTCTACCGTCTAGTTCGTATGAACCAACACATGCGAGCAACATCGGCTGAGAAAGATCTACGGTAGTTTCCGTCGCAACATAGACACCGTATACGACGCCCAAAACATTGCGTAGTGCATACGGAGGAGTTTTTATCTACACTGCGTTTGTTTTCACCATCGGTATTCATCATCGCTGAAAGTGAACCTCGCACTAGCCAGCACATTTTGGTGATGTGAAATCGTACGTACTTATATAAGTGTATTCGCGAATTGTATGACGCTGAAACATTCGTTGGCTTCGGTGCAAATCGTTTTCGTGTGTTGCCAAGCTATTAACAAGCGTGCTCTGGTTGGTATCAGTGTGATGTGATTTCGTGACGGGTACCAGCGACGCTGACACATTCAGCTGTCAGCAGTCTCATGTCCATTCATATCCAAGATGGAAACTAGAGCGTGCGTTGCTGTGGTGGTCGAAAAAGAAAGTTGCATGATTAAGTGCTGCTGCTATTGCCTGCTATTTCACTTCTCGCTTGTTCTGCTTCTCGGCCACGCTCAGTTGCACATACATTGTTTGGAGGCATTCTAACATACACATTCTTAATTTATAGTTCATTCTGATACTCATAGCTGTAGGCATACGATGGTGCTTCTCTGTCGTTTTACAGTTCATTATAATATAACACGCGTTTTGTTTACAGCTAGACAGAAAACTGAAAACCTTGTGAGAAGTGGCTGATTTGAAATTAGCTGCACGATGACACAATAGTAGGAAGAGAAGGTCACCACATGTATGCACAGAAAAAATGAAGGTGCACTAGTACTGTACTGCACTTTGTATAGAAGAAATGCAAAAAATACCTCATGTGACTTATGAGATCTTTCAGAACTGCGCATGTATTTATCTGTTCCTCTAGACTGTAATGAGCTGAAGATATTATTAGATGGTTTCAAACATTGAATCTTTGTATGTGTTTCCAAGGACTGCTTCATTTCTTTTCAGGTCTTTAGTATACACATTAACTTGGACTATATATGCATGCACTTAAGCACATTCAGTTAGGCTATGCTAAGAAACTTGCCAAAACTTCTGTATGGTGCTCTGGTGCAATCCTATGACCGGTATCTGTCCGATCAAAAATTTTGGGCATGCTTTATTGCATTCTAGGGTATTTTGACTATTTATGACATGTGAAAGCCACAGTGCTTGGCTGCCGTCTCAAAACCAATTTCTGTCTCATCAAGAAGTGTCAGATGCACTTTGTAGATGTTAAAAGATATTGAAACTAGCAGCAAAGTGCAGAAACCTCCGACAGAGCACTGATCTGCAATGACAGTCCAGCCTAGAAGTCATTTGTAGTGCTCTCCAACACGTTCAAATAAAGTTGTCGAACACTGGAATGATCTACTTGGCTTTGTTCGTGATACCAGTGTGTCTGACTTTTTGGAGGCACTTGTATCATATTAATGTTCTGTTTCTCTCATTTCTTATTGGGGTGCACTCAGGGGGTAGTGATATTTGTTTACGTTGACACACTTACTGTGATATCACTGTTTAAATGCTTTCATTTTGTATATATGTACACCACTTCTGCAGTAGCCTCACATTGGGCTGCCGTATTTGAAAATAAATAAATATACCATCTGAAAGTGTTCCACGCTGTGCTTGGTTCCAATCTGATCACTATCTGTTGCATCATGAAGTGTCAGGTGTGTTTTATTGCATTGGAGAACATTTTGACTGCCTTCCATACAGGGTTCAGTTCCAGTATTATGACCGATATCTGTGACTTCAAGAAGAGTTGGGTACAGTTTGTCGTTTAACAGAATACTTTAACTATAGACAACATCCAGAAGTATTCCATACAGGGTTCAGTTGCAGTCCTATGACCAATATCTGTCTTATCATGAGGTTTCAAGTACAGTTAATTGTGTTAAAGCATGTTTTTACCACAAAAAATGCCCAAAGGCATTATATGTAATGCTTGGTTCCATTCCTATGACCAGTATCTGTTGTATCATTAAGAGCGAGGTGCGGTTCATTGCATTAGAGGATATTTCCGATACGCTTATCATTAGAAAGCCCTCTGCACAGTGTACAATTACAGTCTCATGACCTAAATCCGTCACATCATGAAGAGTAGGTGTGGGTTGTTGCATTGGAGAACATTTTGGTTGCAGACAACATTCGAAAGCCTTCTATACAGGGTTCAGTTCCAATATTATGACCGATATCTGTGACTTCATGAACAGTTGGGTGCGGCTTGTCACTTTAGAGAATACTTTGACTAAAGACAACGTCCAGAAGTCTTTCATACAGGGTTCAGTTCCAATATTATGACCTATATCTGTGACTTCATAAACAGGTGTGTGTCGTTTGTCGTTTTAGAGAATACTTTGAGTAAAGACAATGTTCAGAAGTCTTGCATTAGGGCTTCAGTTCTAATATTATGACCAATATCTGTGACTTCATAAACAGTTGGATGTCGTTTTTCGTTTTAGAGAATACATTGACTAAAGACAACGCCCAGAGGTCTTGCATTAAGGTTTCAGTTCTAATATTATGACCGATATCTACGACTTAATAAACATTTCAGTGTCGTTTGTCGTTTTAGAGAATACTTTGACTAAAGACAACGTTCAGAAGTCTTGCATTAGGGCTTCAGTTCTAATATTATGACCGATATCTGTGACTTCATAAGCAGTTGGATGTCGTTTGTCGTTTTAGAGAATACATTGACTAAAGACAACGCCCAGAGGTCTTGCATTAAGGTTTCAGTTCTAATATTACGACCGATATCTGCGACCTAATAAACATTTCGTTGTCATTTGTCATTTTAGAGAATACTTTGACTAAAGACAACGTACAGAAGTCTTCCATACAGGGTTCAGTTCCAATATTATGACCTATATCTGTGACTTCATAAACAGGTGTATGTCGTTTGTCGTTTTAGAGAATACTTTGACTAGAGACAACGTCCGGAAATCTTGCATTAAGGTTTCAGTACTAATATTATGGCCGATATCTGTGACTTCATGAACAGTTGGGTGTCGTCTGTCGTTTTAGAGAATACTTTGATTAAAGACAACGTCCAGCAGTCTTCCATAGAGGGTTCAGTTCCAATATTATGACCTATATTTGTGACTTCATGAATAGTTGGGTGTCGTCTGTCGTTTTAGAGAATACTTTGACTAAAGACAACGTCCAGTAATCTTGCATTAAGGTTTCAGTACTAATATTATGGCCGATATCTGTGACTTCATGAACAGTTGGGTGTCGTCTGTCGTTTTAGAGAATACTTTGATTACAGACAACGTCCAGCAGTCTTCCATAGAGGGTTCAGTTCTAATAATATGATGATATCTGTGACTTCATGAATAGTTGGGTGTCGTCTGTCGTTTTAGAGAATACTTTGATTAAAGACAACGTCCAGCAGTCTTCATAGAGGGTTCAGTTCCAATATTATGACCTATATTTGTGACTTCATGAATAGTTGGGTGTCGTCTGTCGTTTTAGAGAATACTTTGACTAAAGACAACGTCCAGTAATCTTGCATTAAGGTTTCAGTACTAATATTATGGCCGATATCTGTGACTTCATGAACAGCTGGGTGTCGTCTGTCGTGTTAGAGAATACTTTGATTAAAGACAACGTCCAGCAGTCTTCCATAGAGGGTTCAGTTCCAATAATATGATGATATCTGTGACTTCATGAATAGTTGGGTGTCGTCTGTCGTTTTAGAGAATACTTTGACTAAAGACAACGTCCAGTAATCTTGCATTAAGGTTTCAGTACTAATATTATGGCCGATATCTGTGACTTCATGAACAGTTGGGTGTCGTCTGTCGTTTTAGAGAATACTTTGATTAAAGACAACGTCCAGCAGTCTTCCATAGAGGGTTCAGTTCCAATAATATGATGGTATCTGTGACTTCATGAATAGTTGGGTGTCGTTTGTCGTGTTAGAGAATACTTTGACTAAAGACAACGTCCAGAAGTCTTGCATTAAGGTTTCAGTTCTAATATTATGACCGATATCTGTGACTTCATGAACAGTTGGGTGTCATTTGTCGTTTTAGAGAATACTTTGACTAAAGACAACGCCCAGAAGTCTTCCATACAGGGGTCAGTTGCAATAATATGACCGATATCTGTCACATCATGAAGTGTCAGGCACAGTTAGTTGCATTAGAGCACATTTCGACTATGGAAAATGCCTGAAGGCATTCTACGCAGTATTTGGTTCCTATCTTATGGCCAATATCAGTTGTATCAATAAAAACCAGGTGCGCTTTGTTGCATTAGAAGATATTTTGAACACGCACATCAGCCGAAAGCCTGCTACTCTGGCCTCAATTGTAGTCTTATGACTGACTTAAATCTGTCAGATAATGAAGTTGCAGGCGTGATTATTAAGTTGACTGATATAAAATATGTTGGTAAATATACTGAAGGTACCAGCATATGCAAGATATTGTTAGTAACTTTGGTAGTGCAGGTATAGAAACCCGGTGGTTTGTAAACCTGATCAGGAGGGCAGCCACGCCTCATTCACCGCAGAGAGGAGGGGGGGGGGAGAGCTCAATGTCAACTCCATATATTAGCATAATAGGAAGGGGGTGCTAAGTTAGCCCTGGGGAGGGGCACTGGGACAAACTTTTGCCCCCCCCCTTCCTTAAGGAGAACCCTGCACACGCCTATTATAGACGTACAGCATGCTAGACGCGAATGTTCATTCGCGGGAGCGGCGCACGCACCGATGTTGATTTCTGGTACATACCGCTGTAGTTACTTTGGGCACTGAAATGTCAATTACTTCTAAAATAGTCTAAACTGTGGTGGTTGAAGCACTATCAAGTTGTTAACGTGTTCTCATATCCTCTAAAACATACATTCCCGCTCCAGTTGAGAACGTACCGTTCTGTGCTGAACTTGGACAGTTCTAAGCCAAAAGATCAAGCAACATTGTGCATCGGCCTTGGACGCGTGGGCGTCAACGTGGTCGACGCGTGCCAGTAGTTGCACGCCCTTTTCCTCCACAGGCGCGACTAGACGCTTTTGACGCGTAGGCGCAAGCATACGCGTGCCAGTGGTTGGCACTTTAGACGTAGCAAAAGTTCGTACCGCGCCTTTAAGTGATCGAGATAGTCGTGCATTGCGAACGTCAGCGTCTCGCCTCTGCGTACAATGCGCGCTTTTCGTAGCGTGTCGTTTATCTCTGTCGTCAGGCGCGCTTTCCTTTTGCGCCCCGCTTTGATAAGCTCGGCGCGCCAACTGTCTTTCAATGCGTCACAGTTACGCGGTTCAAGCGGCCTTTTGCATGCTTGCTCTAGTGCACTGCGCAGTAATGCTACGCTTTCCGGGTCGTGCACGAGTGTGGTGTCCATTTTCCAATGGTTTCTAAATGTAGTGGATGGTTGAAAGAAAAGCTTTACAGAAACTGGAAAGTGGTCTGTAATGCATGGAACGTCCGGTGGGAAATGTAGGACCTCGCAAGTAAGGACATGTGTGGCTAGCACTTCTGGAAAATAGAAGCGGTCTAGCCGGGTCATGTTGGAACCACGTTGCCATGTTGCAACAAAGTCATTTCCATGAGTGTCGACCCCCGCATCCCTGAGCTTCAAATTGCGGATGAGTTGTCGCAACGCGCTAACTCCGCTATATTGTCTGCTTTGTCTGCGTCCGCGCGCTTCTCTGTCGGTGTCCTCCACACAGTTAAAATCCCCTACTAGGAAAGTAGGGTAGCTGTCAAACATAAATGAGTCGAGTGAATTGAAAAAGTTGGCCGTGCCCCCCCCCCGGTTAGCTGGGGCATATATTACGAGCGTCCTTACTCGTCTGCCGTGGAGGTCAAAGTCTACTGCTAGAGTGCGGCCGTCCTAACCATAAACACTGTGTGCTCTTCGACGTAACGCTGGTGTCAAGAAAAGAACTCCGACTCCGCACATCTTTGAATCAGTCAGCGAAAAAAAGGCTTCGACTCTAAACTGTGAACAAAAGGATTGCACATCAAAAGGGGCACTAAAATACATTCCTGTAAGAAGAGGATGTCGACATAACGTGACCTTGCGAAGTGCATGACTTCTCTCTGCATATCTTGGCGTCTGAAACCCCTGACATTTAAGGGGAAAAATGCACCGTAGCCATATTGAAAAAGGGGGAGTGCACGCAAACTTCAAAAAAACCCCTTCCAGAGGGTGGGGCGAGCGCTCAACGAGTGAACATGACTAAAGAGAGAAATGCTCTGACGTCGTCAGAGCATTTGCGAATTTTCGGGGCTTACTACTGTCTATAGAGCCCTCAGAGTCCGTGATCGGTGGGTGGGCTCGTTTGGTGGCTGGGCTGGACGGTCTATTTTCACGGCGCTGGCACCGACACTCGCACCGGCGGCCGCACCTGTAATCTGGTAAATGTGGTTTGACAGGCTCAGTTTGCCGGTCTGAGCCGAGTACTTGCTGGCACGGGCGCTCGTCGTTGTCGGTGGCATAATCATCCTTTCTGGGCCGATGACCGGAGCGTCTGCACGTCCCGCTGTTCGGGTGCCGCGTCCCATCGAAGCTCTCGGCGCCTCGCAGCTACTGGTGGTGCCAACTGTGTCAGAGCTGTAGCTCTCGTCGTTTCTGCTAAGTACTGGCACTCGGGCTTCGGCTTTGTATGAGCTGTGTTCTTCATAGACGTCGGGCGAAAAGTACCTGGTCTCGGACGGGGCGTGAAGGGTTGACGAGGCTTTCTTAGACAGGGGAGTCAGGTCTCCTGCGTCTTGTGATTCAGCGTGGGCGTCGCTGTCGCTTGTTTCAGTGTCACTCGCAGGCTCGAGCGCCGGATATTCACCTTGCAATGCGGCCGTGAGGTCGGTGCACGCTTGTCCTTCGGTTGCCGCTGCTGCAGCCGCTGCGAAGGTCTTCGGATGTACGCAGTCAGCTGTTCCATGGCTGCCCAAGCACTTGCGGCACAGTTCTGCGCATCCCTTTGTGTCATGTCCAAATACGTTGCAATGCGTGCAACGGGGCGTGGCACAATCTTTGGCGATGTGGCCAGTATTCCTGCACTTAGAGCACACTTTCTTCACACCCCGGTAGTCACACAAGACATTGTAGCCTTAAACTGTCAGAAAGTTTGGTATTTGGCTTTTCATTTCCACTCTCGCCACACGGACACCTGTGCCAACCCCAGGGGGGCCCTTGAACACTGGCTCGTGGATATGTTGCACGTTGCCGTAGGCGGAGAGAGCAGTCACTAGTGCTTCGTGGGCTACCCACAGCGCTACCCAGAAGACTATGACGTGGACTATTTCGGGACCTACGCTGACTAGTGGAACTGATTCGCCGTTCAAGAGAATGGTGCCCCGGCTTTTCAGCTTGGTGGCTGCATGGACGTTTGCGGCTGCGGTGCCGAGCTTTGCACCTCCCATGTCCTGGAGGGACTTGATACCGGCTGGGCCGGTTACTGCTTCGAGGGAATCTATGATGTCGTCGACGGTGCTCCTCTCTGGAGCACTGAAGTTAAAACAATGAGCTTTCGGCGGTGGCGCTGCGAAAGCCATCACACTTCTGACCTAGCCCTGGCTCCCACGGCTTGTGCTGTGGTGCCCGGGCGCTGGCGCACGATGAAGGCCTGCACAGAGCCGGGTGTTGTCCAGGGGTTCGCATGATGCTCGACAGGATGGGGTCGACGACTGGCAGCGTGCCTGGTCGTGGGAGTCCCGGCACCAGGTAAGCGTTTAAGAGAATTTTATTTCCGGATATATCTTACACAGCTTATGTGCACACATATAAATGGGCAATGGTGAACGTTGCGTATGTACAATGCAAGCTGTTATATACAGCAAAAATAACTTATTGCGTAAGCAGTTACGTACAATGCAAAATTGTACAACAGAGACAGGACATTCATGACATCGAGATGATTAACCTAAATAAACAGTAGGCTATATGAACAAACATGGGGAGGTCATTCACAGTGAAGGGTGATGTTTTGCATTCACCTTTGAGGACAATATGTTCTCACGCTCAAGAACAATACTGCACAAAAGGACATGTTTCTAAGGAAGAAAAGAAAAATACACACTGTAAAGTCACAGTGGTACAAGCTCTAGCCCAGCTCCTCAATAGGGAAGGAAAGACATAAACACTCTGTTGTTTTTTACGATAATAAATCGCGTACACCAACGTCGGAGGAAAGCCTCCTCTCTCAGCATGTCTAGCTCTGTGTTAAGATGCATAAGCATTATGTTTCTTAGCCAATGTAGTAGGGGAAACATGGTTCTCTGGGGGCGTTCCCTCAGACGGGCCAGTCCACTTCGTTTCCATAAGACGAAGGCTCCGATAGCCATTAAGTGTACGACAAAGTTATCCCTGTGGCTTGACTTCCGCTGCATAGTTGTTAGGAACATTTTGGTAACCATGCGCCAAAAGGTGCGTCTTACTATACATTCATGGAAGATATGGTTCAGTGTTTCGACGCGACCGCATTGCGGGCATGTGGCGGAGGGCGCCACGCCCCACGCCGCAAGGCGGTCGGCCGTTGGTAAAGCCTCCCATTCCCTAAGCCAGTTTAGGTCACGGACCTCGGAGGGGAGAGACGTGTTTGTATAAGTCCCACGTCTTTTCGCCCAGCATTTCCAGCGTTGTTCTTCAGATACTTTTAAATGCTATTCATTTACTCATGTCGGTGGGGCACATTTCCAGAAGTTCTTGAACTGGAAGATCATTTCGCCATTGTTGCAAAAGTTTTATAACATGTGTGTAATACACCGGTGGCTGCTCGGCAGCTGGTCCCGTGTTGTTTACTAAACCGAAAAATCTTCTAGAGGTTCCTAGCAGAGACACTAGGAGTTGCCTGCCTCGATACGATGAGTTTTCTAAGAGTGCGCAGGTGTGTTTGAGAGCACACATGCGGCACATTACATCAAGGTTGGGTACACTGAGCCCTCCCCATTTTACTGGTAGGCGAACCAAGGCTCTGGCAACAGCTTCGGTGTGGCCATCCCCAAAAAAGGAGCCGCACGCAGCAGCCACTCTCAGCAGAACCCGACGAGGTGGTCGAGCAATTCTGGCTACCTAAAACAGTGGCGCTGTTATGCTGGATTTAGTTAGATCAGCTCTTTTAGTAAAAGGTGGTTGGAATGTTCTGGCAACTTCGATGCGTCTGTTCACTTTGTGTTCGATTTCTTTCCATGTGGTGTGGGCTACCTCGCCAGTCGAGAGGAAAGTTACACCTAAGACTTTAACGCCTTGAACGATTTGGACGCCATCAGGAACTCTTCAATGTGCATTCCAAAGCACAATGCCTTGCCATTTCCGGGATGAAGACGTGCTCCCAACAGGTAACCATACGTGTGGAATATTCGCAGAAAGGCTCTGTAGCTATCTATGTTCCGAATAAACAACGAGATGTCTTCGGCGTATGCCGCTACTTTCACTTCGCCCAAGCCTGGAAGAGAGAAACCACGTATCGAAGTAGAATTCTCGATTTGTTTCAATAACGAATCTATGCATAATACAAAAATTATTGCGGAGAAGGCACATCCTTGTCGAATTCCCCTACTTACTGCAATAAGTTCAGATGTATAGCCATTCACTACTAATGACGTTTCTAAGCCTCTGTAGAGTAAACGCAGGGTGTCGGTTAAATGTGCTGGGAAGCCATAACACTCAAGCACATCGAAGAGATAGTTCCATTCTACGCGATCAAAAGCTTTTTGCTGGCCCAAGGAAACAAAAACGCCAGATATTTGTGTTCTTGTAGCGTACGTGAATAAATCGCGAGTCAGCGCAAGCGAGGTATAGATCGTACGACCTGGAACACAGCATGTTTGTATGTCGCTTACTATTTCCGGTAGAATGGTTGTTATGCGGTTTGCAAGGATGGCTGTCAATATCTTATAATCCGAGTTAAGTAGAGAACGGGGCCTCCACGCCCTTGGATCGGACGGCTCTCCCTCGCTTTTAAGCAAGAGTACAACTCTGCTCTCACGAAACGTATTTGGTCCTGATTCCGTCAGCAAGAAGCCCATTTAGCATTGTCAAAAGGTGGTCTTGTGTTGTTTCAAGGAAGTTTTTGTAGAAACTCAAAGTATCCCTTCAGGGCCGGCGGCGGCAGTTGCGTTCATGTGCTGAAGCACAAATCGTAATTCATCCGGCGTCACTCGGCTGCACAGACCATCGCGGAGCTTCTCCGGTACGCGGGAAATTCCCGCGCAAAACTCGTTAACTATGGTGGTGTTGTTCATGTCACTCGCGTCCTCCGCCCTGAAAAGATTCAAAAAATGCGTTTCAAAGACCCTCATTATGTCTTCTCCTTGTGTAGACAGTTCGTCGTTCAGCAACTGAACGAAAGGAACATGCATGTGTTCCCCCAAGGAGCCGCTGCGAACACTTCGAAGAACCGCTGGATCTGAAACCGGTCGTCCGTTGATAAAAGACTGCGCAGCCGTGCGCGAACTCATACGTAGCAAAAGTTCGTACCGCACCTTTAACTGATCGAGATAGTCGTGCATTGCGAACGTCAGCGTCTTGCCTCTACGTACAATGGCGCTTTTCGTAGCGTGTCAATTATCTCTGTCGTCAGGCGCGCTTTCTTTCCGCGCCCCGCATTGATAAGCTCGGCGCGTCAACTGTGTTTCAAAGCGTCCCAGCTGCGGGGTTCAGGCGGCCTATCGCACGCTTGCTTTAGTGCATTGCGCAGTAATGCTACGCTTTCCGGGTCGTGCACGAGTGTGGTGTCCAATGTCCAATGGTTTCTAAATGTAGTGGATTGTTCAAAGAAAAGTTTTAAAGACACTGGAAAGTGGTCGGTAATGCATGGAACGTCCGGTGGGAAAAATAGGACCTCGCAACTAAGAATATGAATGGCTAGCACTTCTGGAAAATAGAAGCGGTCTAGCCGGGTCATGATGAGACCCCGTTGTCAGGTTGAAACGAAATCATTCCCGTGAGTGTTGACCCACGCATCCCTGAGCTTGAAATTGCGGATGAGTTGACGCAATACGCTCACTCCGCTATATTGTCTGCTTTGTCTGCGTGCATCTCTGTCGGTGTCCTCAACACAGTTGAAATTGACAACTAATAAAGTGGGGTAACTGTCAAACATAAATGAGTCGGGAGAAGTGAAAAAGTCGGCCGTGCCCCCACGGTTAGCTGGGGCATATATTACGAGCGCCCTTACTCGTCTGCCGTGAAGGTCAAAGTCAACTGCTAGTGTGCGGCCGTCAAAACCATAAACACAGTGCGCTCTTCGACGTAACGCTTGGTGTCAAAAAAACAACTCCGACTCCTGCACGTCTTTGAATCAGTCAGCGAAAAAAAGGCCTCGACTCCAAAATGTTAACAAAAAGATTGCACATCAAAAGGGGTTCTAAAATTACATTCCTGTAAGAAAAGGATATCGACATGACGTGACCTTGCGAAGTGCATGACTTCTCTCTGCTTATCTCTCCGTCTGCAACCCCTGACGTTTAAGTAGAGAAAATGCACCGTAGCGATTTTGAAAATAGGAGGAGTGCGCGCAAGCTTCAGAGAAGCCCCTTGCAGGGTGTGGGGCGAGCGCTCAACGAGTGAACAAAACTAAAGAGAAAATCGCTCTGACGTCGTCAGAGCATTAGCGAGTTTTTGAAGCTTACAACTGTCCGTAGAGCCCTCAGAGTCCGTGGTCGGTGGGTGCGCTCGTTTGGTGGCTGAACGGTCTATTTCCATGGCGCTGGCACAGACACTCGCACCGGCGGCCGCACCTGTAATCTGGTAAATAGGGTTTGACTGGCTGAGTTTGCGGGTCTGAGCCAAGCACTTGCTGGCACGGGCGCTCATCGTTGTCGGTGGCATAATCACTGTTGTGGTCTTGTCTGGGCCAATGATCGGAGCGTGTGCACGTCCCGTCGTTCGGGTGCCGCGTCCCATCGAAGCTCTCGGTGCCTCGGAGCTACTGGTGGTGCCAACTGTGTTAGAGCTGTAGCTCTCGTGGTCTCTGCTAGGTACGGGCACTCGGGCTTCGGCTTTGGATGAGCTGTGTTCTTCATAAGCGTCCGGCGAGAAGTCGCTGGTCTCGGACGGGGTGTGAAGGGTTGACGAGGCTTTCTCAGACAGGGAGGCAGGTCTCCTGCGTCTTGTGGTTCAGCATGAGCGTCAGTGTCGATTGCAGGCTCGAGCGCCGGATGATCATCTTGCAAAACGGGCGTGTGGTCGGTGCACGCTTGTCCTTCGGTTGCCGCTGCGAAGGACTTCGGACGTACGCAGTCAGCTGTTGCATGGCTGCCCGAGCACTTGTGGCATGGTTCTGCGCATCCATCTGTGGCATGTCCAAACACGTTGCAGCGCGTGCAATGGGGCGTGGTACAATCTTTTGCGATGCGGCCAGCATTCCTGCACTTAGAGCACACTTTCTTGACACCCCTCTAGTCACACATGACATTGTAGCCTTGGACTGTCAGAAAGTTTGGTATTTGGCTTTTCATTTCCACTCGCGCCACACGGACACCTGTACCAACCCTAGGGCGGCCCTTGAACACTGGCTCGTGGATATGTTGCACGTGGCCGTAGGCGGAGAGAGCAGTCGCTAGGGCTGTGTCACTTACCCACAGCGGTACCCGGAAGACTGTGAGGTGGACTATTTCAGGACCTACGCTGACTAGTGGAACTGATTCGCCGTTCAAGAGAATGGCGCCCCGGCCCTTCAGCTTGGTGGCTTCATGGACGTTTGCGGCTGCGGTGCCGAACTTTGCACCTCCCATGTGCTGGAGGGACTTGATACCGGCTGGGTCGGTTACTGCTTCGAGGGCATCTATGATGTCGTCGACGGTGCTCCTCTCTGGAGCGCTGAAGGTAAAGCAATGAGCTTTTGGTGGTGGCGCTGCGAAAACCATCACACTTTCGTCTTGGCCCTGGCTCCCATGGCTTGTGCTGTGGTGCCCGGACGTTGGCTCACAATGAAGGCCTGGACAGAGCCGGGGGGTTGTCCAGGGGTTTGCTTGATGCTTGATAAGATGGGGTCGACGACTGGCAGTGTGCCTGGTCGCGAAAATCCCGGCGCCAGGTAAGCGGTGAACGGAACGTGGGCCGTCGATCAACTACTGACAAGCGGCGAAGTGCGTCGGCCTTTATACTCTTACCATCGAATGTTCTAGCGTAATCGCTGGCGGTGACGTAGGTTTCAGAATAATCTGTACAGTTCGCAGAGTAAGCGTGATCTTATCGAAATGATCTACTAAAGTCTGGAAGCTTCTCGAAAACTGCACGCGCGTTTTGCGCTGAGAATTGTGTAGTGTTTTGGGACGATAACAAAACTTGAGAAATGGAACGTGGCAGTATACTATCTGCTCAGTCACGAGCACAATCTCTTTTTTTTGCATATACGTATCGATAAAACTTGAGCACTCTCTTGCAAGCAAGCATCCGTGAAATCGATTGATGATACATGACGTGAATCTGTCCAAATACTGGTTCAATAAAGGTGACATTTATTACACACTTGTTATTGTGTTTACTTTTTCAGTATACTTGGCTTGAACGCTGAAGTTGTTTTCTCCCTGCTATTTTTAGAGGTTGGGATTTGAGATACGTACTATCTTGCAGTGGGCTGTGTATAAGTCAAGATCGCGTATGTTTCAGCTACCTGTACGATTTCCTAGATTTTTTTATGACGGTAGTGCACCTAATTCCACTTCGTATTGGTAGACACTATGGTTATGACAATTTAGTTTGAACAGTGCTCAAAGAAATATCGGACGTTTCTCTGCTAAATGAAAAAAAAATGCCACATCCAATGAACACAATCTTGCTCTTCACGACAGCATTCCCGTCTTGGAGGAAGCTGTACAGCAAGTACTCATCACCTTTATGATTCATTATTTTAGTAGCCCATTGAACATATGTGCAAAGCTTAAGCAATTGAGTGCAGCCTCATGAGCTTTGGTGCATCTTTTTGTAAACTTGTATGAGCTAAACACAGTTATTGAAGACAAAACAGTTCTGGGTGTTGTTCGTAAGCTGTCACAAGGCAAAACTAAACATCGGAAAGCCTGGTAATGCCCCCCACTGCGGGGTTGTTCATTTTCTAATGCAATTGATAATTTCTCACGATTCACATGCCAACTATGAAGTGATCATGAGTCAAGCAATAGCGGGCAAATTTATATTGATTCTGGCTTCCAGGGGTTAAAACATTGTAGCTTCGCAGGAGACAAGACACATTTGTCAAAACATTTGCTCTAACACTTCATATTTACAGATTTTTCATATTTTCAAGCTTCCATCTTTTAAGCGTCACTTTAGTTCACCTGCACAAATCGCAATTGGTTCACAGCTGTGCACGAGAAGTTGAGAACTTGTGCAGCACGGGTTCAGCAGTGCGGTATCACAAGTGAATGTCAACGTACCAACAAGGTGGAATTCTTATTTTTGTTCACTTAATGTAATGAGGTGCAAACATCTTGGCAATACACGCCACGTTTGTAGAGGTAGGAATGGTACCTACTTCTAATGCTATGTTGTTTTTGCGTGCGGCTGCACCAAACCAGCACCGTCAGAGTAGGAGGTACAGGAAAATCATGAACTAGTTTTGGTGCTGTAGCTTTCCTGCGCTTTTTGAAATAAATGGCACGATTTTGAAGATGTCATTGCTGCGCCACTGAAACGAATGGCAATGTGCCGCACTTTGTAAAATGTATCATGTGGTGCAGGCGAACCGAACAAACCCTTAAGCACACAAGCGTCTTGGCAATTCACCCCCATAAAAATATGGCCACTGTGACTGGGATCAAACCTGTGTCGTTGAGCTCAGCTGTGTCACACAATCTATCCAATAGTGTTACATTTTCAACGTTATTGAACTGTAGATTATATGCCACGGTAGACAGCCAATGCTTGTGGCCAATCTAAAGCACCCTTTCACGATATCCGCAGTAAGACATTCACAAATACAGCATTGCATGTGCGAGGTTCGAGATGACCTAATGTAGTGGGCATTCAGATGTTTCAACGTGCTTGCAGAGTGGACATTCGGGGGTAGTCATCCTGTCGCTGCATGGCAGTCTCGAAAAACAAGTAACATCACCAGATATCAATTCATGAAATCAATGCTTAATCAATGCATGAAAACTTTCAAAGTAAACAAATAAACTCAGCTAACTTGTAAACAGCAGTATATTATACGTATATGTAATGGTACCTCATAACACGTGTATCACTCAAGGCTGCTTCTTCACAAGGCATGTCATGTAGTAAGTTGCTTGCCCATTGTACACAGCTGCTTCCATGTCAGGTGGGCTAGGAGGCTGTGGCAGAAAAAAATCACTTCTGATTTATGCGACGCTTTCTTTGTCAAACTATAGCAAAACCAGACCCATAATTATGTGTTTTTTTCTCAAATGCGACTGTGGTGAACTAATAATTTGTAGGTTTTTTGCACTAATATATGGGCTAGCTACGAAGACACATGCGAGGCAACAGTGATTTATTTGCCTTCTTTCATCACAGTGGCCTGGCTGGTGTTACCTGGCAATAGAATTTCAGAATTGACAATTGAGTCAGCGACTCGTTCCCACGTGAATCCACGCCGCAAGTAACGCACGTTTTTCCGGTGACATATTGAGACGTAAAAACTTTTTAAATTTAACAATGCAGTGTGCTGCTACCGTGTGACGCCTACGCAGCTATGGGCAAAAAGGCTACATATGTTTAAATAAACCAAGTGGCTCCACAAGCAACCGTCGTTAAAAACCTGAAGTGGTTTTTACTCACCCGGCCCAGGCTTGCAACGGGTGTTCATCCGATGACAGCTTCAACGGTCTCTTCATTCCCCGGAAGTCACTTGAATTCCCTTCGTGAAAGCATTTGAACGAGTCAAAAATAAACAGAACGAGAAAGAATGTGTCGGTCGGCAGAGGCTCGAAATATTTGCAGCGAAACGAAACAGTCCGAGACATATCCGAACGTACCACTAGCCATTACCTGCCTTCGGAACCGTTGACCACCGTAAATTTAGAGATGGGGATAATAGGTGTCGATAGGCTGCTGCTAACCTCAAGTCAGCTGGAACAAAAACTATTGCGAAAATTGATGACGCAACACATGTTTAGGAAAAACAACTTTCTATAAGAACAAGCTGTTATTTGTGTGTAGTGGTTTGCAAAGATGTAGTGTTCACTTTAGAATTGAAACTTGGCTCCGACGAGGGCGCCTCTGCGAAAAAGTGCAATAGCGTGAGTGATGAGGGAGGTTAGTGGATCCACTCTTGGTGTTTGAAGCAGAAAGGCGCCGTGGTTGATTTTTTCGCCCCCTACAGGTTATCACTTGAACTTCAGAGTTTCCGGGTTTGACATTACATTCCAGCCAACGTTACTAGATTCTTCTTCAGTTTGTGATTTGTGATCTACGCTGGGATGAGGCGGCGAAACGCGGCCCCTTTCATTTCCCGCTCCCTACATGGCGCTTCCGATCCCATTTGACCGGTCGCCATAACGTAAAGGATCCTATGCACAGTGTTAAATTGAGTTCTTGCGGTTAATTTGGCGTTGCGGGAGATATTTTTTGTGATAGTGTATCAAGGTGATTACGAGTGGGCAATTAAAGCACCAGTTGTGCGGCTAATGCGGCGCCACATGGTGGAGATACGAGTGCGATGCCTGAATCTTGCGGGCATTGTGTTAATTTAGCCGTATTGTGTTGTTGTTCTTTAAAATTCAACCGTATATATTTAAAAACCGTTGCAGTGGGATTAGGGTAATGCGGTAGGACTATGCACTTGAATTCAGGTGCATGTTGGAGAAACCACAGGTGGCCAAACTTTTCAAAGCTCTTCAACATGACGTGCCTCGTAATTGTATAACCTCAGTTATTTTTATATGATGATGCACACACCATGTTCATCTGATGCCGTCGGAGATATTGGAAGTGTAAAGCCTAGAACAATTTGTTCGTTCCAGATAACTCAAATTTACGATCCGAACGTTTTTTTTAAGGAACGATAGCACACGAATTCAATAAATGCATTTACCTTATCGGCCTATAAAATGCAAAATACAATGAGTTCACCAAAGTCTTATTCAATTAACCCAATTTATTAAACGCTACAACAACAAACTGGAAGTCACTTTTGTTCACAAGGTATCAAAGCTAATGCACCGTGAACATTGTGCACGTAGTCAAGATATCATCCTCCTGGAAGTGGAAGTCGCACACAGCGAAAGATCTTGATAGTTCCTTATCCAATCTCGGTATTGCTCATGGCCACTGTTGAAGACCCACCTCATCAACGGGTGGCTTGAAAAAATGCCTTTTTTGGTACAGATTTCGTTGAGTCGTAACCGCTTCGGACAGCGGGGACAAAACAGCGAGGCATGTTTTATAACATCGAAAAACGGTCACACGACGCATGAGAGCTGTGCAGCTAACACCCGGCACGATAGCAGAACAGAGCGGACAGTAAGTGAACCACAACGTCCATCATATCGCAGTAAGCAGCAGTGGGAGCACAAACTGCGCGAGTGTCGTCGATCTCGCTTAAATACACAATGATAGCGATTGCCATGGAACACACTTGCACAATACTTGCAGGCTACGAAGAAGAACCTGCTGTTTAGCTTCACCGGCGTAGTCGGTGGCATGCGCCTAACCGCCGTGATCCTCGTCAGACCGGTCGATGGATGGATGGATGGATGGATGGATGGATGGATGGATGGATGGATGGATGGATGGATGGATGGATGGATGGATGGATGGATGGATGGATGGATGGATGGATGGATGGATGGATGGATGGATGGATGGATGGATGGATGGATGGATGGATGGATGGATGGATGGATGGATGGATGGATGGATGGATGGATGGATGGATGGATGGATGGATGGATGGATGGATGGATAGATGTGGCTGTACCCTTTAGATTGGGCGGCGGTGAACGCCACCTAGCCGTAATACTTAGTGAACTAACCATCAAATTTATCTTTTTTTTCGTTAAATAGTGAGGTTGAGGATTCGTACTTTGCACTGAAGGGTTAATTTTCACTCGTGCCTTGACTTTAGCCACCAATCAGATAACCTTCTTCTAGTTAATTCTACCCGCTTAGTCTATTTTGCCCTCCCTGTCCCTAAACCCCAGTGCTTTGAAAAACTCTGCGCCATAATCCTGAACTATAGCGTGAAGCCCTTCACAGAACATTATCAAGTGTTCGGCAGTTTCTTCTTCCCCTCCACGCGCACTGCATGTTGTGTCTACCCCTTCGTATTTGGCCCGATATGTCTTGCTTCGCAATACTCCCGTCCTGACCTCAAACAGTCGAGAACTACCCCGAGTATTATGATAGATACTTTCCTTGGCACTTTCCTGCTAAAAAGTTTGATAGATCTCTAGTGCGGACTTCTTAGTCATGCCGATTCTCCACATGTCAGTCTCTGTTTCTTTCACTTTCTTCATAACCGATAGTTCTTTTTGGTTTGGCCACCTGCTGTTTTTTAAGTATTTACCTGTCAATTTCCTGGTTCGCTTCCGCCATTTTTTATCGACATTCTTCATGTACAAGTAGCTAAAAACCTTCCTAGCCCAACGCTCCTCCCCATTTCTCTCAATCGCTTCTCAAATTTAATCTTGCAGCTAGTTTCCCTGCCCTCAAATGATGTCCATCCCATATCACCTTGTACTCCCTGATTTCGTGTATTTCCGTGAGCTCCTAAAGCAAGCCTACCTATTCTACGTTGCTTAATTTCTAATCTTGCTTAAACTTCTGATTTCATGCACAAGAGCGCATTGCCGAACGTCAGCCCAGGAACCATGACCTCTTTCCATATTCCTCTCACAACATCATACCTATTGTAATTCCACAGTGCCCTATTTTTCATCACTGCTGCATTGCTGTTACCTTTAGTCGTCACGTATATTTCATGTTCCCTGAGGTACTCGGTCCCATTGCTTATTCATACGCCCAGATATTTGTATTTATCTGTTATCTCTAGCGTGACCTCCTGTATTCTAAGCTCACTGCCTTCGCTATCATTAACAATCATGGCTGCTGATTTTTTCTACTGAATCTAAAACCTAATTTATCTCCCTCATTACCGCAGACGTCCATCAATCTTTGCAAATCTTCCTTAATGTTGGCCATCAGCACTATATCATATACGTACATTAACGCTGGTATTGCCTGATCAATGAGTTTTCCTTGTTTGACTAAAGAGAGGTTGAAGCCAAGTCCAGTTCCCTCTAATTTTGCCTTTAATCCTTGTAGGTACATCATGAATAAGAAGGGTGACAAAGGACACCCCTGCCTAGGTTCCCGTTTTACCTCTGTGGACTTGGATACCTGTTTTTCGCACTTTATAACTGTCTTGTTACTTTTATAGATTTCCTTTAAAAGATTAGTGACTCCATCTTCCACACCCAGTGTGTCTAGTATTCCCCACAAGTCCTCTTGAACTACGCTATTGTACGCTCTCTTGATATCCAAAAATGCTAGCCACAGGGGTCTGAGTTCCTTTTCTGCTATTTCGATGCACTGCGTCACTGAGAACAGATTGTCTTCTAACCTCCTGTGTTTCTGAAATCAATTCTGCAGTTCCCCCAGCACCCCCTCATCCTCTATCCATGTCTGCAGTCTTTCCTTTCTAATCTGCATCGCCAGCCTGTAGACCAATGATGTCACTGTTATAGGACGGTAGTTGTTTATGTCATCTTTGTCCGCCTTTCCTTTATAGATCATGCTCATCCTCCTAAGTTTCCATCCATCTGGGACTTCACCATCGATTATTGTTCTGCTCACTGCCTCTCTCAAAGTCTGTTTAGACTTCGGACCAAATGTCTTTATCAGCATAATTGGAATGCCATCTGGGCCTGTTGATGTACTACTTCGAACCCTCTTCTCAGCCCTTTCCTACTCTCGTTGTGAAAATGGAGCCATTGTGCCACTTGATCCATCTTTGTCTATTGTAATGCATAAGGCACTTCTTTGTTGAAATTTTTCTGTCACCCTTGTTCTTATATATTCAACAGCTTCGTCCCCTTCTAGCCTAGCACCTTGAGTTGTAGTTATAGACCTCTGCTCTAGGTTTGTTTCATTTCTTAGGGAGTCGAGATGGTTCCAAAACTTAGCAGCTGCCTTTCGGTCCTTTTTATGTACTTCTGCCAGCCACTGAGCACCCTTTATTCTAATCTTTTCATTGATCAGGAGGGATGCTTCTCTTCTAGAGCTTAGAAAGATTTACCATTTTCGTTCAACATCATCCGTCGGTTCCCCCCTTGCTTAGCAAGTATGTGTTCCCTAGAGGATTCCTGCCGTTTTGCTATGGCTCTCTTAACTTCCTCATCCCACCAACGCTTGGGCTTGTGTCTTCTTTTCCGGGGTGAGTTGTCACGTGCTTTAGCAAGCTCTAGCCCAAACAGTCTAATTAGATTTGTGTATGTCCGCGCAGTTTCATTACCTTCAGTGATTACTTTTTCAATTTGTTTAGTAGCAATTTCTATTTGGCTTTCTGAATGAGAATTTTCCTGTTGTTGCTCATCTTGTCCCTTTCCCACTTTCACTGCTCTTCCAAAACTTAGCCTGATACGTTTGTGATCACTACCCAGACTTCTGGAGCCACCTTCATCTATGTGCCTTCCTCTGAGCTTATCATACATCCAATGTGACATCAGTGCGTCATCTATCGTTGCCTGTAGCCTTCCTACCTCCCATGTTATTCGCCCTTCACACTTCTCAGTACTGTTGCAAATGATCAAATCATGCCTTTCACACATATCCATGATCTTTTGCCTGTTTAGTCAGTATACCCATCTATATCTTCTATATGCGCATTCATATCTCCTAGTATAATTATCTCGCACTCTCTCCCTAATTCCTCAATGTCCTTTGATATACACTTCACCATTGCCTGGTTTTCCTCTCTGGCCTTTGCTCCCGTCCACAAGTACACCAAACCACGGAGTGTCATCTGCCCAGCTACTTTCCCTCTTAACCATAAATGTTCCATTCATCCCTGCTTGACTGTTTGCCAACCCATGCTCTTATGTATAAATGCACCAATTCCACCCCCCTATTTGCTGCCTTCTGTTCTATTGCAATATTCCCATATTTTGTCAGAATTGCAGGGTGGTTGCTCCATGTCCTGAAGATGTGTCTCCACAACCTCATATACCATCAGCTCCTCCTGCCTCAACTGCTCTTCTATCTCTTCTCATTTTAACCTATGTCTGCCACCCTGCATGTTAATATAGCCTACGTCTGACTTAGCTCGGCCCTTGTGCTTACGTCGATTTCTTTTCCCACGGACTTCGTGTGGCTTGAATATTTGTGCCCCTTTAGGTCCGTCTTTGGCTACACTGTTGGCCTCAGGGCTCAGGTTCCCCTAAAAAAGTTGTTGCTTGGCAACCCATTCTGTTCTTGACCCTTTTGCCCATCGCACCACTGTAGTGAAAGTCATCCTGTGCGAAGGGGCGAGCGCCGGGCTCGTACACGTCTTGGTTAACTTCCATTACGCTGTATCCGAGTTACCGGCTCAAACCCTTGATCACACAATTGGCCTCCACTACCCTCTTTTCAATCCCGTGACGCTGCCCCCAGACCTCTGGGACTGTGCATATGGTCACATGCACACTCCCAGAGGCTTCTCGGAGCTTACGCATCCCATCCTCTAACTTTCTCTGAAGGTTCTGATCTTTGCTCTTCAACAAATCATTGAGCCCAGCATAAATAATGACTAGAATTTCGTCCTACATGCTGTTTTCTACAACCTCTTGAGCTTTGGCCAGTGCATCCACCATGCTCTTCCCTGACTGTGCCTCCACCCTGACTCTCCCATCTTCCTTCACTCACTTGAAGACGCTATCCCTAACCTTGGCCACGTTAGAGTCCCCCACCACTAGGACCCTTCTACGCTCCAATCGCTGGCTTCCTGTTTGTGATAACGCCCCTGTTTGCTTCACCTGTTTCTCTGTCTGCCATCTGTCCTGTGTTTCTGCCCTGCTTGATGACTACTGCGCCACCGAGCTTTATGTTCTCGGAGCTTCCGTGCTGTGGTCAGACACTGCGGCCCTCTGACCTCCCTTCTTGCCTGTTCCTTCCTGCCCGTCGCCTTCTCCGCTACCCACGCCTTCCGTCTACCACCGATTGGGGCCGGGGCAAAGCGCCATTAGCTTCTTTACCCGCTGCTCTAGCTCGGTAAACCCTTCCCGCTCTTTCGAAGGTCGCGCTTCTTTTGATTTAATAGGCTGGCGGTAGCCTCCTCCTGCTCACGCGACACTCCGAGCTGTTTTCGGAGTTCTATCCTCTGCTGCCGTTCCGGCCTAAGCTCCCCTGAAGCCCCTGAATGCTAGCCTCCACGCGCTGCGCGGCCGCCTTCAGTGCCTCGCACAGCCTGTACACGAAAATCGCCTTCTGCGCGTCGGCCAAACTCGTGAATGCTGTCTCATCTAGTAGCACCAGTGCTTGCATTCTTCGCACTGCACCAGCTCACTCTCGCTCGGTCAAAAAACGATGAGCGTGCCCCCTCGTGGTGGTGCATTGAAGGGTGACACCTGCGGCGGTGCAGTTTGCAAACTGAAAGAAGAATCTAGTAACGTTGATTCCAGCACCGTTGCAGCCGGTGACTGTAGCGCCATGGCAAGTCACGGCGCGAACTAATACGAGTGGCTGCTCCCTAGGTGCTTTTTCGGCGACCGCGCGCTGCCTAGGCACCCAAATCGCGCGAACACGTCTAAATTCTTTAGTCTTAACGGTTCGCCAACGTCGACTGTCAGTGCTAGTTTGGTCAACGTTGACTTTGGTGTTGTGCGGCGATGTGTATGGATTTCGGTATTATTCCTTGCGAATCTGGCGATGTGGCAGTGATTCTCAGCCGACCGATCCTTCAAAGGGGGGAGATCGAGCGCCGTGGGTGTATTGTGCAAGCGGTAGCGTTGAATGACCAACATCTCGCGTCGATGTCAAATGCTGAAATGCTGGCTGTCTAGTGTGTGCTGTGCAGTGGTTTGTTTGACAAATTTATTTCCCTGCACATTTGATGATAGGTTAGTGTTGGCTAGTTCATGCGAGCCGTATCGTTGAATTACTCCAGCGTAGGCGTGATCGTGTTTGTGCAGACATATTTCCGAATGAGATTTAGGGTCGGACGCACTGTACTGACAACACCACTGTAACACGGGTTCTTTTTGCTATGCAGTACCCTTTTATATCGCAGTTACATTCCGGCTGCACTGTATACGATCCCATTAGTTTGGGCAGTTTAATTTAGGCAGAAGCCACAAAGATATGGATGTTTTTAACGAAAAATAATAAGAAAAGGGGTCTAGGGAAGCTCGAAGTTTCGAAAGTTTTTTATCATATCCTGCATCGAAAATAATTGGCACACATGTGTGCAGTAAGCTAGGCTCACAGTGAAAGCATACTAACTAATCACAATCTCTGAAGTTGTTCTCTACCTACGAGAAAGACAAGTATCACTGATAGCTAATGAACCTCGGGATTTTATACAGAATGCATCCATGCATTCTCGAGTAGTTGTGTCCCTGCTTCTGCCAATATTTCAAACCTTAGCTAGGTACGGCTCACACTCATGAGAATCACAATGCGTCAGCAAATGTGCCCCATCTTTATGTTTTAACGAAAGCTCATGTTCCTGTGCATGCTCGTTCACGCATAATCTTGCCCGGTCAACATTCGTATTTTGTCATAAGATAGTGGAAATCCATAATGACCCCGTTGACACATTCTGTATATGATTGGCGTGCTGTTGCCGTACCCACCTTTGCTGCTTCCATGAGATAGTATACTAGTATACCTAAGAAAGCTGGGATTATTTTTGTGGTGCAGAAAAAAGAATCGGCAAGCCATCTCTGTTTGCCACCATTGTTAGGTCGTGTGCAGATTGGTGCATATAGAGTACAACCTCAGGTTTCACTGTTTTGCGCTCTTGCTCTACCCCAGTACCATTGTGTTCTCTCTTGATGTTCGGCCGGAGCGACTCAGCTACAGCGTTAAGGAGCATGCGAAAGAAACCAACCACAGACAACCTGTCCAATCGGTTTTGAAATTTATTCTGCACAATGTGTGAGCATGACCCTGCACATGCATACTCTGGGCATTGTTCAGCTATGGCCCTTTTCACACTTTTGGAGTGCGTCAACTCGTATGGAAGCAATTTTTCAGCACACCTACACAAAAAAGCTAACAGCCGTGACGACTCTGCAAAGTAATGCGCTAAGCCAAAAACTGCAGAGAGCCAAAAGTCTTCAACTAAAGTGTAAACACCAATTCTTTTCAGTCTGCGAAAGCCTGCTAGAACATAGTGAACAATGGGCTAATATGTGACGGTGGTTAGTTGCTTTAAAATAATAAAAGAATTATCATCATACGCAAGAACTTCCAAAACCTCTCTATAATTAAATTGTTGGCGGAACGTAATAAAATCGGTTACGGTCAAACATAAGAAATCGCACAATAAAAGAGCAATATACGAGCCTACGAAAATGCCTCGTCTTTGAATATAAAATTGCTAATGAGTTTTACTTTAACATAAAACTTGAGAAGGGCCATAAACGCTTATACTACCATGCCCGTGGTATTCCTGAAGGCAACCACACCACTCTTATCTGTGCAACTTTCTATGTAGAAAAACAAGTGATCATGCTGGACAGAATTAAATAGGTCCTCAACATCTACCAAGAACAAGTACCCATCGAAGGATTCTTTGAAGAAAGTGAGTGATCCATGGAAAATTCTGTTTATATTGGGTCTCTCATAACTACCGAGTTAGCCGCTACATTAAAAACTGACTCATCATGTTCTGCTAGATACCTCTATCACTCACAATTGTCCTAAATGAAACACTCGGCTTATGCGTCTTGGCCGTAAAAAACACAGAAAGGGTGTTCTTTTTGCTAGCTGCAGTATTATATAGACTCTGCTAGTTGTGCAAGTTCCAAGTACTCACTCAGAGCCCCTGCCTTATTTTTCTAAACTCTTGTTTTGATGACTTTTAACTTGACGAAGTTCATGTAGACTGCTCATCTTGCCATGAAGTTACACAGATCTACATTCATTGCTACGGGGCCACTACTTTTATCCACTTTAAATGGGCACTAATTGCTGCACTTGAAGAATGACAAAACCCACCAACGTATCCTCCTGACGAAGAGAGTTTCCGCTCTGTTCTTACTAAAGCTTAGACACTGTCTTGTAAGCAATAGTCTTTAACTGCGACATCAACTTTTCCCGCAACTCGTCGGTGCAATACCAGTAATAAGTGAGCCAGCAACAGAGGTTCGTGGCTAAATTTTGGGCCTTAATGAGTACATAGCACACACTCTCTGCAATGTGAGCATTTCCTAGCCAGAGAGGCCTTCCCAGGTCATGCGAGCAACCTTCTTCAGTAAAAAACAGTGACCATTCCTCATCTTCAGGTTCTTGTTTGCCTCAATAATGTGGGCTGCTGAACGCTTGGCATCGCGAAACTTCTTCAGTGCCAGCCACTCCAGGTTCAAACGGAAGCAAAGTGCACGAAGCAGGAAAAGAAAGCCCACCTGCTGCCACAAATTATGATTTCACATGCTTTTGCAACATGACCAAATGAAGGTGTGACTTCCCCAAAAAGAGCACTCACTTCTTGTAGAGCATGGCCTTTCGGGGAAGTCATGCCTTCATTTGGTTGTGTTAGCAAGTATGTAAAATTTTAAAATGCGAATCGTGGTGGCAGGTGCGCTTATTTTTTTACCTCATTCATGCAATGGGCTTTGGTTTGGAACTGGGGTAGTTGGTGCTTAAGAAGTTTTGCAATGCAAACCGTATCATACTAAACTAGTCACAATAACAAGTGCCTAGTGAGGCATGTGTTATCAGTCGAAACGCATCATCTCTCTGAATTCACGTGCTGAATACGCCCTGAGAAACCACGCATCTACGGTTTAACAGGCACACCTTTCAACATGTTCACTCTTGTGCAAAGCAGCCCAGCATGTATATTAGGTCACGCGTGCTCTTTGGCACACCACGTCGGAGCCCAACACTTCCGCAAGGTACCACGGATTAAGCCTGGCTCCAGATGCACTATAAAGAGTCGGGGACATGGCAGTACATGGTTCTGCTAAATGTTCTGGATATGTCTCAACATTGCTGGAAACCTGTCGGAAAGCAGTCGGTAGTACAACTACAATAAGTAAGCAGTAGCACTGCGATGTGCGTCGAATAACCTGTTAGCATTGAAACCAACCTGCGATGTGCAACAGCTCGATAACACACACTCTTCTTGTATATCAGCCTTTTTTATGTCCAATGCTATACAAAGGCTTCTCCCAGTTAATTTTGCCAACCCTGTGCTAGCTTATTCGATCTTATGCGTGCAAATTTTTCATTTCATCATCCCATCTAGCCTTTTGCCTTTCTCAGCTTTTTTCCCCATCTTTTCATAGCCACACAATCTAACTGGTCACTTCTTTTTCCCTCACATTGCTTGACCTGCCCATGTCCACCTTTTTTCTCCTCATGTCAGCTAGAATGTCATCTCGCCCTGTTCGTTGTTTATCGAGCTCTGCTTTTTAAATATCTCTATGTTATGCTAACCATTTTCTGTTTCTATTTTGCATAGTTCTTGATCTGTTCTGGACTTTTTTTCTTTTCTTCTTCTTTTTTTCAAAATCAATAGTTTCTGCACTATATGTTAGTACTCGCAACATACAATTGTTGACCACTTTCTGCTTTAGGGACAGTTGTAAATTGCCTTTTATGATTTGGGAATGTCTGCCAATAAAGCTTTAGCCCATCCATATTTTTTGATGAATTTTCTTTTCATGAATAGTATGTCCTGTGAATATGTGACCTAAATACATATATATTGTAAGAATTTTAGTGTGCCGTTGTGAACTTTCGCTCTCTTGTTTGGTCTCCTAACAATAGATCCTTGTCTTTCACTTATTTATCTGTAACCCTACTTGAACACTTTCTCGGTTTAGACCCTCAGTTCATTGTAGTTCAACGGCACCACTTCTGAAAAGCAAAATATCATTTGCAAGGCGTAAGTACCGAGATATTCTTTGTAAATGTTTATTCATGTTTTTTATCAATATCGTGGCTCAAATACTTCTGCTAAGCATGCTGTAAATACTGCTCAGATTTTGTCTCTATGCCAGATCCACTTCACGAATAAAATTTTTCTGCTCTGCGACAGCTCCTCTCCCATAAAGGGACTTTTTTAGTCGCCCCTCAAGACCTTAATAAAGTTCTTTGTCTGTCTGTCTGTCTGTCTGTCTGTCTGTCTGTCTGTCTGTCTGTCTGTCTGTCTGTCTGTCTGTCTGTCTGTCTGTCTGTCTGCCTGCCTGCCTGCCTGCCTGCCTGTCCGTCCGTCTGTCTGTCTGTCTGTCTGTCTGTCTGTCTGTCTGTCTGTCTGTCTGTCTGTCTGTCTGTCTGTCTGTCTGTCTGTCTGCTGTGGACTCTCTGTAGATGTTGGCTAAGGAATTCATGCATGCATTATGTACTAGCTACTCTAAGACTGCTGGTATCTCTACCGAGTCGAATGTCTTTTATTAGTTCCTGCAAGCTAAGTAAATGGATTGTTGCCATTTCACAGATTTTTCAGTTTGACAGCGCATGTATATGATCAACAGTGGACATCTGTTGATCTGTGTAGTATTCTTTAAATATTTCATATCTCTTTTTTATCGTATTTGTTTGGTATCCACATTTTTACAGTTCGGTTGTACATTTTATTCGCCAGTACGTGAGGCATTGTGCCGAAAGTGTCACAAGCTTGTTAGACTCGAGATCTCCATCTTTGATCGGGTCAACAATTGCGCTGCATGACTTTTTGTTGGTCATGTTTTGTAGGGCTCTATTTCATTCTCTCAGAGTAGGGTACCCAAGGAGATTCATTCCTGGTTTGGCTTCTGATTTTATATGTCTTTCTAACTTTCTTTATATTTACTCATGGAGGTTAAGTGCTTTGTTGAACTTTGGCTTCTTTCTCTGTTAAGTGGCTTAATCGTGAGCTGTAGTAAATGTCTTCAGTCAACTTACTATAGATCTTGAGACTGCTGATGATGTTACTCTATCTGTTGGGGTCTGCATTTGTAAGTATATTCCTGTTGTCATGTTCTGTCCTTTCTTTGAATTCTTCATCTAATTCTTTGGTGCTATAAATTCTCATGTCGGCAATTTTCTTTTTGTTAATGAGCCCTTTTAGCTCAGTTAATTAAACTTTAGATCTTGAGTGGGTAGCTTTTGTAGATTTTTCTTTCTTTTGTTGTTTTTTGCGATTTGGAAGAGTTTTCCTTACTTCTTACCTTAGTGCTTTAACCTAACTGCACTTGTGTTTTTGGAAACAATGTAGTCATGGTTTTGTTCATTTCCTCTATGTCAATTTCTTCTTCTTGTAAGCCCTTGTATAAGAGGGTTCTAAGGCAAAGCAGAGAATGCGCGTGACTTTGGCTCTGCTCTATTTTCGAAGGAGCCTTGCGATTTTTCGCAAGTTATAATAATATTAGTATAATAATAATAACTGGCATATTCGGGTGCCTTGAAGTTCCGCATTCAATTTTGTCGGGCTTACTGATGATGATGACTAGGTAATTCAAGCATGTCAAGAGATGGTTTTCGTCAAACATTTAAAATGAAAGATTAAAAACAAAAACGTATTAGGCACGAATCATCAGTCATCGCTGCTGTATCTGAGATAGTAGCTGCGTTGAATTTTGTTCGCAACAACTTAGGCTTATGTTGGCACCGCGTGTGTTTCCTGTGAGGAAAAATGTCATGGCGGCTTCCGGTTTTGTCGTTGAACCAGCGCAAAGTTCAAGCTACGTGTTTATTGGCGGCAAGCACTCTTCCTCGCGAGAAATGTACACTTGAGTGATGACAGTGATCAAGACAAATGTTCACAGCTTCATATTGCACCTTGTATTAAGGACGGGTAAGCTGTCAACCTCTAACTAATCTCCGGGTGAACGTGCTTTTGCACAATTAATTTCATGGCAGTGATGGGAATACCGCTCTGTTTTAAAGTACCACAATTCGCAAACGTTCTCGCTGCGCAAGTTGCTCCGTAATTATAGCCGCCTGATGAGATTATTACAAAGGCTAATACAGATCTTGACAATAAAAGTAAGACTTTCATTGTTTACCGTATTTCCGCCGTACGTGTTGCGTATTTCTTTTGCTGCAATACGTGTACTCATGATATACATTGTGTGTGTAATTATACACGCTGCTGGTTTTAGGATCAGGTGTCGCTCTTCTGCTGTGCCCGATCTGCAGCGGGAGCGTTTCAGCAAGGTAAAATCAGCTGCGCTCACACTGAGTGACAGACGAGTCAACTGTTCAGTGCTGCATAAAAAATTAGGGTGATACGTCACATTTGGCCCACTTTTCAAATTAGTATGCTATTTGAATTATATGAACCACCGAAAAAAATTACAGATGAGCGTTGGCGAGGGGGTAAAAAGTTTTACACTTTCGTCCTGGAATGAACTCTTCATTAGTTAGCCAGCAGGCATGCCTCTGGCACTTGACAAGCTGGTAATAAAATAAAAAGACGCAATTACTAACTACCCTAATATCTGTGCAACAGTGTAAAACATCATTCTTTTTGTTGCTTTCATATTTTCAGTCTTAGTGTAGTACGTACTAGTCTGTAGACGCAAGATGGCAGGAAATAAACGATGAAGTGCAATCGTTGGTTCACTAACTCAGCCAAATGATTGCTCAAAAGAAACGAAGACAATAGGTGCATTGAAAATCTACCAAAACACAGACAAAAATGATCTATTATTAACATGGATTATACAAGGCAGTACCAATTTTATTATTTTTGTTTATTCAGAAGTGTCATGTTATGAAACCAAAAACACAGAAGTTGAGAGGAAGACAAGCTTAAAGAGATGAAACGTTTATGGGTGGTTGCTAGAGCCATCGTTTTAACATGCAGACTTCTACAAGGCTGTAACTGCCGACATATCTGAATTGTGTAGGGCATATTTATCAAGGGGAAGGGAACCCACATACACTGGTGCTAACAATCAGCAAATGACCACAAAACATTTCACATATGTTGTACCAACAAGGCGGAAATTCACCCTTTGCCTACCTTAGTGTATTTTGTGTATTCTTCATACCCTCTCCTCTAACTTAAACAAAGCAGAGAAGGTCACATGTGAAAACGAGGAGTCGGCATGCTGAATTGGGTGAGTAAAAAGGCGATCCCCCGTGATAAGTTGCGCTGGGGTAAACAGGGCAATCAATCAAAAGCCCATTAAACAGAAAGAAATGAGGGGCAGGAAGGAGCAAGGGTTTTGCATGGATAGGCAGAAAAGGAGAAGAGATTTTCCTGAATTATCTTGGTCGCGAGGAAGCACCACCTGGTAAGGGGATAATTAGCCTTAGAAATTCCTTAAAGAATGGCTTATTTTTTATAGGTTTTCGTTGTGTATGTGCCATGTCAAATGGGTTCAAGTGCCCCCTTTTAAACACTTATACTTGTTGGCTGGAATGTATTAAACTTGTGAATAAGGTGCGGCAATTTTTTTGAAAAGCTGGTTAGTGTACTTAAGGTTTAAGACCGTTGAAGATATGTACTGCCACTATAAAATGCGCACCATTGCTTTCAGTGATTTTCCATGCTTGCTTGATGCCTATTTAATGAAACGTTAACAGGTTGTGCTGTTTGTTCAGTAGGGTTGAGAGCTGGGCTAGTTGGTGAGACATCCTTTTAACATGTGGTGTAATAGCGCAACTTCGACGGGAACACAGAGGACTAGAAAAGCGAGTGTCGTGTTTTTTTTGTACTCTGTATCCCTGTTTAAGTTGTTCTACTACACCATGTTAAAATGTTGTGCTGTTTGTAGAAATATCTGTATTTAATCATGTTGATAATGTTAAAACTAGTGCAGGTAAAACTAGATTTTATACTATGCATGAATCACTTCTAATGCTTTTGATTCTCACATAATGTTGAAGGTGTTTGCAGGTCTTAAATCTTGGATGACAATCAAGTATTATGTGTACAAAAAATGCGGGTTGACTTTTGCATGCACTAACATGTCGGGGAACGTTTCCCGAAGCGGCTCGTTGCTTGTCGATGTCGGGTAATACTTGCGAAGGATGTTATTTAAGTTTGGAAGTGAGTTTCAGAATTTCATTGAAAAGACTAGCGGCTGGTTAGGCTGTGCTATGGGACACGTTCAGCTAGTGATCGTTTCCTAATTTTCAAGCATCAATTTGAATTTTGTTCGCAGTGTTTTTCAGGTCATTTCGCCAAATGTCTCCTTTAGCTTGCTCAATTGGTGAGCATAATGATCGTTGTCGCTACAGACGCTTCCTAAACGCTTTGCCTGTCTGACGAATATTTCTTCTTTGCCGTGTCATAGAGGATGGCTTGTGTAGTCTATGTATTATAGTTGGCTACTCGTTGGCATTATGTAGAGCGTAAGCTTTGATTTCTCTGTAAAAGCAAGCACTCCAAGACAGCCCCATTAAGATGCGCATAACAAGAATTCATCATTGAAGATTAAATTTGGCCAAACATGTTAGCAGCAAGAACTACGTTGTAAATCAAACCACGATCTTTTTTTTTCCTTTTGTCTGGTTCGACTGGGGGTGGAGTCCACTTCGCTTCTCCTGCACATGTTTTCTTCTCAAAATTTCACTTGACTCTGCCCTGTTCATTTTTCTTTTCTGATTGGCATTGACTGCTACAATTTTATGTTGTAGGTGGAGCGTTTGTCTTTATATACCTCACAATAAAAAAATGTTTCAATAGATGCAGTCATATTCAGGAAGTTAATTTTGCTGAAACGTTGATGCATGGTAAATTTACTACTAGGGCGAAACTTCTTACAATTGTCAATGAATGTGATTATCATAAATGCATGTCAGAAAGGAAGCTAGCGGAAGAGCTATTGAATCTATTCTTTAACATTCTATTTTCGATAATATGAGTGTTACCTCAAGATAACTGATCCACTGAAAAATCAAAAAACAACATTTAAACAAAAATTGCATGTGTTAGTCTCTGTTTACGATAGAGCTGTAAAGAACAAATGGAATAAATGTCATGTTTTGCCACTATTGAATTCGTGTGGTTGAAACTGTGGAAGGAAATTCTGGAGGGATTTATAGGTCTCTGCTACTGTAGTCTCAAGCTGTTTGGTTCCCTTCACTGCAGCAATGCGACATGGGTGAAATCACATTGTACAAACTCCATACTCCCCACACCAGTTTGCTGTGCAGCTTTGAACTTGATTTACAAGAATATTGTGTTTTGTACAAAGGCATTACAAGAATACTGAAGAGAAACAGTTACCTTGTTTAGATTGACAAACTGCACTCTGAGAACTCTAATGCCAATGCCATATGTTTCACTATGCCAAGTTCATTATTGACGGAGAAACTTAAGGTTGAAGTTTCACTATTGAAAGTTGCGCCAAAATGTCCATGCATGACGTCAAAAGTTTTTAAATGTATTTTTCACAATTTTGCAATTGGCTCTCTGATATCATCTGAAACTTTGTATGCTAGGTCTATGACACCCACAAATGACAATGTCCTTCATTTTTATCGAATATAAGCGATGTAGAACCCAATAAACGCCATCAAAATAATGGTGTCATGGTGTTTGGTGAGACATTTTCTTTGCCTGGTTTCGCGCTTGCTAAGTGTCGTGTCATAGTAAGAGTGGTGTTGTGAAATCATATTGCAATAGCATGCGAAAAATTCTTTCGCTTTTTAGTATCCCTTCAACACCCAAAGAAAAAAACTCACAAGAATCATGTAGAGTAGCTGACCAGCTCATTCACCTGGCCTAAAGAGAAATGAAAGTCAGTGTAGTTGTAACGTTAGGTGTATCACATCTCCATTCGTCTAATCCTAAGAGGATGGAGGATAGGAAGCGTGACACAGGGGACAATTTATTGCAACAGAAACACATTACATGTGCATTTAAACGAGCTTGTGCACTGCTTTTCTCAGACAAGCAAAAAAATATGCAGTCTAACAAGTCTGCAACACTGTGGTACCTTGTGAGGCGACGTTCATATGCCTGAGCAGTGCACTATGAAAATGTCTTTAAACAATTCAACTGTTGTGCACTCGGTTAAAAAAGGTTTGCAGTCAAGGTAACTGGGTCATTAGCCACTCATTTCAACAGAAGAAATGGCACGTGCAGTTTCTGTGTCGGTACTTTCTTACCATTATTTACAAACTGAATAGGAACAACCAAAACAACCTCTAAACAAAGCACACCACCTTTTGAAGGCGTCTATTCGCAAACAAAATAATGAATTATGGCCGTTGAATAGGCGCTATTAAAAACAGAAACGGGTACACTTTCTTCAGCTGTAGGTGGATGGTGCTGTAGCCAGTGGTCGCTGAGCGAAGGCCACGTGCTCACGTTTTTCCTTTCATAAAGGATGACACTGTATAAATATGCTGGCTACGACTGGTGACGTGGAAAGTGTGTCCTCACAAGCTCAAAGATTACACATAGCTGAAAATTGCCCTCATTTACACAACTTGTTTGATGGACATGCGTGTTTCCCCATGGTGAACTAAAACTTTAAACAGTGCAAAAGTATTTGGTATGCTGTCTTTCTTCTTTTTGCGTAGGAGTACCACTGTCCAGGTTTTTAGTACTTCAAAGTGAGAGATGCACACTGGCCCAAGCACTAGCTCCAACTTCATACTACAGTAAAATCACGTGAAATCACCCCATGAACACTGAAAGATAATCTGAAAGGGGGCCCTTGCTTGGTCTCGGACACTAATTCAATATATAAGTGCCTTTAAGAAAAATGCACACCAGTGTTTCTAATGAAATCCTGTATTGAATGCACATGCATTTACTCTTTTGCAGATCCAAGGATAATCCTTGTATGAAGTTTCAGGTGTTATGACAAGGCGGGAAAGATGTTCTACAAATGTTCAGAAAATTTCGGACAACTCAGAATGCAACCTCGAGGCGTTACATTGCGTTGTTAAAAAAATCTTGCGCATATATAAGAACTCTCAGAACTTGGGTTCCAACGAACTGCTACTGCAGAATTTCGTAGTGGAGAACAGGCTGAAAAATAATTGCGGGAAGGGAGGGGGCGCTTGCTCGGTCATTGGCACATATTCTAAATCTCCTGTAAAGAAGAAAGAGGTGCTTGCTCTGTATTTTACAGTGCCCACTCACGACTGAAGTTGGAATGGAGGCACTAGCAGCATGTGCTTTTTTCTGAGAATTGCGAGGGCTGCACAAGGGGCTCATTGAATGTGACTACCCGTGCAACCAAGAAACGCTTGCCACCAATTCAGCTGCTCTATCTGCGAGTGTTCTCTCACACTCTGTTTACTGTGCTATAATTTATAGTAAAAATGCACACCTAATTTTATATTTTTGAGGTTCATCCGATTTTGCTTAAATATCTGCAGTCTGAACAAAGTGGACACTTATTACAGTTTCTTATGCGGGTTTATCCTTTGAATTGCAGCCCAAGTCATGCAGTGAAGTTCATGCTTGCACAGCTTACTCACCGCCCCCTTTATTTGGAAGTGGAAAGATAGGCTGCTGCTTGAATTGTACAGGAAACTAAAGGAGAAGGTGGGGTAATGTTCCATGTCTGCTGCAGGTAGGTGTACTTGCTGCCAAGGACCTCAAAGGAAGATAAGTGACAGTGGTGGAAATGAATCTGCATTCCAGCCAAGTGCACAACGAGCTAAGTCAGGAACATTATAGAGAAGAACCACAAGTTAAGCATTTTAAAAACTGCTAATAAAGCATTGTCTTGGCTTCATCATCCAACATGTGGTCGTTTTCATAATTCCTTTATTTTTCCTACATGAAAAAGCTCAAGCTTAGCATTCTGTTGTTATTACTACCGCATATGTTTACCGCATATCTTGGATAGGATATTTAGTAAGAGTGCTCAGTGACATTAATGTTTATCTGCTCCCTCGTTTGGTTTTAAGATGCACTTTTTTTCTAGATTTGCATTTGTCTTATTGCAGAGAATTCATATTGATCTTTGAGGTGTGTAGTAAATGACAAGCGACTTTTTCAGGCAAGGTTACTTTATCATTTTCAATTATATGTGGGGTTTAACGACCAAAAACCACCATAAGATTAGGAACTTTACATTTCCTTGTCAGTAACTTTTAATAAACATTTCTATTTGTCCTGAACATTGTTTCTGTGACAGTATAGCTGCATGACTGCTGCACAAATATATAGAATGAGTTTGCCTAATGAAAATGAAAAAATTTTGTTGATTTGCAAAAGGCGTGTGCATGGGCCAACTTGAACACATAGCCAGCTGTTTCAAACATCCTCCCACGCAGTAAATGTTCCCCGGTGAACTTGTCTTCTGGTTTGAACAAATGTAAAAAAAAAAGTCATGGCATACGGCCTCGAAAAATCACACTGCTTAATAATGCCATAAATTCTGTGACGAACCACACATTCGCATGAAAAAAAACTGGGAGCTGAGTTTTGAAAGTACTGTACATCTATGCTGGTTTAGAGAAGTCTTAATAAAATTAGGTTTGATGGTTTCATGTTGCAAAACTAAAATCTGGTTACGATATGCACTGTTTCAAGTGAAATCTTAATTATTTTGACCTCATAATCTCTCTGAGTGCATGGAACTAGGGTACTAGTACATATTACAGCTATTACAATGTGACTCCTGAGGTTCAGAATCAATTCTGTTATCTCGTGCAGAACTGCACGCAGTGGCGGATCCAGAAGGGGGGCGGTAGCAGCGATCGCCCCCCCCCCCAAAGCCTGTCAGTAGCCCCTTACCCTCTCTTCAGTGCTTGCCGTTCACCTGTTATCACCAATTAGGACAAATGAGTGGGATTCCTACAAGCACACAGTAATAGTATTAATGATATGATGGAGTTCTTGAGCTAGTAAAAAAACAAAAAAGTAATGAACACGCCCTTCTCTCCGGTGTTACATTGAACAACCCCCCTCCCCCTAAAATGATTGGCTGGATCCACTCCTGACTGCACGGCACCATTTCCTTTTACCATAGGGTCGAAATAGAGATACAGACTTTCTTTCTTTTAATGCTTTACTTCATATTTAAATAAAGACAGCTACATTTACACTGATGATTATAAAATCATTAGTGTAGACCCAAAAAGCATGTATATGCAACTGATGGTATAGCGTCCTGTACAAAAAACAGTATTGCTCATATGCTCTTCAGCAGAATGCTGAATAACGTCACTGCCTTAAACAATAGCTTAAAAATACACCTCTTCGTGGTGAATGGGAGATGTGACATATTAAGCTCTTTTGGCATCTAGCATCGGACACAATGCTAAGTTGGAGTGAAACATGACAAAGACAGCCAATAATAATAAGACTTCCGGCTTGTTCAAATGTCTATAATGAAATGCACAGGCATAAAGTAGAGGATAGATAAGGTGCTGCTATATGTACATGCAACAAAGTGGAACCTCAATACGAATTATATAAGTTAAATTATTTCTATGACTATAAAGATCAGCAGCAATGATTATACTGAATGATGTTACAATCTTTGTGAGATGCAATAAAACAACACAATAGAATTATACAAGTTTTCTGTTTACTAAGTTGAGGCACTTGTTATTAGATCATTTGTGATGTGTTTGACAATCTGTGCAAATGCATGGCAACTGAAACAGCACTCATTCAATCAGAGCAAAAGTATTCTATTCATTACACAGAAGTTGAATATGTTAATGACACTATCCTGACACGCTAAAGAAAATCCGAATACTTTGTGGCAAGTAAGACGGTAAGTTGGGCCAGTTGGTTAGGATCCATCGGGAACTTACTTACAGTGCAACACCAGAAAAAATACAGGACAGGAAAAGAGCAAAAGAGAAAGGAAACGTGTGTTCTATGTGTTAACTCGAACCTTCATGACCCGGCTTGCCTGACAGCCATGATTGCCGTGTGCGTCTGCAGAGCCAGAGTTGCCACCTGGCACGTAAGACAAGGAATTTGTCCGGCCGAGGTGCAGCTGTTGTGCGGTTGGCTGAAGCCTTCGGATGGACATTCGCGAAGGATCTGCAAAATTCTCAAGTCTGAATGGTGGCGGCAATTTAGAATGCTTAAGGACCTACTTCGTATTGCATGTTTGAGTTATCTGGATCACTACCCTGGTTCACGCCGGTACAGACAGTGGTGCGACACGGCCGAATTCACCAGCGAGTTCCTCTGGCGCATTGTAAGTCCGACGCTTCCGATGGAGAAGAAAGCAAACTTGGTACAGGGCCATGTGCTTAACCATAGCGCAACACCAATACCGGAGAAACATGAGAGGGCCTGGTACTTGGCCCGAAGTACTGCTTCGAGCCTCGCCTGAATCCCTTTGAAAAGGTAGCCATATCGAGGGCGGTCTCAAGGTGTGCCAAGGAAGATGAACGTTCAAAATGTGTTTCGGACTGTGTTGATACCATTGCCAGAACGGGAAAGGCGCGGGGGGGCACGGACTCACTAAGGCCGCTAGTTAATTTTCTTGGTGAAAACAAACTGCATGTACTAGTAGCCGACAAAGAAGGATACTTTGCCATTATGAATTCTGAAGCATATTCACAGAAGAGCGAGTTAACAGTTAAGTAAAATTTCAGGCGTGTCAGTGTTAAGGCCGAGCGCTTTCCTTGTCAGAAGCAATAAATCTGCAACGTTTGGCAGCCAGCGTAAAGAGAGCGAAAAACCTGGAGTTAGAAGTTTTTTTTATGGTGAAATCGCACAAGGAAGACATGCCTTTCCGGGCCATAGTCTCGGAAAAAGGTAGCTGGCAAATGTTTCGCGTTTTCTGCAAAAGAACCTAGCATGCCTCAATATTGTTGACCCTTTCCGCATACCGAATTGGGATTCTGTGTGCGAGTACCTCAAAAATAACTCAATGAGCCTACGTAGCGCCTTCAGTGTCGAGGTGAAAACTTTATATTATTCCCTTCCGCATTGTCAGGTTATGAAATGCGTAAAAGCCTGCTTGTGTTGGACAACGATGAACAATATTTCATCGATTGTTGCGGTATTTCTTTAGAATCATTTCTTGAACTTTTGTCATTTTACCTTGAAGGAACCTTTGTATCGTGGTGAGGGGATCTTTATGTACAAAAGTCTGGTGTCTGCATAGGGTCGAGCGTGGCCCCTATTATTGTTGACATTATTTTAGGCTACATTGACACGCAGCTGGAGGGTCACCTTAGTAAGTGCTGCAGTGCTGTTTTTCGTTACGTCGACGATTTTGTAATTTTTTTCCACAATGACATTCACCGTAAGGACATTGATCACATTCTGAAGTTTTTCAGTCAGCATTGTATAAGCCTCACCTTCACTCACGAAGTAAGTAAAGATTACGAGCTACAGTTTCTTGACCTAGAGCTAACCTTTGGTAAAAATCATTCGTGTTGGAAATGTGACTCAAGATCAGTGAAGCTTATCTTAAACTACAAGTCTGGCCATTCTAAGATTGTGAGGAGAGCGATTGCAAAGACAATCTTAAATGCCTCGCTCAGAAAATCTGTGTGCACGAATCGAATACTGCTTTTCATAACCAGATAAAACGCTTAGTAGATGATGGGTATCCTGACAAGGTGATTTCGTCTGTGTGTGAGTCGATGGTTCGGAGCATTAAGCTCGTGAAATACAGAGGAGCTCAAGAAAATTTCGATGGAAAAATAAAAAGAGCAGTTTTTTCTTATGTACACAAATTGGCGCATGAGCTGAAAACGTAGGCTCAAGGTATGGTGTCGACGCTCTTTTTTTGCCAAACTTAAGGTAGGTCGCATTTTTTCGATGGTTGATAGTGCGCTGAGGAACAAACAAGCCAAAGGGAGATGCGCTGTGAATGATAAGAACAAGCACATCGCATGCGTAAAAAAGCTGTGTATTAACTCCATTATTGTGTGGTAGGGAGTACGTGGGACAAACGAAACGATGTATGAATGTTCGTTTAAGGGAACATGAGTTATCTTTTCAAGGGATCGCGCGACTTCATCTGCCGGAACATTGCAGGTCATGCGGTTTTCGTCCCATTTTTAAGAGAACCACCATCATCTTCAAGCATCCTAACCAGATAACAAGAGAAATCACTGAGGCATATCATATAAATATTAAAGGTCGCAAGTGCGTTATTGAGACATCCGTCACACTGCATGAAAAAGTATTAAGTTATTTAGGCCAATCTTGTTTATTGCCATGAGTGTGACAATGCTACATCGGTGCACCTCGAATTCTGCGCATGTTGTGGGGTAGGCTGCCAGTACCTATATATATACTTTTCTCCACGTTTTTTTTTCAATAAACAACAGTTGTGAGTCAGAACTGTCTTTTCTTTCTCTTTTGCTCCTTCCCTGTCCTGTATTTTTTGGTGTTTCGCTGTCAGTAAGTTCACAATAATTTGTGACAAGTTTGACTTCAGAAGTATTTGAATTCTAGACATTTAATGTTCAGGTATTAGCAATTTGTTGTAAACGGATAGAAAAGAAGCTATATAAAGAGTAAAATTATACCTTGATACAACATTGTTCGGAGGCCAGCAAAAGAGCTTAAGACCTAGAAAAACTGTTGACTTTCCATGGTGTTAGCGAAGGGGGTTAAAACTCTATTGCCAAAGACTAGCAAAGGTTTTTTTAATCACAATCAAGAGAAGCCTTGCCTCGGTTTTTCTGCTAAAAAACCATGTTCTTTTTGACCACCAAAGCCTCTTAGAGGTGTTATAGCATCGAAAGATCGTAAGTACTTTTACCTCCTCAACTAACTCTAGCCAGACAAACTTCCTAGTTTAAATGTATGGCTGCAAGAGGTAAATCAAATTCTTTTATTATGCTTTTAATGCAGAGCAATGTAGGTTCCTTCTGCTCTGCTGTGCATGAGCCTGCAAGCACAAAATTAATGCAAGTACAAAAGATCTGTACATGGTGACAGACTCCCAATAGTGCTGTGATTAGTGCTCCCAGCTTTTATTTAACTGCAAATAACTTGCTTTGACGTATGCATGTGGAAGCACAGTACCGGGTTAACTGGCGGAACATGGGAGAGGCCTTTTTTCTGCAGTGAAAGTAGTCAGGCTGATGATGATGATGATGATGATGATGAACTTGCCTAAAGTGCCGTACCTGTTGTTTTGTACTTACTGACCACATATTTTAGACAAATGCTTTTACGCTGTGCTATAATCAGTAAGCATGGAGCACTATTTAGGTGCTTTTTAAAAACTAATGCACCAGCTGTTGTCGATTGTATGAGCACGTTTTCACAACCAAACGTTTATACAGAAAAATATTGCAACAATATAATTTAGTATGTATTAAATATGCCAAGCAGTGGTCTTTGAGTTGCAGTTGAAAATTGCAATATGGTAGTGCATTATCAAAGTGTGAGGGCCCTCCACTGCCCTGGTCCTTTTATTAGTGTATGAGATGTGATCTTCTATTAAATAGTTTTTCATCATGAAGTGGAAAAAAGCAACAAGAGCATAATTGATATTTCTTGCCTCAAAAAAATTACTGCTAGATCATGAAAAGAAGACGCGCCGACCGAAATATGCCGCACCTAACTGCGCTGTGGAATGTACCATAATTTTATCGTTATCCCATGCCATAAACATATCAAACACCTTCACATACAATCAACACCCATACACAGTCTTCATAGAGTACGAGAAGGTGTTTGACTAAGTCAAGACATCAGCAGTCATGCAGGCACTACTGAATCAGGGCATCGAAGAACGCCACACAAACATACTGGAAGAAATCTACAGTGGATGCACAGCCACCATAAAGAAAGCGGCAGAATCCCAATAAAGAAGGGTGTAGGGCATGGAGATACAATCTCTCTAGTGCTATTATTCTCGTGTTTACAGGAGGTTTTAAGAACTCTAGTTGGAGAAGAGTTAGGAATAAGAGTGAATGGAAAGTATCTTAACGACCTGCGATTCGCTCATGACATTGCCTCGATGAGTAACTCAGGAGATGAATTGCAGCTCACGATTACAAAACTGAACATGGAAAGCACAAAAGTAGGTCTGAAAATGAATGTGCACAAAACTAAAGTAAAGTGCTAGAGTCTAGGCAGAAAACAGCACTTTGCGATAGGCGGATAGACGCTGGAAGTTGTGAAGGAATATGTCTACTTAGGACAGGTAGTAACCGCGAAGCCGAACAATGAGAGTGAAGTAACTAGAAGAATAAAGATGGGGTTGATCACATTCAGCAAGCGTTCTCTAATCATGAATGGTAATCTGCCACTAACCCTCAAGAGGAATGTATGTAACAACTGCATCTTGCCAGTATTTACCTACGGAGCAGAAACCTGAAGGCTTAAAAAGAGGGTTGACTTTAAATTGAGGATGACCCAGGGAGCGAAAGAAAGGAAAATGATAGGTGTAACTTTAAAAGACAAGAAGAGATCAGAGTGGGTTGGCGAACAAATCAGGGTTCAGGATATCATAGTTGTAATCAAGAATAAGAAATGGACATGGGCCGAGCACATTGCACGTAGGCAGGATAACCGCTGGTCATTAAGGATAACTGACTGGATTCCCAGCGAAGGCAAACGCACGAAGGGGAGACAAAAAGTTAGGTGAGTCAATAAGAATCAAAAGTTTGCAGGTTTAACATGGCAACTAAAAGCACAAGACTGGGTTGATTGGCTGATCATGGGAGATGCGATTGCCCTGCAGTGGGCGTAGTCAGGCTGATGATTACACCTTTAATGTTGACAAGGTTTAGATTTAGGTGTTAAGCAAAGAGTGAGAATGCCGAAGTTGCGCTGAAGGCAAAGCACTTGCTTTTTATGTAGATCGCAATTTACAAGTGACCACTTGACACACCAATCATACAATATATGTATAATACGGTTGTCCAATGCGGCTCCTTTCAGCAGAACCCTAACAACAAAATTTGCCAAAAGCGTGCGCAATAAGCTTGTTTGCAAGACCGAACATGAAGATGGGCTTCTTTGCAGACGTTTATCTTTTTTACAGACTTTCTTAATTGTGATGGACCTTTTCTGCGAAACTTTGATGCAATTAGTAGATTTCTTTTTGTTGCATTGTCATGTAAGCAGCAGCCAAAGAAGTAGAGGCCACAAAAGCGTACAGAACTTAACGGTTTAACTTGGTATAAGAATTCACGTGGGATCACCGACAGGGGATATCGCAGTCACAGCTTTTTTTTTCTATGCTACTTGGACTACCTGTGCGAGTAGTGGAAATGATGTGATATTGAATTTGACCGAAGTCGCTCTCGCTCTAAAAAAAAGGTCGCTCTGGATCCCGCACGCCATCACGGTCTCGCTCCGTTAGGGGAATCAGTTACGCCGCCGCGGTGACCGGTAGTGACGGGCCCAGTTCTCTAAATACTACAAGTGCCTCGACCATCTCGCCTGCTCATACAGCGACCATCCGGGCTCTAGAAAATAAAGTCCAAGATCTACAACGGAGGGTACAACAACGCCCACCAGCCGAGTGTAGCACACTATAACTTGACGACAGCATACTAAAACAGACGGAAGCCAGAATAATGAAGCGGGTAGAAGAAAGGCTGCAAGCACATGAAGCGAAGATGCTCGACCTCGTCGAACGACACCTTGAAGCTTTCGAGAAATCCCTCACTGCGAAACTCCTCGCATCCATAGACACAACCATAGAGAAAGTGGTTACTAAAATTATGGAAAAGGTAGACCCACTGACCCGTACTGTAAGCACGCTCGACGCCAAGCTTGATGGCTTCATGGCACAACAGCATAACTTCATAACATATGCATACAAAAATTTCGTTACCCATGAGCAGCTGGTGGAGCAATCAGGGAACAAACGGAAAGAGCGAAAAACTTTAGGGAATGAAACTGCAGCGGAAATTCGATCTACAGCACCAAACGACTGGCACCAGGCGGGAATCAACTGCCAGAATGGCCGCTCCCACACATAGACTGTCTGAGCCACTCCCCACTCTTCGAATTTGGCACTGGAATTGCAGATCCTACAGACCTCGTTCTGCAAACTTGCAAGAATATGTTAAAACAAATAATCCAGATATGATCGCGTTGCAGGAAACCCACACAGAAAAAAATCAAGCTCCCTGGCTACAGCACTCTCACATGCACACCCTGCACCGCAATTCTAGTCAAGAAGACTCTAACCGCACAGGCTCATGAAATTGAAGACATTGGCATCGAACACACCATCGTGGAGATCATCCCCACTCGGAAGACTCATTAAAGCTTATACCTGGCCAACATTTACAGTCCTCCGCGGGAGCAGTTACACCAATACGACCACTTCGTCCACGAGCTCCGTCAAATGGTTAACGGCAACCGACTCGTCATAGTTGGGGACTTCAATGCTCTACACGCAGCCTGGGGCTACCAAAGCACCACCAAGAAGGGGGCGCGTGTTCACGACGCTGTGCAGCAACACGGTCTGACGCTGTGGAATGACTTGCTCCATACAACCCGAGTTGGCAACAGCGTCTCGACGGATACTAATCCTGATCTCACGTTCACTAGAGACGTGCACAACGCAACGGGGACAAGACACTCTAGGGAGTGACCATCACATATTTCAAATAGAGGTCGAACAGGCTCACCGCTCGCCCAAGACAGGAAAAGCTCGGATCACGGACTGGACCGCCTACAGGAATGAGTTTGATGATGATTCGACTATCGAAGACATTGAAGCCTGGTTAAACAGTATGGTAAGTGTTGCTGGCGGACATACCAAAACGATACACTTGAACGAGGACAATCCGGCAGTCGATAATCATCTCCTTCACCTATGGGAAGCTCGAAGATCGCTTAATAAACAATGGCAATGGCAAAAGCTCAACCACAAGCTGAAGCGCCGCATCGCCGTACTCACTAGACAGGCACAGGAGTACGCCGAAAACCTTGCGAGCCAGAACTGGCGGTCCTTCTGCGACAAACTTCAAGGGACATTAAGCACAAAGAAGGCTTGGCGCATTCTTCGAGCACTGATTGACGACACCCACACCAAAACTAACCAAAGAAATACAATTCAGCGGCCAATACACTACTAAGAGGGCACAGAGCACCAGTTACTCCAAGAACTTCAAGCAAAACTTTATGGCTCGGTTTACCAGCAAGCTACCTCCATCAGCAATTCGACGCCCAGGGAGTACCGAGGAGCACCGAACGAAGCACTTGACCAGCCTTTCACGCTGGCAGAGCTACACGCGGCCCTTGCTAAGCTTACGCGCAACACGAGCCCGGAAAAAGACGGAGTGACCAATAAGCACCTACGACAGCTACCGCCCCGGGCGTTGACGGCGCTGCTTCGGCACTATAACGACTGCTGGAGGAAGGGCGAGCTACCACAAGCCTGGAAGCACTCAGAGGTGACCATGGTACCCAAGCCAAACAAACCAATCTCGATTGCGAATCTTCGTCCCATTTTCCTTACATCTTGCGCTGGGAAACTCTTTGAGCACATGGTAAACGAGCGGCTCAGCAGACATCTCGAAGACAAGGGTCACTATCCGAACACCATGTTCGGCTTCCGCCAAATGCTCAGCACACAAGACGTCCTCTTGCAGATAAAGGAAGATATTCTTCTCCGCTTGAGCAAGCACAGCAAGTCATCTGTTCTAGCTTCGGACGTAAAGGGCGCATTTGACAATGTGAGCCACGAAGCCATTCTGCGTAGCCTGGAAGATGTCAGCTGCGGTTCCAAGACATACGCCTATATGCTGGTTTTCCTCACCAACCGCACTGCCACTGTAGGGATTGCCAATATCAGTAGCGAGATTTTTCAACTCCCTAACAAAGGCATGCCGCAGGGCTCAGTGATAGCACCAGTGCTTTTCAGCTTGGCCCTCCTTAAGCTTCCACGTCTCTTGGACGCTGTCCCTGGGATACATCACGCGTTATGCGCCGATGATATTACTAAGTGGACAAGAGGTTCAAGCACGGGTGAACAGGAGGACAGACTTCAAGAAGCGGTTAACATCACTGAAGGATATCTCAAGACCTGCGGCCTCCAATGTGCTCCGGAAAAATCAGAACTGTTAGTACTTGCGGCACGCACCCGGGGTAGACCACCAAGCTACGATACTCCTGACCCACAAGTCTTTCTACAGGGAGTCCGAATACCACAAGATGACACGCTTCGAGTCCTTGGACTACACATACATAAAGATGGGTCTGTCTCCGCTGCCCTACCCCGGCTGCAGAACACTTTGACACAGCTCACCCACCTAATCCGAAGGGTGGCTAATCGCCGCAGTGGCTTCAAAGAGCACGACACCCTACAATGGTACAAGCTCTCCTTTACAGCCGCATAACGTACGGAACTTCCTACCTCAACCTGAAGACAGCGGAGAAACAAAAACTTAATCTGCTGATCCGAAAGGCTACAAAGCTTGCCCTGGGACGGCCGCCAGCCGCCTCCACTGACCGACTGCTTCGCATGAGAGTTCATAATACGTGGGAAGAACTCACCGAAGCACACCTCATCAACCAGGTCGAGAGACTCAAGCTGTCACTCACGGGGCAAGCTGTCCTTCGACGCACAGGATACCAGACTACTCTAGAACCCAACGAAGAACGCAAAGGCAAAATACTGTCACAGCTGCGAGAAAGCCTTGAAATTCAGCAGATCACTCGGAACATGCATCCTCAACATCACCGAGAAAGGCGGCTCGCCAGGGTTAACATGATCCGGAAAAAACATGGCAATGACCCGCAGGCGCGATACGTGAACGCAGCCAAATATCCGAGGCGTAACGCCTTCGCGATTACCGTCGCAGATTACAAGGGCGCGGTACTCGCATCAGCGACTATCCTCGCCAAACGTGCGGAAACAGCTGAAGAGGCTGCTATAGCACTCGCCACCCAGACGAGTGAGGATCCCATCGTGGTCTTTACCGACTCACAAACAGCGGCACGGAACTACCTGAAAGGCAGGGTCTCCACGGTGGCGATTAGGCTACTAAAGCGTTTGGACAATTCTCCTCCCTACACACGCATCGTGTGGATTCCGGGTCATGAAGGTCTCGAGGGAAATGAAGCGGCACACACCGCAGCCCGCGAATGCGTCAACCGGGCATTCCCATACAAGATCCGAGGCACCTCCCACTCAACAACAGAATCAGAGACAAGAGAAGCCATACCACTAACATACCATGCATTACTGCAACATTATTGGCTCGAACGCAGGTTATACCCCCTGCCACATCCAAAACTCACAAGAGACGAAGGGACTGACTATAGGCGTCTTCAAAGTAACACGTTCACACACGGCGTACTATTGCACCATATGAGGCCAACGTTGCACAGCTACATCTGCCCTCACTGCAATGTGGCAGAGACTCTGGCGCACCTCCTACTGCAGTGCAAAGTAAGCGTCCCAAGACTACGAGCAGCAGCACCAGATGCGGACCAAGACCACCTCAGTGAAGCGTGGGAGGCTGCGATCTCCCAGCCGGACCTGGTCGAGCAGCGTCAACTCGTCGCTCGAGCTTGGCGGGCTGTCCAAGCCAGAGGGTTCCTGGAATAAGGGACCCTCCCACCTTCATTCACAATCTTCTTTCAATAAATGTTTTCTCTCTCTCTCTCTCATACCGCCGGTGTCACACAGACACTTGTGATCGCGGTCATGGCATCTGCGCCGAACTCGATCCTGTTCAGCGCAGCAGCGACAAAGTTGTTGCGCGCCATCAAAAATTCTCGAGGAAAACCGGTATTAGTCACCGCTACACGGTCTAAACTAATCCGGATAACTTACAGTGCAGCGCGACCACATGCAGCAAGTACCCGTGTGACAGCGCTCACTAAAGCACGTCAGAGCGCACCGCACATTCAGAACTAACGTCCAGACAGAACAGTCAGAACTCTTGCATCACAATATTTGCAAGGAATACTATCGCAATTATACAAACCACCAAACAACACCGATATAGAGGAAGCGCTGACGCACACATAACACAGCCAGCGGCACCTTTACATACCCGCACCGCTCCAGCCAGCACGGGCGAACCGCTAGGGACTAAAGTGCCTAGGAATGTTCACACAATTTGGTACCTAGGCCACGCGTGGTTGTGAGAAACGCACCTACGGCGAGGCTACTCTTATTACTTCAAGCCATGGCTCGCCATGGTGCTACAGTCACCCTACTGGATTGGTGCTGGAATGTAATGTCGCTTTCCGGAGCCTGGGTTTGCAGCAGCCGGTAGCGAAGCAGGAACTCTTTTATTATGTAAAGTACCGCGCCTATTGCACAGGGTAGCGCCCCAAAGAGCAAAAATGCTTTACATGAAACCGAATCTGGCAACCACACAATCGAAACCCAAACACCGCAATGAGGACACTGTGCTAAAATTTCGAGGAAGATTACAAACGTGGTTGACTGAGCTGTGTTGACTGCTTTGATGCTGCTTTTCTTTTTTCAGACTATACGCGGACTCGAATGCCTGACAAAGCTGTCAGTTGTGATTAATTACTGTTAAATAAATAAATTTCAGTCAACAAGCTTTGTTTGTTTTACTGTAATAATCCAGCACTGCCACCTCTCTGTTGATTGATACAGTATATTGTCACCGGGTCTTGACGCCGATGAAGAAGCAGAAAGTACGTTGAAGATTAAACGGTTTTTGGGCGAACCTGTGCCTGGTAAACGGAAAGTCGGATCACAGTAGCAGGCTTGCACTATATGTGGTGAACGGAGCGTCGGCCGTCGATCAACTGACAAGCGGCGAAGCGCATCGGCATTCATACACTTGCCGTCGAATGTTCCAGGGCCATTGCCAGCAGTGACGTAGCCTCCAGAATAATCTGTATAGTTCGCGGAGTGGGCGTGATCTTATCGAAATGATTTACTACAGTCCCGAAGCGTTTCGAAGAATGCAGGCACGGTTCACGCTGAGAATTACGTAGTGTATTGTGGCGATAACAAAACTTGAGGACAAGAACGTGGCATTGCCCCCCTTTGAAAAAGGCATCGTCCCGATGCTTTAACAGAAGATGAAAGTAGAACAATAGGGAGCGTTAGAATATCGTTTGCAAACGCTGCGGGCGTTGCGGGCGTAGCGGGCGCCATGTAAGTTTTAGAATACCGTTTGCCCTGCTGCTAACCTTAACGCACAATTGCAGCGACACCGTAGCCTCGAAACCAGCGCTTGCGGGCCACATGCAGGCTGCCATCACCGCTCGTAGCCTCGAAACCAGCGCTTGCCGGTCACATTCAGGCCGCCATTACCGCACGCAATTTCGGATTATTTGCGTGCGGTTAGCGAACGCAAACACCGACTCGCGTTACAAGGCATGCACAATGGCAGCGACCGCACCGCAAGGGCTCGCGGTGCACTATTGTAAAACTCCCTAATAATGCAAGAAAGTACTACGAATACATTACGATACAGCAATAATACAAAAACACTGTTTTAGTTTGCTAACGCGCATGAAACGCCTTCAGGCGCACGACATGGACGACTTCAGGTCACGATCGGCGTCTTTGGTGGTTCGTGATGCCGTCGGGGACTACCTCGTAATCAAGTGGGCCGAGACGTCGAACCACCCTGTACGGTCCGAAGTACCGTCGCAGAAGCTTTTCACTGAGTCCACGTCGGCGTATCGTCATCCACACCCAAACACGTTCACGGGGCTGGTAATCCACGAGGCGTCGTTGAAGATTGTAATGGTGGCTGTCGGTCGTCTGTTGATTCTTTATACGGAGACGCACGAGTTGTCGGGCTTCTTCGGCGCGTTGAAGGTACTCACTCACATCGAGGTTTTATTCGTCCGTGCCACTGGGTAACATGGCATCGAGCGTCGTTGCTGGGCTCCTTCCGTAGTCCAGTTTATATGGAGAAATCTGCGTCGTCTCCTGGACCACCACGTTGTATATGAAGGTCACGTACGGAAGAATGGCGTCTCACATCTTGTGTTAGACGTCAACGCACATTGCCAGCATGTCGGCGATCGTCTTGTTTAGCCGCTCGGTGAGGCCGTTGGTCTGTGGGTGGTACGCTGTCGTCCGGCGGTGGTTTGTCTGGCTGTATGCCAAGATCGCTTGAGTTAGGTCAGCAGTAAATGCCGTTACTCTGTCGGTGATCAGGACCTCCAGGGCGCCGTGACGTAGGACGGTATTTTCGACAAGGAACTTAGCTACCTCGGATGCACTGCCTATGGGCAGGGCTTTTGTCTCGGCGTAGCGGGTTAGGTAGTCGGTAGCATCCACGATCCACTTGTTTCCGAAAGCCGACGTCGGGAACGGCCTCAGTAGGTCCTTACCAATCTGCTGGAACGGTCGCTTAGGTGGTTCAATTGGCTGCAGAAGTCCCGCTGGCCTTGTCGGTGGTGTCTTGCGTCGCTGACAGACCCAGCATGTCCTCACAAAATGAGTTACGTCGGTGGTAAGACGTGGCCAGTAGAACCTTTCTTTTATCCTCGTGAGCGTGTGGGAAACACTGAGGTGCCCTGCCATCAGATCTTCGTGCAGGGCCTGCAGGAGTTCAGGCCACAGAGCTGAAGCCCCCACAAGGAGGTACTTGGTTCGAATCGGTGAAAAGTTTTTCTTTTGGAGAAGATCGTTTTGTAGGAAGAACGACGCAAGTGCGCGCTTGAATATCTTCGGGACTTCAGCGGTCCTGCCTTCGAGGTAGTCAATTAGGGCCTTGAGTTCCGGGCGGCCCGCTGTCATTCAGCGAAGTCGTCGGCAGTTATCGTTCAAAAGAAGTAGTCGTCATCCGGGTTGTCCGGCGGTGGTTGGTCGACAGGCGCACGAGAGAGACTGTCGGCGTCGGAGTGTTTCTTGCTGGACTCGTAAACGACGGTAATGTCATATTCTTGAAGTCTCATGCTCCATCGTGCAAGGCGACCTGAAGGGTCCCTCATGGTAGCTAGCCAACACAAGGCATGGTGTTCGCTCACAACTTTGAAGGGCCTGCTGTAGAGGTAGGAGCGAAATTTCGACGTAGCACATATGATGGCAAGGCACTCCTTTTCTGTTGAGGAATCATTGGCTTCTGCTTTAGATAGCGATCGGATGGAATAACTAATAACCCTTTCAAGTCCGTCAGCCCTCTACACAAGAAGGGCGCCGAGACCTACGCTGCTTCCATTTCCGCTTGGTTCATTTCCCCTCTCTTCATCAGGAAACCGCCGGATTGTTGTAGCAACAGACTACATGACTCGGTATGCTAAGACGTCGCCTCTCGCAAAAGAAACAGCGAACGAAGTAGCCCATTTTTTGTCACTCGAATTGTACTACGACATGGCGCACCACAGGTCGTCATTGCTGACAAAGGAACATCATTTGAGGCCCGTTTGATGCAGTCTGTAAGGAAACTCACGCATACCAACCATAAAAGGGCTACAGCATACCATCCACAAACAAACGGACTAACCGACTGAACCGAACTCTCGCTGACATAATCTCAATGTATGTTTGCGTGGAACACAAGACATGAGACAGTATTTTGCCTTATGCTACATCTGCGTACAATACCGCAGTACAAGAAACGATACACTTCACGCCATTTCAACTTGTTTCCTGTCGGACGGTCACAACGACCTTAGACGCGATGTTGCCTGTCTACGATGCGAATTAGGGTGACCCGGACATCAGCGATTACGTAGTAAGGGCAGAAAAGGCACGACATTTAGCAAGGCATCATATCATTTTACAACTAGGCTCCGATGCAAGTCGTTAGAATCTGAAGCGGAAAGACGTACAGTACACCCCCGGAGACAAAGTATGGGTGTGGACACCTGCACGTACACCTGGCCTATCTGAAAAACAGATGCCGCGCCATTTCGGCCCATAGAAGGTACTAAGTCCGTTAGGCACCCTGAACCACGAAGCGATTCCTGAAATTCAAGTGTGCTCAACTCGGCGCAGGAATAACCCAGAAGACGTACATGTAGTAGAATGAAACAGTACTGCAAAAGGCACTGGAACAATAAACTGCTAAATGTGCTCAAGCATAAAATGAATACTACTTTCCAAAACTGTTCGACGTCAGTGTACGCATCGGGACGATGCGTTTCAGGAGGGGGACTAATGCCGCATCTTGCTAAACACCCGCTGTAGTCTTGCGCCGCTTCATGCTCTCATGAGTTTCGCCACACCAACAAGCAAAACTCGCCATGCAACGCTGGACTGCACGTGTCAACACACCACGCGTGCTGAAAAAACAAGGCTGGAGTATTTTTTATGTAATAGCCAGTGAGGCTTCAGTAATAGACGAAAAGGCAGCAGCAGGTATGTACCCCCATATTCTAGAACGTCCTTTCACACTACGCTCCACCTTCACTTGAGAAAGCCGATGGGAGCGCTGTCTCTAGTCACGACAAATCACTGCACATCAGCGATAATCTGCTGCGATTCTTGAATAGCGCAGCGCCATTTTCTTCCGAGCGGCGGCGCAGTACTCAACTCTGTGAAAGGTATGGTGAAAGTCGAGTCGAGGAGCGTTTGTGAATACGGGGGATCATCTCCTTCACTTGACTGGTTGTTTTCAATATTACTACCAAACTTCAAACCTATTTTTGAAGCTGAACTTTTGGCAATTGTTCTAGCACTACAAGAACTAACTTTGGACACCCACACTGCTATAATAATTACCGACTCCCTGTCCGTATGTACGTCACTGACAGCTTCATCTAAATTAGATGCCTTAATTGCATTCCTCACGCTAATGCCTCCGCAGCTGAAGCTCTCATTATTATGCGTACCTGGACATTGCGGGTTATAATTAAATGAAGTGGCGGACTCGTTAGCTCGATTGACATTAAACGGTCCAATACATTCTGCGCTTCTGGTGCTGTGGAGTATAACGGTGATAAAATATCGAAAATTTGCACTCAGCGCTGATGCCACAGAAGCAGCAACACCATGCACTGAACTTCGACATTTGAAATATTGATGGAAATCCCACTGGTGCCATACTAGACAACCGGAAGTCATGCTAACAAGATTGCGATGTCTTGTGCCCCCTTTAAATCTATATTCTCACAGGGCTGGTCTGGGAATATCTCCCCTATGCAGCTTTTGTACAGATTTGGAATTAATAGAACATTAATTTTTGTCATGTGGCTGTTACAGACAATTAGGATTGATTGATTTATTGATTGATATGTGGGGTTTAACGTTCAAAAACTACAGACTGTTAGGAAAACGTCTTCTCGTCACCCTATTTGCTAACCATAGGCTGCCCTTCACCACTGAGAATATACTCTCCTTTGGTGCTTAGGTTCTGGGCTACAGCTACAGCGATGTTTTTGATGCCGTTTGCAGTCATCTTCATGAAACAAAACGAATGCACCTCAAAATTTTCCCAGACAACGCCAACACAACCTCAGAATGCCCTCATTATGCCTCCATGAGGACAATAGGACGATGTCATAATGTCCTCTTATGGTACTAGAATGGCACTAATCCCATCCCCTTGTCCATACACATAACAACCTCAGCACATCCTCGGAACAACACTTCAGGACTTTTTCAATATCTTTTCAGAACAACCATTGCTAGGCTGGTTCGGTACTGTGAGTAATGACACTAATTAGAATTTACTTTTTTTCATGATATTTCTATACATCAAAAGAAAAACACCTGCGAAGTCTAGTGTAAATATATATATATATATATATATATATAGGCAGGCATGGTGGTTGAGTGGCCGTAGCGTTGCATATAGTCTAGTAGATCCTCCGTGAGCGGTCACAACGTGGTTTATTTCGACGTTTCGGCCTAGAGTCTGGCCTTCATCAGGAATAAAGATACAGTTTGTCTGTGCTCAGCTTATACAATCTCAAATCAGAGGGCAAGGAAGAGGGAAAAAAGGAAAAAAAAGAAAAGAAAAGGAAAGAAAAAAAAGAAAAATATTACACGGTGGACGCCCCTCGGGTGCCCCCCTTTCCACTTTTCCCTCCACTTCCCCCCATCTCTCTCCCCCCTCTCTCCTTCACCTTTCTTATGTCAGGGGTCTGTGTATGTTTCCGTTCACTAGCGCATTCCTCCCGATCAGACGGCCCCTCCTGGCACTGGCGGTTCGGTGTGGGGCAAAAAAGAGCTTTTCAGGAAGTCCTAAGCTTTTAACTACTCGGGGTCCCGTAAACAATTCGTCGTAGAAGGACGGGGGCCGCGTATTGTGGCAGAGGCTGGTCAGCGGGCATTTTAGGAAGTTCTAAGCCTTTAACTACTCCGCGCCCTGTCAACATTTCGTCGTAAAAATAGGGGTGCCCCGTATTGCGGTAGGCTGTGCAAGCGCGTGCAATGCGAATTCCTGGCCCGCTTCTAAATTACGCGTGTCGTGGGGGCCTCCCGGCTGTGCACATGGTTGCTGTTGGGCATGTCGTGCATGGCACAATTGATTGGGTAGTAAAATAAAACAGAAAACAGACGACAGCTGCACTTAGGAAGAGTAGTTACACTTGGAATTGTTTTAGGTTGTCCAGTGCCCTTCGCAGCTGCAGTGCCGTGAACTCAGTTACTATTTTCATTGTTGCCGTTATTGTTTCTAATGCTTTAATTGCTGCAAGTGTACCGGGATTCTCATTTATTCCTCTATCGAGGGTGTTAAATCGGTGGATAAGGTATGACTCTCGTTGTTCACGTTCTCGATTTGATTTAAATCCCGTCTCTAAGAGCGTTACTGATAGTTTGTCAAATGCATGGTCGGGAAGATTGAGATGTTTTGATAGAGGTAGACTTGGGGCTGATTTCGCATGGGCTCTGTGATTATTGAAGCGAATCCTAAATGGTGTTTCTGTTTGTCCAATGTACTGCATACCACACACGTTGCATTCGAGTAGGTACACCACATTAGAGGAATCGCATGTTAGGTTTCCTCGTATGTTAATCGAAAACTTGGATTGCGTGCTGGTTGCTTTGTCTGTTTCTCGCATCGCCTTACATACAAGACATCGTGGCTTTAAGCAAGGGCGGCATGAATTATTGGGGGGTGATGTGTTAATTTGGGAGTGGACAAGGGTGTCTTTGAGGTTACGTGGTCGTCGGTAAACGACGCCTGGAGCGGATGGGAATGCGCGTTTCAGACGTTCGCTTTGTTCCAGAATGTTGTAATGTCGTTTAAGGATTTTGTTTACATTGGGGAAGTTTGTGCTGTAAGTCAAGCAGAGGTTTGTTCGTTGTGGGTCTTCTCGTGGTGGTCGCTTCATAAGTAAGTCTTCACGCTTTAGTTTTCTCGCTTTTTGAACAGCGTCATTAATTACATGTGGGGGGTATTTTTGTTGCTCGAGCATAAGTTTTAGCCTCTGTGAGCTCGTGTCAAAGTCAGCGTCTCTAGAGCAGATTCGCTTAAACCGGTGAGCCTGGCTGTATGGAATACTGTTTTTACAGTGGCGTGGGTGATCGCTTTGGTAATGAAGGTATTGTTGTCGATCCGCTGGTTTGCGATATAGGGTTGTAGAGAGCCTCTCTTCGTCTATCGTTATGGTAACATCAAGAAAATTTACGGTAACTTGCGAGTATGTGTGTGTGAAGTGTATGTTCGGATGTACAGCATTGTAAGTGTCTATAAAGCTGAGAAGTTCGTCCTCGCTGTGGGTCCAAATAAGAAAGATGTCGTCTATGTATCTTCTGTATAACATTGGTTTCAAGGAACTTTGTGCAAGAAATTCAGATTCTAGCTTTCCCATAAATATGTTGGCATAATTAGGTGCCATTTTGGTGCCCATAGCGGTCCCGCTGATTTGTCGAAAATACTCTTGGTTAAACTCGAATGAATTTAATTCGAGGACCATCCTCGTCAATGTTCCAATGGCCGAGAAATCTGGGGTGTTAGATTGTCTATGGTTTGTGTACATGTTTTGTAATGCAGCTATGCCGTCATCGTGAGGAATATTTGTATATAATGAAGAGACATCAAGAGTAACCAAGTACGAGTTTTTCGGCACCCAGATACCCGCAATGTCTCGAAGAAAATGTGTGGTGTCTTTTATGTACGAAGCGAGGGTGCATGGAATGTGGCTTATTAGTTTGTCCACGTACCCTGATATGGGTTCAGTTATTGTACCGATGCCTGATATGATTGGTCGACCTGGGTTACCGGGTTTATGAATTTTGGGGAGGATATAGAAGCGACCTGGACGAGGGTATGCTGCTCGCATACGTTTGTGGTCAGTGTTGGTTATCTTTTCTGCATCCAACAGTTTCTTTAGTTCTGTTGATACGATACGTTTGTATTCGTCTGTCGGATCACCTGGGAGGCGTTCGTAAAATCTTGAGTCGTCTAGTTGGCGGTATGCTTCTTCTAGGTAGTTGGTTGTATTAAGGACTACAATTGCTCCTCCTTTGTCAGCTGGTTTGATTGTTATGTCTGTCCTAGATGCCAAATTTTTCATACTTATTTTTTCAGATTTTGTCAAATTTTCTCGGTTTCCTTTCTGTCTGTGGTATTCGTGTACTATATCTTTCTGTACTGCGGTGATATAAAGGTCCAAGCACTTGTCTCGATTACTGTTCGGTGTCCAATCATTTGATTTACGACGGTGAATTGTTTCGTGGTTAGAAGGCCTATCCAAGAAATACTCGCGCAACCTTAAGCTTCGAGCGAAGTTGTCGAGGTCTCGGAGTAAGTGGAATTCATCGAAAAATTTTGTGGTCGGGCAGAAGCTTAGTCCCTTAGATAGCAGTTTTACTTCGTCAGGTGACAAGCTCGTGTCCGATAAGTTACAACCATAAGTTTACAACCATTGTAAACTTATCGGACACGAGCTTGTCACCTGACGAAGTAAAACTGCTATCTAAGGGACTAAGCTTCTGCCCGACCACAAAATTTTTCGATGAATTCCACTTACTCCGAGACCTCGACAACTTCGCTCGAAGCTTAAGGTTGCGCGAGTATTTCTTGGATAGGCCTTCTAACCACGAAACAATTCACCGTCGTAAATCAAATGATTGGACACCGAACAGTAATCGAGACAAGTGCTTGGACCTTTATATCACCGCAGTACAGAAAGATATAGTACACGAATACCACAGACAGAAAGGAAACCGAGAAAATTTGACAAAATCTGAAAAAATAAGTATGAAAAATTTGGCATCTAGGACAGACATAACAATCAAACCAGCTGACAAAGGAGGAGCAATTGTAGTCCTTAATACAACCAACTACCTAGAAGAAGCATACCGCCAACTAGACGACTCAAGATTTTACGAACGCCTCCCAGGTGATCCGACAGACGAATACAAACGTATCGTATCAACAGAACTAAAGAAACTGTTGGACGCAGAAAAGATAACCAACACTGACCACAAATTGATGCAAGCAGCATACCCTCGTCCAGGTCGCTTCTATATCCTCCCCAAAATTCATAAACCCGGTAACCCAGGTCGACCAATCATATCAGGCATCGGTACAATAACTGAACCCATATCAGGGTACGTGGACAAACTAATAAGCCACATTCCATGCACCCTCGCTTCGTACATAAAAGACACCACACATTTTCTTCGAGACATTGCGGGTATCTGGGTGCCGAAAAACTCGTACTTGGTTACTCTTGATGTCTCTTCATTATATACAAATATTCCTCACGATGACGGCATAGCTGCATTACAAAACATGTACACAAACCATAGACAATCTAACACCCCAGATTTCTCGGCCATTGGAACATTGACGAGGATGGTCCTCGAATTAAATTCATTCGAGTTTAACCAAGAGTATTTTCGACAAATCAGCGGGACCGCTATGGGCACCAAAATGGCACCTAATTATGCCAACATATTTATGGGAAAGCTAGAATCTGAATTTCTTGCACAAAGTTCCTTGAAACCAATGTTATACAGAAGATACATAGACGACATCTTTCTTATTTGGACCCACAGCGAGGACGAACTTCTCAGCTTTATAGACACTTACAATGCTGTACATCCGAACATACACTTCACACACACATACTCGCAAGTTACCGTAAATTTTCTTGATGTTACCATAACGATAGACGAAGAGAGGCTCTCTACAACCCTATATCGCAAACCAACGGATCGACAACAATACCTTCATTACCAAAGCGATCACCCACGCCACTGTAAAAACAGTATTCCATACAGCCAGGCTCACCGGTTTAAGCGAATCTGCTCTAGAGACGCTGACTTTGACACGAGCTCACAGAGGCTAAAACTTATGCTCGAGCAACAAAAATACCCCCCACATGTAATTAATGACGCTGTTCAAAAAGCGAGAAAACTAAAGCGTGAAGACTTACTTATGAAGCGACCACCACGAGAAGACCCACAACGAACAAACCTCTGCTTGACTTACAGCACAAACTTCCCCAATGTAAACAAAATCCTTAAACGACATTACAACATTCTGGAACAAAGCGAACGTCTGAAACGCGCATTCCCATCCGCTCCAGGCGTCGTTTACCGACGACCACGTAACCTCAAAGACACCCTTGTCCACTCCCAAATTAACACATCACCCCCCAATAATTCATGCCGCCCTTGCTTAAAGCCACGATGTCTTGTATGTAAGGCGATGCGAGAAACAGACAAAGCAACCAGCACGCAATCCAAGTTTTCGATTAACATACGAGGAAACCTAACATGCGATTCCTCTAATGTGGTGTACCTACTCGAATGCAACGTGTGTGGTATGCAGTACATTGGACAAACAGAAACACCATTTAGGATTCGCTTCAATAATCACAGAGCCCATGCGAAATCAGCCCCAAGTCTACCTCTATCAAAACATCTCAATCTTCCCGACCATGCATTCGACAAACTATCATTAACGCTCTTAGAGATGAGATTTAAATCAAATCGAGAACGTGAACAACGAGAGTCATACCTTATCCACCAATTTAACACCCTCGATAGAGGAATAAATGAGAATCCTGGTACACTTGCAGCAATTAAAGCATTAGAAAACAATAACGGCAACAATGAAAATAGTAACTGAGTTCACGGCACTGCAGCTGCGAAGGGCACTGGACAACCTAAAACAATTCCAAGTGTAACTACTCTTCCTAAGTGCAGCTGTCGTCTGTTTTCTGTTTTATTTTACTACCCAATCAATTGTGCCATGCACGACATGCCCAACAGCAACCATGTGCACAGCCGGGAGGCCCCCACGACACGCGTAATTTAGAAGCGGGCCAGGAATTCGCATTGCACGCGCTTGCACAGCCTACCGCAATACGGGGCACCCCTATTTTTACGACGAAATGTTGACAGGGCGCGGAGTAGTTAAAGGCTTAGAACTTCCTAAAATGCCCGCTGACCAGCCTCTGCCACAATACGCGGCCCCCGTCCTTCTACGACGAATTGTTTACGGGACCCCGAGTAGTTAAAAGCTTAGGACTTCCTGAAAAGCTCTTTTTTGCCCCACACCGAACCGCCAGTGCCAGGAGGGGCCGTCTGATCGGGAGGAATGCGCTAGTGAACGGAAACATACACAGACCCCTGACATAAGAAAGGTGAAGGAGAGAGGGGGGAGAGAGATGGGGGGAAGTGGAGGGAAAAGTGGAAAGGGGGGCACCCGAGGGGCGTCCACCGTGTAATATTTTTCTTTTTTTTTCTTTCCTTTTCTTTTCTTTTTTTTCCTTTTTTCCCTCTTCCTTGCCCTCTGATTTGAGATTGTATAAAGCTGAGCACAGACAAACTGTATCTTTATTCCTGATGAAGGCCAGACTCTAGGCCGAAACGTCGAAATAAACCACGTTGTGACCGCTCACGGAGGATCTACTAGACTATATATATATATATATATATATATATATATATATATATATACTGTATCAATCAACACAGAGGTGACAGTGCAGGACTACTACAATAAAACAAACAAAGCTTGTTGATTGAAATTTATTTTTTAACAGTAATTAATCAGAACTGACAGCTTAGTCAGGCATTCGAATACACGTTGTCTAAAGAAAGAAAAACAGTATCAAGGCAGTCAACACATCAACCACGTTTGTAATCTTCCTCGAAAGTTTGATACAGTGTCCTCATCACAACGTATATCATTCCTAATGCACTCAGTAGTGTTAGAGGCTTCGCTCTGACAGCCTACCAGTACACTCGACACGAACGTTAACTTGACTATCCCGAGGCCGGGTCATGTGTCAGATGCAGAAGTCGATCCTTTCACGTTGGGACCAGGCTGCGTCGAAGCACAATTGATCGCGATTGGCTGGTATTCTAGGCTGCTTCGAACCACACCGCGGCGCAGTCGGCTGGTGACAATGTATCCATGATTAGCCTGAACGTTGAGCAGCCCAGTGCACCCATCGACACGGCAATTTAGTTCCCGTCGTCAACTACGATTACACTCTCACACATATCTCATTTTAACCAAGCACACAAACAACAAAGGACACTAACATTCACTAGTACACTGCACCTTCCCTAACAGACCCCATCATGACAGGGTCACCGCTCCTGCGATCTAGTGATAATAGCCGGTATGCTATATTCGCCCAGTCAAAATAATAAAAGTGCTATTTTCAACAAACTTGGCTTGGATCTAGGCAGATTTGTGGAACATTGCGGCTTTTCGTCAAAGTTTACAACGCTGGTTCAGGCAACCTATGGAAACTTTTCTTTTCATAAAGGCACATCAGGCGTATTTTATTCGTGTTTATGGTCGGCTCCATATTCACGTCGTTGGCGCACACTGTGATTGTGTTTGTCGTTGCAATGTGCTCTGTGGACGTGAATAGTTAGATTGTGTTCGCGTTTGGAACCGCTGAATTTTGTGGTTCACCTGAGCTTGCGTGATGGCCTCGGTGTCTAGGACCCGTCAACTTGTTTGAGTGCTCTTTGACATCCGTGATATTTACTTCTGTTGTGTTTGAGGTGATGACGATGTGGTAGTCCGTACGTGTTGCTGGTTTTGCAGGGTGCGCTTGTAGTTTTGTGGTTTGCGCGGCCGTTCGGCAACCTGCTCAGATTCTTGCGCTTGTTCGTCGAATACTTCGTTTTACATGCGTAGTAGCATCGAACTGGTGTTAGCTGAGCTGTTAAATGCGTGGTACTTCAACCACTACATCATTCAGAACAGCTGCCGACCATTTTTGATTTCAAAGTACAATCATCACACGATATAATTTCGATGGTTATCCAGTCCAAGTTTTTTGATTGCGTTAAATGCAGAGATGAGTCAATCATGGTCCATAAATTCACTTTCAATAGAAAGTGCCCATGTGACACCGGCATCCTCAATCAAGCCTCGCTATTCTCTTCCATGGCTGCACGAGCGATGAAAAAACATTCGACTTTGAGCTTGCGGCTAGCACCCCAGGGTTTCTGCGCATGGAGCAACATATGTGGCTGCGGACTACAGGTTTTCCCGCTCAATTTAATCCAAGCGCCAGCCAAATTAATCTAGGCGCCAGTCAATTTAATCCAGCCGCCACTGAAATTAATTCAGGTGCCAATCATTTTAATCCAAGTGCCACTGAAATTAATCCAACCGCCAGCCGATTTAATCCAGACGCCAGCGAATTTAATCCTGACGACATTGTGACTTCAAAACGACCCAGAATTTTCGGGAATGCGTGGAGTGAATAGCTTTGGAGTGAATTTAACAGGGAAAAGCCATGAATGAGTCACTACAGGTTTTCCCGCTCAATTTAATCCAAGCGCCAGCCAAATTAATCTAGGCGCCAGTCAATTTAATCCAGCCGCCACTGAAATTAATTCAGGTGCCAATCATTTTAATCCAAGTGCCACTGAAATTAATCCAACCGCCAGCCGATTTAATCCGGACGCCAGCGAATTTAATCCTGATGACATTGTGACTTCAAAACGACCCAGAATTTTCGGGAATGCGTGGAGTGAATAGCTTTGGAGTGAATTTAACAGGGAAAAGCCATGAATGAGTCACTAGTGACACAATGCGACTCGCGCGACTTTATCACGCCTATCACCCGCGTAAGCACTATTCACACCTTCGACATGCATATCAAAGGCAACGCCGTCCACACAGTAATAACTTGATAATCATTAACCAGGCCAATGATCTCATCACGAGTGACTTAGGTGACGTCCTCACGCATATCACGCACGCACGCACTGTCTTAACCTTCCGTCATGCATATCAAATGAAACGTCTTTGAAAGGGCGGGATCTTGATACCTAAAACTCGGCCAAGTCACCTGATAACCAGTTCCTCAGGGGACGTCATCACAAATATCACCCGCGCACGTTATTTACTCGCCTGCCGACATGCATGCCAAACGAAACGTCTTTGAGAGAGCGATAACGTGGTACCTATGACTCGGCCAACTGACTTGATCACTTGTGATTTAGCTGACGTCATCACGCCTATCACCCACGCAGGCAATGTCTAACCTGCCATCATGTATACCAAACGAAACGTCTTCGAGGGGCTAATAAATTGAACGCTGTCAATCGGCAGAGTGACGTGATCACTAGTGACTCGTGTGACGTCATCACGCCTGACAACCACGCACGCGGTGTCCTAACCTGTCTTCATGCATATCAAACGAAATGTCTTTGAGAGAGTAATAACTTGAACGCTGTCACAAGGCCCAGTGACGTCATCACTGGTGACTGGCGTGACGTCATCACGCCTGACACCCACGCACGCGGTATCCTAACCTGTCTTCATGCATATCAAACAAAATGTCTTTGAGAGAGTAATAACTTCAACGCTGTCCCAAGGCCCAGTGACGTCATCACTAGTGACTGGCGTGACGTCATCATGCCTGACACCCACGCAAGCACTCTGTAACCTGCCTTCATGTATATCAAAGGAAACGTCTTAGAGAGAGCAATAACTTGAACGCTGTCACAAGGCCCAGTGACGTCATCAGTAGTGACTGGCGTGACGTCATCATGCCTGACACCAACGCAAGCACTCTGTAACCTGCCTTCATGTATATCAAACGAAACGTCTTAGAGAGAATAATAACTTGAACGCTGTCACAAGGCCCAGTGACGTCATCACTAGTGACTGGCTTGACGTCATCATGCCTGACACCCATGCAAGCACTCTGTAACCTGCCTTCATGCATATCAAACGAAACGTCTTTGAGAGAATAATAACTTGAACGCTGTCACAAGGCCCAGTGAGGTCATCACTAGTGACTGGCGTGACGTCATCACGCCTGACACACACGCACGCGGTGTTCTAACCTGTCTTCATGCATACCAAACGAAATGTCTTTGAGAGAGTAATAACTTGAACGCTGTCACAAGGCCTAGTGACGTCATCACTAGTGACTAGCGTGACGTCTTCACGCCTGGCACCCATGCAAGCACTCTGTAACCTGCCTTCATGTATATCAAACGGAACGTCTTAGAGAGAGTAATAACTTGAGCGCTGTCACAAGGCCCAGTGACGTCACCACTAGTGACTGGCGTGACGTCATCACGCCTGACACCCACGCAAGCACTCTGTAACCTGCCTTCATGTATATCAAACGAAACGTCTTAGAGAGAGTATAACTTGAACGCTGTCACAAGGCCCAGTGACGTCATCACTAGTGACTGGCGTGACGTCATCACGCCTATCACACACGCACGCGCTGTCCTAACCTGTCTTCATGCATATCAAACGAAACGTCTTAGAGAGAGTAATAACTTGAATGCTCTCACTAGGCCTAGCGACGTGAATACTAGTGACTCATGTGACGTCATCACGTCTATCACGCACGCACGCGCTGTCCTAACCTGTTTTCATGCATATCGAACGAAACGTCTGTGAAAGAGCAATAATGTTATACTTATGACTCGGCCAACCGACTTGATCACTATTGACTCACGTGACGTCATCACGACTAACAGTCATGCAAGCACTCTCTAACGTGCTTTCATGAATATCAAACGAAACGTCGTTGAGAGAACATTAACTTGAAGGCCGTTGCAGGCAGCGTCTGCTAGTAAAAAACTAACTTCTCGCGCTGCACAGCCGTTCACCAGCTAACCGGTATACGTAGGCACCAGATCGCGCGTTTCGAATTCAGTCAAAGGCGTCTTTACATGGCTTTTGTTTGACTTGACGCTTTTCTTGACTCGTGTAGATGCGATGGAAGCAACAGTACCTTCAAGCAGCAGTGTGGTACAACCCAACAACAGTGTCACATCGCTCGTTGAGGGCAGCGCTCCTCCTTCATTCAATGAATAGAAATAATGAAGTCGAAATGAGAATTAAGCATTTTACAAACCATACTCAATTACGCAACATTCAACCGATACTCTCACCTCCCTGCGACACGTTTACTCCAGCTCGTCGTGTGGGTAGATGTACGCGTCTTTTTGTTGCTTCTCGTGTTTCGTAGAATGCCTTGAAAATGCGGGCAGCCAGGCCGCAATACTGTGAACGGACAGGCGTTCTACACTAAACAGGCACGCTTATTCCAAACACACTAACCTATAAGAAACGGCGTGGCGTAGAATGTAGAAAGGAAGGCACGAGTCAGCCACCGCATTGAATGGCGCATCAGCAAATGGCCAGTTGCAAATTGCAATAGTATGTATCTCAAGTATGGGGACTGCCCTCTATTACAACGAATTTGTTTCATGGGATAAATAGATGAAATAATTGTTGAGCCGAAGGAGTGGTAGACAAATCTTTTTGTAGCAAGCTTTGGAGCAGGCAGACCGTGCGTCTTATGCTTGTATAAGGATATACAGTGTTATGACTATAGCCGAATTATATGCAAACGCCTGTTTCGTTTCTTGTGCTCATATCGTGTCATTTTGACACGTGAGCACAAATTAGAGGGCGAGGAGAGCTTTTATAGTGCTTTTATAGTGCCCATATATACCTATTTCGGGCGTTGTAGCCTCAATTCGTATAGGTGCCTGTAAATGTCTGTTTTCAAAATCGATGCCTATATAAACGCTATTTAACCTGAACTTTTGCTTTTAAGTACAACTGGAGCCCGGTATTTATGTTACCCGGCAAAATATAGATTTCGGGACATTGTGGGGTGCAAACTACTCTTTATTTCACGAGTTTCGTTTAGAACTGTCAAAACCAGAAGGCGTTTTAGCCAAGAGGAAGGTAGATTAGCCTCTTCACAAGTATACCATTCATGTCGCGTCGTCTGCTCAGCCTCTTTCCAGTGTCCGCTCAGATGCGTAGGGAGCAGGAGGTGCCTCTGTGCATCGGCAGGAAGATGAATTAATGCGAAACTGTGGAGAGTCATCAGGGGAAGTAAGGAAGTAAAGTTCAGATTAAAATAAAGCGATATCTATGTAGTTTTTGTTTTGTTTGTCATATACATGTGGTGCTTCACTGGATCACCTGAAAATTTTTACTTACGCAGTGGAAATAGTTGCATGTCCAATGAAAAGCTTTGTATCACTAGAATTTTTAATTTAATCATTAGAAGCTGCGAAAGCATGATCTCAGGAGGGGAGCTTGAAACCTTCACCACTAACTCTATGTAGACTTCGCAAGTCCAATTCCTTCCCACACTATTGGTATGAAATTCACTCGGAGCTGGAGCATCACACGACGTGCATGAGCACGTCATGCGCGCGTAACCTACACTCGCATGAGATGCCCATGTCAGCCCGTGCGTGCAAGCGGTGTTCTGCCGTCTCGATGTTCTTTTGTATTGTACTGCGAGTTTTTGTGGGATGGATCCCTATCTGCGCGCACGTTTGGAGAGGCTGGCTTGGATAACGTATCCTTACCCCCAATACACAGCGTCACACCGCTGCATCTTCTGCTAGGGACGATACACCAAAACCACGCCCAGCGTTGTGAATGCTGGCCCCGACACAATGCGCAAACTGCAAGAACACCAACGCAAACAAAATGGAGGCACCTTAGTGTCGCGTCTCTCTCGATATGAAATTAAATAAATAAGGTGAATAGATTTCGCCTGTGTGTTCTAACATTTTTGTAAACTTTCATGCTTCTATTTAGGCAACAGTTTGTACAAATTGCACACGTTGTCTCAAATAGTTCTCGCAGTGTCACGTACTACTTTGACATAGGCAGGACCATTCTATCACCTTCACCATGTTGGGGCGCACGCCCACGAGATGAAGGTGAAGCCGTGTTCAGTTTGGCCTATCACCTCTTTATGCCACGCGTAGTACTGGAAATCTTGGTAAATGAGATCTTGAGCGCTCAGTGCATTCATTCTTTTACGCTTCTCAAAACTCTTAAGTTTGTGTAACGACCCTTAAAGTGTTCACAGACAGAAGAAAAATCGAGCCTGTGTGGTTAGGCCAAGTTAATACGCCGCAAAAAAAATCCTTCTGGCGCCTGGCACTCTGACTATTTGCGCATGTATAGCCCTTCTTAGCTATGGCACACAGAAAGAGACCCAGAAGCATAATTCTACGATGGTGCACACTTAACTGACCATGCTGAACTAGAAATGGAGAGACCGTATTCTGCGAACCCCGCGGAAAAACGCATGTTTATGCTAAATCATTACCCGTTCGTACAATTATAAACTAGAACATTTTTGCTTGCTTTCATGTCGTAGAGACAGATCCCGCACCTGTTTATTGGAAAATTTGTGTTTTGTCAAAGCTTATTGTGCCTATATTCACAATTTTGGAAGCCTAAAACAGTGTTATGGCCGCCAATTTTCGGTGCCTAAATCCCGGTTCTTTAGTGCTTATAGAGCTGGCCTCTATAGTTACGACCTACCTGACATGCTTTCGCAATGCCGAAGCAAAGATGATGCCCGGTCAAAACATCCACCGTACCTCAATAAAAAAATGTTGTTCTAATAACGTCAAGCTTATTAAATTGGTTATGAAATGGGTGATGAAAGAGAACCGGGACAAGTCCGTGAGAAATAAAATTTATTAATATACAGGAAAAGCAATTTTCATAAACACGCACCCATAGATGTGCTGCTGAGCAGTGTTCTACATATCAAGGCAGTCGAGGGCAGCTTGTACAAAAGTGTAATTGTGCCTATCATAAGCGGCAAAGTTCACACGCAGGATGTGCTGCATAGAGCGCCCCGCGGCCTCAACCAGCAGAGCACGGCGATGTTCTTTCTTGGAGATCCCTTCCGGTGTCGTGAGGAGATCATCCCTCCGCTCGCTTAGAAATCTCTTTACACCTGCCTTGAACTTTGAGAAGAGCTCCTCAATCGGATTGAAGAAAGGGCTGTATGGCGGTAGCCACTTGACTGTGTGGTCGCTTGCCGCGAGGACAGCCTGTTCGGCGCGGCGGTGCGCTGGTGCGTTGTCAAACAGGAACACTGCCTGTATTCCTGGTTCCTGCTGTGAAACTTTACTCGACACTTCTGCAAGAAAGTCGTTGAAGACAGCCCAGTAGACCTTGTCGGCAATTGTCCAGTGGAAAAGGCCATTTGCTGACACGCAGGCTATAACATTTACATTCGCCCCTTTCGCACTAGTTGACAAACGGCATGCTGGAGCACCTCGTTTCGCCCTACCACTCAAGATCTCATTTACCAAGATTTCCAGTACTACGCGTGGCATAAAGAGGTGATAGGCCAAACTGAACACGGCTTCACCTTCATCTCATGGGCGTGCGCCCCGACATGGTGAAGGTGATAGAATGGTCCTGCCTATGTCAAAGTAGAACGTGACACTGCGAGAACTATTTGAGACAACGTGTATAATTTGTACAAACTGTTGCCTAAATAGAAGCATTAAAGTTTACAAAAATGTTAGAACACACAGGCGAAATCTATTCACCTTACTTATTTAATTTCATAACGAGAGAGACGCGACACTAAGGTGCCTCCATTTTGTTTGCGTTGGTGTTCTCGCAGTTTGCGCATTGTGTCGGGGCCAGCATTCACAACGCTGGGCGTGGTTTTGGTGTATCGTCCCTAGCAGAAGATGCAGCGGTGTGACGCTGTGTATCGGGGTAAGGATACGTTATCCAAGCCAGCCTCTCCAAACGTGCGCGCAGATAGGGATCCATCCCACAAAAACTCGCAGTACAATACAAAAGAACATCGAGACGGCAGAACACCGCTTGCACCCACGGGCTGACATGGGCATCTCATGCGAGTGTAGGTTACGCGCGCATGACGTGCTCATGCACGTCGTGTGATGCTCCAGCTCCGAGTGAATTTCATACCAGTAGCGGGGAAGGAATTGGACTTGCGAAGTCTACATAGACTTAGTGTTGAAGGTTTCAAGCTCCCCTCCTGAGATCATGCTTTCGCAGCTTCGAATGATTAAATTAAAAATTCTAGTGATACAAAGCTTTTCATTGGACATGCAACTATTTCCACTGCGTAAGTAAAAATTTTCAGGTGATCCAGTGAAGCACCACATGTATATGACAAATAAAACAAAAACTACATAGATATCGCTTTTTTTTAATCTGCACTTTACTTCCTTACTTCCCCTGATGACTCTCCACAGTTTCGCATTCATTCTTCTTCTTCCTGCCGATGCACAGAGGCACCTCCTGCTCCCTACGCATCTGAGCGGACACTGGAAAGAGGCTCAGCAGACGACGCGACATGGAATGCGACATGGATGGTATACATGTGTAGAGGCTACTCTACGTTCTTCTTGGCTAAAACGCCTTCTGGTTTTGACAGTTCTAAACGTAACTCGTGAAATAAAGAGTAGTTTGCACCCCACAGTGTCCCGAAATCTATATTTTGCCGGGTAACATAAATACCGGGCTCCAGTGGTACTTGAAAGCAAAATTTCAGGTTAAATAGCGTTTATATAGGCATCGATTTTGAAAACAGACATTCACAGGCACCTATACGAATTGAGGCTACAACGCCCAAAATAGGTATATATAGGCACTATAAAAGCACTATAAAAGCTCTCCTCGCCCTCTAATTTGTGCTCACGTGTCAAAATGACACGATATGAGCACAAGAAACGAAACAGGCGTTTGCATATAATTCGGCTATAGTCATAACACTGTATATCCTTATACAAGCATAAGACGCACGGTCTGCCTGCTCCAAAGCTTGCTACAAAAAGATTTGTCTACCACTCCTTCGGCTCAACAATTATTTCATCTATTTATCCTGTGAAACAAATTCGTTGTAATAGAGGGCAGTCCCCATACTTGAGATACATACTATTGCTATTTGCAACTGGCCATTTGCTGATGCGCCATTCAATGCGGTGGCTGACTCGTGCCTTCCTTTCTACATTCTACGCCACGCCGTTTCTTATAGGTTAGTGTGTTTGGAATAAGCGTGCCTGTTTAGTGTAGAACGCCTGTCCGTTCACAGTATTGCGGCCTGGCTGCCCGCATTTTCAAGGCATTCTACGAAACACGAGAAGCAACAAAAAAGACGCGTACATCTACCCACACGACGAGCTGGAGTAAACGTGTCGCAGGGAGGTGAGGGTATCTGTTGAATGTTGCGTAAATGAGTATGGTTTGTAAAATGCTTAATTGTCATTTCGACTTCATTATTTCTTTTCATTGAATGAAGGAGGAGCGCTGCCCTCAACGAGCGATGTGACACTGTTGTTGGGTTGTACCACACTGCTGCTTGAAGGTACTGTTGCTTCCATCGCATCTACACGAGTCAAGAAAAGCGTCAAGTCAAACAAAAGCCATGTAAAGACGCCTTTGACTGAATTCGAAACGCGCGATCTGGTGCCTACGTATACCGGTTAGCTGGTGAACGGCTGTGCAGCGCGAGAAGTTAGTTTTTTACTAGCAGACGCTGCCTGCAACGGCCTTCAAGTTAATGTTCTCTCAATGACGTTTCGTTTGATATTCATGAAAGCACGTTAGAGAGTGCTTGCATGACTGTTAGTCGTGATGACGTCACGTGAGTCAATAGTGATCAAGTCGGTTGGCCGAGTCATAAGTATAACATTATTGCTCTCTCACAGACGTTTCGTTCGATATGCATGAAAACAGGTTAGGACAGCGCGTGCGTGTGTGATAGACGTGATGACGTCACATGAGTCACTAGTATTCACGTCGCTAGGCCTAGTGAGAGCATTCATGTTATTACTCTCTCTAGGACGTTTCGTTTGATATACATGGAGGCAGGTTACAGAGTGCTTGCGTGGGTGTCAGGCATGATGACGTCACGCCAGTCACTAGTGATGACGTCACTGGGCCTTGTGACAGCGTTCAAGTTATTACTCTCTCTAAGACGTTTCGTTTGATATAAATGAAGGCAGGTTACAGAGTGCTTGTGTGGGTGTCAGGCATGATGACGTCACGCCAGTCACTAGTGATGACGTCACTGGGCCTTGTGACAGTGTTCAAGTTAATACTCTCTCTAAGACGTTTCGTTTGATATACATGAAGGCAGGTTACAGAGTGCTTGCATGGGTGCCAGGCGTGAAGACGTCACGCTAGTCACTAGTGATGACGTCACTAGGCCTTGTGACAGCGTTCAAGTTATTACTCTCTCAAAGACATTTCGTTTGGTATGCATGAAGACAGGTTAGAACACCGCGTGCGTGTGTGTCAGGCGTGATGACGTCACGCCAGTCACTAGTGATGACCTCACTGGGCCTTGTGACAGCGTTCAAGTTATTATTCTCTCAAAGACGTTTCGTTTGATATGCATGAAGGCAGGTTACAGAGTGCTTGCATGGGTGTCAGGCATGATGACGTCACGCCAGTCACTAGTGATGACGTCACTGGGCCTTGTGACAGCGTTCAAGTTATTATTCTCTCTAAGACGTTTCGTTTGATATACATGAAGGCAGGTTACAGAGTGCTTGCGTGGGTGTCAGGCATGATGACGTCACGCGAGTCACTATTGATGACGTCACTGGGCCTTGTGACAGCGTTCAAGTTATTACTCTCTCTAAGACGTTTCGTTTGATATACATGAAGGCAGGTTACAGAGTGCTTGCGTGGGTGTCAGGCAAGATGACGTCACGCTAGTCACTAGTGATGACGTCACTGGGCCTTGTGACAGCATTCAAGTTATTACTCTCTCAAAGACATTTCGTTTGATATGCATGAAGACAGGTTAGGACACCGCGTGCGTGGGTGTCAGGCGTGATGACGTCACGCCAGTCACCAGTGATGACGTCACTGGGCCTTGTGACAGCGTTCAAGTTATTACTCTCTCAAAGACATTTCGTTTGATATGCATGAAGACAGGTTAGGACACCGCGTGCGTGGGTGTCAGGCGTGATGACGTCACACGAGTCACTAGTGATCACGTCACTCTGCCGATTGACAGCGTTCAATTTATTAGCCCCTCGAAGACGTTTCGTTTGGTATACATGATGGCAGGTTAGACATTGCCTGCGTGGGTGATAGGCGTGATGACGTCAGCTAAATCACAAGTGATCAAGTCAGTTGGCCGAGTCATAGGTACCACGTTATCGCTCTCTCAAAGACGTTTCGTTTGGCATGCCTGTCGGCAGGCGAGTAAATAACGTGCGCGGGTGATATTTGTGATGACGTCCCCTGAGGAACTGGTTATCAGGTGACTTGGCCGAGTTTTAGGTATCAAGATCCCGCCCTTTCAAAGACGTTTCATTTGATATGCATGACGGAAGGTTAAGACAGTGCGTGCGTGCGTGATATGCGTGAGGACGTCACCTAAGTCACTCGTGATGAGATCATTGGCCTGGTTAATGATTATCAAGTTATTACTGTGTGGACGGCGTTGCCTTTGATATGCATGTCGAAGGTGTGAATAGTGCTTACGCGGGTGATAGGCGTGATAAAGTCGCGCGAGTCGCATTGTGTCACTAGTGACTCATTCATGGCTTTTCCCTGTTAAATTCACTCCAAAGCTATTCACTCCACGCATTCCCGAAAATTCTGGGTCGTTTTGAAGTCACAATGTCATCAGGATTAAATTCGCTGGCGTCCGGATTAAATCGGCTGGCGGTTGGATTAATTTCAGTGGCACTTGGATTAAAATGATTGGCAGCTGGATTAATTTCAGTGGCGGCTGGATTAAATTGACTGGCGCCTAGATTAATTTGGCTGGCGCTTGGATTAAATTGAGTGGGAAAACCTGTAGTTGGTATTCCATACTTGTAACTGCTCAGCGGTAAACACGGCAGCACAAGTGAGACGAGAATTAGCGCTGACATCCAATTGAAATTTATCTCAACTCACTAATGTGTTGCCTACACCCGAGTTAAAAACAACGCGCTTATGCTGAAAACCAAAAAAATTAAAGTGAAGCATAAATTCACAGAGACCACAAACGACAACGAAAAGCGGTGACATAGAACATGCCAATAAATCCAGGAAAACCAGTTCTCTGCAGTCAAAAGTATTGAAGGTTTTGGGTGCCATCATGAGGACAAGTTATAGGAACTTGTGTTTTTTGAAACAGGCATTGGCTATCGTATTTCTAATTATGAGAACCCAAAGAAACGTCTCTATTCGTGTATTTTACTTTTTGCAAGTTTTCCTGTAACCACATGTTTAGATGCTTTCTCGTTTTACCAATGCCCTGAATAAGCAATCTCATTTATGTAATTGAACTTGTGATGCCCACAGAGCTTTGAACCATAGCCAATCTTTACCCGGCAAAACTTTGTTGACTGGGCAGGAGACATTGATTACAGCCTATCTTGGTTCGGTGGACACAGTTATGTGGGTCAAAGAGACAAGTGCCTAAGTAAATGGTTGCAGGAACATGGTCAAAAGGTAAAAACAATAGATAGAGATGTTTCTTTGGCTTTTGATTGTTGAGAATGTGATCACCAGCCTCTGTTCGAGAAAACAGAAGCTATTGTAGCTCACCTTTATGATAGCTACAGGATTATTAGTAAGGCTGCATGAACAGCTAAAAGAAATTGGTGACATTAAACCTTCGATGTGTCTATCTGTTAAAGAACTGGCTTACCTGCATTCATCATCATGTGCTATTTTGCCTTTGTTTTTTTTTACAGTTTGTTTCAGTGCACTTTCACTTAAGGTATTTTTCTTACCATGAGCGTGTTTATATTTTCGATGTGGGCTATATATTGTATGTTGTATAAAATTTCAGTAGAAAGCCTGTGTTTGTCCTCGTGTCACTGGTGTTGCTTTATCTGCAGTTGTGCTGACAATTTTCAAATCTCTGCACTGATGCATTGTATGCATGTTGAAATCGACACAGCGAAAAAAAAAACGAGGACGCTGGAAGAACAAACGCACACCACTGCTCCGTCTCGCAACTAACTTTACGAGAAAGCACACCATTAGAAGGAAACCGAAAGTATCAAACTCCCCTGATTTGGTGGACCACAATCACAAAATTTAGTCCTGAAAAGGCTAGCAAGGTGCAGAAATTTGATTGGAAGAGGGGGTGAAAAACGTCAAGTAATGCAATTTAAAATGCCTTTTTATCACATCCTATATACGGGACATTTCGTAGAGAGATTTGTCATTAAATATAGAGAGATGATGATGATACCGACATTCATAATGGCTAAGATATGAATGCTGATTACAAAATAAAGAGCATTTACTTCGTTGGTATGTTCTGGCTGCATGGGGTGCTTGTGGAACAAAAGCTTGCGAGCAATTACATCAGTGCGATTTGCCTGAACACGTTATCAAGAGCAAGAGGCAAGAAATAAGTGCGAGTGCTATTCAGCAAAATGACACAACATTTTTCCTTGTAAAGTACAAAACAGCTGCTGAAGTTCTGAACATGCTCGCTTGATGCATTGCGAAATTTAGCAGCGACAAAAGAAGAAATGTTTGTATTCTTCTGCAGAGACGATCCTCATGGTCGAAGGCAGGGCTTCGTCAGTAGGGTAAGAATAAAGGCTTCAGAGCGTTTTGTGCAGGCTTGGTCACTCAAGAAACGTCGGCGGGACACGTTTTTCAGGCCTTTGATTTAATCTGCAACCAGTACCAAATGTTGTTCTCTCATGACAACAATGGGACAAAAAAATGAGACAGATTTGCAATAGTGGTGCCAAGCCTCCAAGAAATGATTCTAAAGAAACTTTCTTGTTTTTGTGTTATTAGTCTTTTTTCTTTCCCTTTTTCTTTTTATCTGTTATTTCTGTCTTCTTTCCTACAATTTATTTTTTCTCTATTTTAGATTCCATTCTATTTCTGTTTTTTCACCTTTTCTGTCACTTTTTGATTCTGTTCCTTCCTCATTCTTTTATGCGACACCTTCTCCCTCCTCACCTTTTTCCCTGTTCCTCGCTCTCGCTTATCTTTACAACCCCCTTGCACTCTATACTATAAAAAGCTATAATAAGTTTTGATAGCGTGCTTGGACAGCCGAATGGTTGTTTCAGATTGTCAGTACATAGATTTGAATGCCGTCTCGTTGAAATTTTTTTGCCAACATTTTGTTCTCTTTGCACTCCTTCTCTAGTCCATCAGTCCTAATGCATCCCATGCCGGACGTATTTGCGCATGTGTTCTGGGCGCGAAGCACAGCAGGACAAAGCTGAACAAGAGGCCAAATAGAGCATGTGCCTGTTCATGTTGATACTTATTTCTGTTCTCCCACCGCAAACCAATGCTCTGCTTGAACAGCTCCACTGTTCTTAAGTGAGTGTGCACCATCCGAGTATCCAAGCATTCTTTAGCGAAATAAAGGTATTTTGACCATTTCGATCTATCCATCCATCTAGATGCCTGCGTATGGGTGCTCGGGTGATCACCTCCTTTACTAGTACATACCAAAACTGGCATATAGGAGTATGAGTGTATGACAAACATGACGGAAGCGTCATGGCTTGAATGACATGAAATATCTGTCGCGTAATTCATGAAACCCTTTCCCGTACACAACTGGTGCATACCCATGAAATTTGGGCGTGTCTCACGGGCCGTAAGCCCACAGTAAGGCTTTATTCTCAAGTATCGCTAAAACAGACATTGGAAATCTTACCATGAAAACTTTTAAAAACATACGTCAAAAAAAATCTGCTGCCTTTTTCAGTGACATTGCCGGAGAGTAACATATTTCCAGACCATACAGAATAAAAATCACAGTTAAAGCCAAAAGTGAACACAGGCATTCTGTGAAGTAGCCAATCTTTATACCCCAGCTTGAAGTTGCGTCCAGCATAGTCAATCAGGGGCTCAGGATCTCTCCTGCCGACCCGAAGTTCGGGAGTTTTACTCCGGTAACTTCGGTCACATCTCTACAATTTGTTACAATGCAACAAGCGAGTACGTCTATGAAGAGTTGTTATTATTATTGACAAAGCGTTAGCCTTAACGAGTTGGTTCAGGCAGAAACACGGAAAGCATGAACCACAAGAACGTCATCTTCTATCACACTGGCCCATAGCCGAGACCGCTTTGCTCCAGTACATACTATTTGCTTTGGAAGAGGGTGCTTTATATAGGAAATCAGTGCCTTACAATGTCTCAAATCTGAAAGCTTGATTACAACGTGTATTCAGTTTTAATGGAAAGATGTGTCTTATTTTTATTGTACTTCACATTGCTGCAGGGTGCAGGAGAAGGTGCATTGTCATTTATACTATGGTATACACTGTATTCTATCGCAGATAGATTTATTGTCCTCTTGTCTATGAAGTGGTTTCCAATGCAGCCAAAAAACACTCGTACATTTAAAGCATCCAATGTTGGATGCCTTGTCTAGACTGCATTCTTGCTATGGCAAATGGGCTAAAAAAGCATGTAATGCTGAAAAACAACCGTGAAGTGGCTTTCAACGAGCCTCTAATCAGTGTATCTTATTTCATGTGGTTACCATGTTGCACAAATCACTGGTTCTTGCCTCCTTGCTGAAAGAGTTTGCAGCAACGAAGAATTTTGTAAGTTGTTCACGGTATGTGTGAAAAAACTTGGATTCGTCGATCTCTTACCTGTCAGTATCAAATTAAAATGTGACATTTGTGTGTGCCTTTAAACTTATGTTCCTAATTCTGTCTCTTGTGTGGTTTTGTTGATGCCACACTTGCATGCACAGTCCATGTACAGTTCTAGCCATGTTTTATGCAATGCAGCAAATAAAAGCAAACTTACTGCTGTACAATAAATGTTAGATGAAGCAATCTCTGTACGAATTACAACACAGGTGACTAATTGCTAGCGGTACTTTATCCACGTTATTCAGAATTACGTGTTTGCATCAACAAAGAAAGACATAAAAACCTGTTCAAGGGTAACACAAAATACTGCATTATTGCTGTGCTGAGTATAAATATTTTGTATCGGTATATCTAATTTCTGTAGCCATTTTTTATTATGTGTCTATGTTGAGCATCTTATGATACACACTGGGGCAAAAACATCCTGCGTCTGCAGCTTCACTCAAGCTATTTTTTTACAGCACTGCCTGTTTTACAAAAATTATGTACCGTAGCTTCTATCAAGATGGGCCTGTGCTGCATTTGCCAAGACTGAAATATGTCATGCAGTTACTTCATGAGACAGAAATCAAGCAGCACCATAATTATACGATAAGGTGAAAATGGCAGACCCAAATTGTGTGTGTTGCCTTCTCTCTAATTTATCCACAGTGCTGCACGATTATTCCTTAAAATAGATGTATTCAGTAGTACACCCTCAGTAATTTACTAGGCACATTGTGGAAACGTGTCCCACACAATAAATGACGCAGTTGTTCAGTTAAGAGTCTAGTATAGGAGCAGCAACTCCACTTTGGTATGCATGGGTTCTAAAACAAAAAAAACAGAAGATCAGTGTACCACCCTTGCAAGAAGTTAAAAACATGCCAGAAATTTTAAAGCTACAGAAGAAAGCACAAATCATTCCGAAGACCTAGCACTCATATGTAAAGGGATATCACAATCTTGTGCATTTAAAATAAAGCAATATTCATACCCTGGTTTCCTCTACAGCGTTGTTGATTCCAGGGGTGTACGCATTGCCCCTGTACTGCTGTAGCCATGCATAAAACACAACAAAGAAATACTTTCTGCTCTACAGTATGAACACGTCCCGAAAACTACTATGCATTCAGTGACCAATTGATATTGGGTTATTTGGACAAATAACAGAGTACACGTATGTCATTGTTTCAACAGGGAAAGAGATAAAACCAGAGACCAAGTTTACAAGCAATGTTACACCTATGCTGTCCTCCATGAAGCTATTTCCTTTTGTTATGATAAACATGCCAGTCATTCTTTAGTGTGTGTCTATGCCAAACATTATTATGACTCATAATAGAGCTAAAATATGCGGCATCAACTTAAGGCAATGTCGGCTGGGTCTCATTAATCAAGTGTCTCAATTATTAGGCTGCCTTTGCATAGCCTTAATTTAGCCATGAATTTATGATAATCACTCTAACTCTATAAAGAAAAGATGTGAAAATTACAGACACAGCATGCGTGCCCATTGCCTTCTCTCTATTTCATCAACAGCGCTGTTATTTCCTCCTAAAAAAGTCGTATTCAAAACTACTCCTGCATGCGCTGTGCATGTGCCACCAAGTACATTCCAAACAAGTGCTTCACAGAAACTCTGGAAGTCATTCATTTTGTGTGTAATAGTATGTCACTTTTGCCAAACTGTTATAAAAGCATATGATTGATTGATTTGTGGGGTTTAACGTCCGAAAACCACCATATGATTATGAGAGACGCCGTAGTGGAGGGCTCCGGAAATTTTGACCACCTGGGGGTTTTTTAACGTGCACCTAAATCTGAGCACACGGATAAAACCATATGACAGCAATAGTATTATATATATATATATATATATATATATATATATATATATATATATATATATTATATATATATATATATATATATATATCTCATATATATATCTCTATCTATCTATATAATATATATCTATATATATATATATATCTATATATATATATATATATATATCTAAAAGCTGCACAGAAAGGAAATGTCTTTCGATTGGTGAAAAAACTTTCAGTCAATATACATTTCAGAAAGAATCCGATTTGCAGAGAACTGCAGTAGTACTGTTTAGTTAATACTGCAGATGACTTCAAATATGGTCATATATCTCTTATTGTGTACTGTGCACATACATTTAAATCGTCACTGCACAGCAAAAGTTGTTGCACTTGATGAATCTTGGTTTCTCCCGAGTTCTCTCGGGAGAACCCAAGATGCACTTTGCACCCGTAAATATTGTAGCAAAACGAGCTTGTACTGCAAATGAAACAAGTTGGGCAAGGAATACGTACAGGCGATAAAAACATCATGATGTGAAACCAATGTGACAATCACAACTTTATTAGTTATAACAGCCGAGTTCATTGCATGACTTAATTTTAATGGTTGATTTTTCCAATAGATACGAGTAGAAAAGTTGTGAATGAGTCTTTGAAAGAGATTTGGTTGTATAGAGTAGCGGTGATATTCCACGCTCGCTCATTTCTTTTTTATATGATCGATATAACCATGAAAAATTGAACGGTGCAGGCAGCATCAGAACGTTTGAGAAACTTCTAGATTGTTTTATACTATTTGCGTGTATGACACGTACTAGGAGTCAGGTTACTAACACAGTTTTTATAACTGTGCTCCCAACGTGAGCCTCCGCGATAACGCTTGTTTCTTCTTTAAACAGCTGTTATGGCCACCTTTCTCGTAAAATAGCATACCGTCATAAACACACAAGACAACCGATACTGCACAAATCAGATCGTCAGATCAGAAGTGGTTCTGAATGTCTAACGAACGATGTACATGTACGTCGAACTATATATAAAGCATATGAGCTATCTGAAGTGCGTTGGCGGGCTAGTTTGTTTATCATACTTGTATGCGTGATAGCTTGAGATATAATCACGTCATGTCATCACAAATCTGGTCTCGAGAGATGATGTCGACTTTGATGTACTCGTTCGAGTCAAAATTGCGTCGTTGTGACTAGAGTTGAAAACGGTGGAAACGAAAACATGGGCGTTGTTTAGCCCTGAATTGTCAGGTTACAATCCTTGCATTTGTGTGTACATTAAAACCTGTAAAAGCGCATGGAGATATCAATTTGATGCGCAAGAGATGTGAGCTCTTATTATTCTGCTTGCATGAGCAACCCAACATTTCCAATACCTTTCGCTACATATAGCTAGATTTTTGCAAGGTACACGTACCTTCGAACAATGATCGTGCAGCAAAGATGTTTATTCTGTGCGGGTGCATGTGCTTGTTTTCTGCTGTCCGCATTCAATCGCGCTGTTCAAACTTAGTGGCAGCTTGCTCAAGAACCTCCTACAAGTTGTATACATCAGGGAGCGCCGCTTTCGCTATGCTCACAACAATTGTGCTTTCCCGCAAAGCAAATTTGCTTCACCGTGTGCCATTAATATCTTGCAGTGAAGCCAGACGAAGACTACGTTGTTCTCGAACTCATATACGATCAGCCCATCCCCATGTGTGGATATGTATGTGTGTAATGACCACGGTGGTAATCTATGATTGTGACAATATCTGTAACTCCAGCTACGTTTGCTATCTTGATAAGAGAAATTTATTTTGAATTTGAATTAAGAGATATTTTGCGTTGCATGCAACTTTCAGCGCCTAAATAATGACTGTCGTTTTATATAATTTCTATATACACCAATAACCGAGCAGAGCTGGACAGTGGCTAGATAACGTTACAAGAAATTCAATTGACTAAACGTTAAATTCTTCAATTGACTAAGAAGAAATAATTGAGGGTCTATCTATCTATTTCTAGCCGCCTACGTCTGGCTGCTCTCGTGATCATCCTTTAGCTTTGGGTAAACCAAATTAGTATGGGAGGGTAAGATGGTTTGACGAATGCGATTGCCCGCTAGGTCATGAATAATGCCGCAATCCCACCACGTATGTCGTCAAAGCCTTTCTTTCAGATGTGTGGGACACATATTGCAGGTATTTGGTCATGTGCCACTAGGTGATTGACAGTTCGTCTACCCAAGAATGGCAAGAAATATTATTGGTAATTTTAACATGACAACGTCGAGACAAATGTCAGTGTAGATCCTTAGAGCATCAATGAAAGCATCAAAAGGACAATAAAAAGGCGCGCGCATATACGCAAAAAAAAACTTGATGATTTTTATGTGGCAATAAAAGAGTACTGTGATAATTTGCACTGATACACATTTATATGTTAGCATGATACATAAATAATATATACCCAATATTTAAAATAATATTTGCACAACACCACTGTGCTAGTGAACAAAAATTATACATATATGTACAATTACGAATAATCATGTATTTGTGCCAGCACAGGTACATTCAAAATTCATTGTGAAACATTGCGACAAGTGAACTTTTAAATAAGTTCGAAAAAAAAATGATTGATTTTCGCGTGAATGCTGCATGCAAATGACGCGTTGCTTCGGGTGGCATATAGCTGAGGAAAGCGAATTCAAATGAGTGCATGGTGGCACTCGATAAGTTCAAAACAACTATATAAAGCAAATATCTTTAATTTCAATCTTAGAAATTAGCCATGCTGTGGAAGAGAACCTAAATAATCACGGCTGCGGCTGATGAGAAATTCTAAACAAACTGCATGCATGAGCATGCAGTTTATGCAAATTATATATATATATATTCACAATTACAAATAATCATGTATCTTTGTCATCTTATGTACATTGAAAATTCATAGTGAGACATTGTGACAATTGAACTTTTTAATAAATTCGAGCAAAATGGTTGGTTTTCACGTGAATGGTGCATGCAAATGACGCAATGCTTCAGGTGACATATAGCGGAGGAAAGTGAATTCAAATAAATGAATGAGTGCATGGTAGCACTCGATCAGTTTAAAACAACTAAGGCGAATATCTTGAATTTAGATCTTGGAAATGAAGCGTGCTGTAAGAGAACCTAAATATATGTGGCTGCGGCTGATGGGAAATTCTAAACAAACGTATGCATGAGCATTGATCGGCTTATCAAAAGGCGATTAAATATGACAAAATCGGTGTCGGACTTCTTGGATGTGGCTCTTGACAAGCATGCCAATAAGAATTACCACTACGTGCGCATCAAATTGATGTTGTCATGTGCGTTTTCAAGTGTGAATCCACATAAACATAGTTGCATCAGATTGAAACAGAACAATTTAGGGCTAAGTAATGCACATACTTTCGTGTCCACCTCTTTCACCTCGGGTCCAACCAATGTAATTTCAACTCTAGCCCTTATACCAGAGTCACCGTTATTTTTAGAAGCCAAATTTGTGGTGAATTGACGTGATTACCCTGCACTATTGCGCATATTAATATGATAAACAAACTGGCCCGCCAACGCGTCCCTTGTCCACAAAGTTGATTGATTGAGACCCCATGTAATACGCGTTGTTATCGTGGAGGCTTGCGTTTAGACTTCTCTTGCCGTGGGCGCAAATACTCAAAAACATTTTAATAGAAGTTTTTCAAAGATTCTGGTACGGTCATGGCGGTCGAAGGCCTGAAAATGAGCGTGCCCGGCCCTTGCAGCAAAAGGGATAATAAAAAATATACAGTGAACCGGTTGTTATAAACTACCGTCGTGGCTCTCACGTGGGCCGGCTCTGGGATTCATAGTGATGCTGTGAATTATCGCCTGTATGCTATTGGAAGCTATGGTTGTTCAGACTTCGTTGACACGTTCACGTGAATGTCATTAATGATATTGCACAACTTATTTCACTTGCAGTGGGAATCTACATCTTACGTAACATATTTCTAGGATCAAAGAGAAAACCCACGACAAGCCGTGTTTCTGTAGCTAAAACAAATATATAAAGAAAACTTTATTGGCTCAATACATTGCAAAAACTTTTGCTGTGAAGTGCAGATGTGCATGCGCAATATGTATACCGGCCGAGATATATGTGATGTACCATACTTTCAGATCATCCGTAGTACAAATTAAAAAATGCCTCTAATCCTGCAATTTCCGAGAATCCGTTCCTCTCAGAAAGGTGTGTTTAATGTTTCTCAACAATACATATATAGCACTGGAAATCTTTGTCCTTTCTCTCCAACTTTAGAATTGCTGACATTATTTTAACTTTCTTGCAAGTGTTATTAACTAATTTTCTTATTCAATGATGTAACCCATATATGCCAGAGGGGGTGTCTCAACTCCCGTAATTCCCCGACGCGGTGATCTAGTGGCTAGGGTATTCGACGGCTGCTGACCCGCAGGTCGCGGGATCGAATCTTGGTTGCGGCGGCTGCATTTCCGATGGAGGCGGAAATGTTGTAGGCCCGTGTGCTAAAATTTGAGTGCATGTTAAAGAACCCCAGGTGTTCCAAATTTCCGGAGCTCTCCAGTACGGCGTCTCTCATATACATATGGTGGTTTTCGGACGTTAAACCCCACATATCAAACAATCTAATCTCGTACACTGAAATGAATGACTCTCCTAAATTTCTGGAGCACTTGTTTAGGCTGTGCATGGCAGCCCACACTGCAGGTGTACTACTATATATGATTTTTCAAGAAGGTATCGAACAGCACAGTAGATGATATAGGAGGCAAAAGACACATATGTTGTGTCTGTCATTTTCACCCACCTTTCATTTATGGCGCTATTACATTTCTTCCCCATCAAGTAAAGCACAAATAATCTAGGTCAGTGCTATTGCAGCCTTCCCACTAGCTAAATCTGCCCCAAAAAACACAGCCCTAACTTTAAACAGAATATTTTGGCGCTGTTTTGCATCACCAGATTGCTTCGCATAGCCACATGCTCAATAGTGACTGGAGAAATCAGTAACAAAAAGAAATAATTACTTTGAGAATGGTAAAGATGCAGTATTGCTTCTCACCTTGCTCTCTGCTGCTTTTTTATGCTTCCATGCTAACAAACGCATTACTTTGCTCATTCTCGAGTTAGTAAAAACCTAATTGTAGTTCAAAAGTGGCAGAAGCTGGATGGGAACACAGGTCCTGCTAGCTCAGCAAGGTAGCCCCACCTAAGAACCCCTTAGCAATTTGTCACTTAATCTCTACTCCCTCCTACACGTACCTCTACCTTGAAGAAGAGAGTTTGTGTGTGTGTGTGTGTGTGTGTGTGTGTGTGTGTGTGTGTGTGTGTGTGTGTGTGTGTGTGTGTGTGTGTGTGTGTGTGTGAGGGCAGCGTTAGTTGTACAAATTTTTTGAGCATGAAAGTGTGTTTTTCACTGTGCTTGATCATATGCTTCGGCAACTTGCTTTTGACTGTTTTTCCGCGTGCTCATCGAATGTATCAATTCACCAATAAGTGGCATTGCAGCAACTTTATTGGTCAACGAGGCCAATTTTCTGTCTCGGTTAAGCCGTGCAAGTGTTACACGCTGTAATTTTGATTGAGATCTTGATCGTGATTGCAAAATGCAGAAGTGAGTCGTTCCTGCTTGAGAAACACGAATCAAATTGAAAGAGCCTGTATGGCTCTACTCATTCCTCATACAGCTGCATACGATCATACTATCGATAGTTGTACATAAACAAGTGTTCGACGCCTAGGTATGTAGTACGTGCGGTTTGCGCCCCACAGGATTTCCTGCCTACGCGTGCCTCATTTTTCGGCGCGAAATGGCGCCCTTGTAAGCAATAAACAAACTAGTATCAATTCGTTTCAGAGATAAAAAACAGATAGGCAACTATTTCGTTTTTTTTCCGTAATAGTTAAGTAAGCGAATTTCTAGGGAGAAAAAAACTTCGTCTATGTAGGATGACAGCGAAAAAAGCACTGAAAAAATTGTGGCTTCTTTTAACGTATAACGATTTTGTACAAGCACATAATTTACAATTTGAGATTTACGTATATCAATAAAGGAAGGTGACTGTGGTGTATTTAGGCAGAACGTACTAAATGACATTAAACATATAACAAATGTTGTACACACAGATGTGTGTTCAACAGTTGTGTATGTTTAATATAACTAGCTGTTTACATTTGCATAATGATGCCAGAAGCAACAGGAGTGTTATCAACATCAGTTGCGGTAAGCTGATATATAGAGATCGCGCTCTCAAGAGTTATAGTCCCGAACACTGCTACATAAATCTACCAAAGTGTATGGCACTGAACTACAATCGACGTGAACTGGTCATAACGGCTGCATTATAGGAGTGCATGTGTAATTTTTAGAAAATTCCATAGTTAGCATTGCAACTGCAATTGACCTTTCAAGGTACATTGTGCGCGAGTGGTGTCTATTTCCACAGCAGTGTCAAGACCTGGTGTGGTGGCTCTGTGGTAGAATACTAGATTGCCACGGGGAGTGTTTGATTTTCATTTCACAAGTGAATTAAACCACTGTAAGCACACATTAACAGTATTTGTGTTATGAGGTGGTTTTTCTGCTATTAAAACAAGAAAGTCAAGACCATGCCCCCCCCCCCCCCCCTGAAATGAGTGGCTGGATCCGCCCTTGGCTTCACATACACTAAATTGGGTGTTACATGAGATCAATAGATGACGAAGGTATATGACTAATGCAAACATTATAAACATGACATTCCTGTCACGTGAAAACATGACATCATACCACGCTCATGATGCGATCGCTGCCATTTCGCTAGCTTCACATATAACGAACTTGGTAATCATGTTACGTAAATGGGCGATAAAGGCAAATGACACCTACAAACATGATAATCATGATATGCATGTCATGTAAAGCATCACTACATGCTACGCTAATAGCTGGCTCGCAGCCGTTCGCTAGCTCCACATATACAAAGTTTGTTATCACATGGCGGGAATAGACGATGAAGGTAAATGACGTGTCCAAACATAATCATCATGACATGGAAATCATGCTCCGTATAATTTACGTCCGTTTCATAACATTCTGATTTTAAGCAACATATCAACCATCCTCATTCGTGCTTCACATATCATCGATTCCCACTGTACGTGGGATCTGCCATTTCTTTTAAATGAATGCCTAATTCTCATTTTCTGCATTCACTCTTTAACGCCTTATACCCTGGGTGCATTATCTGGAATTGCACATGCGTGTCTGGAGGCCAACTACAAAGTGGGTTCCAATAGGTCTGGTCTACCTTCGACGTGTCTTTATCCACTATTTGTCTACTATGCTTCCAAATTACAAGTGCACCTTCACGTTTGCCTTTTTGCTAATTGAGCTCTATTTCCTACCTGTCGGCTTCATAATAGTATGTGCCAGTATTGCGTGCTGTAAAATAAAGTGATATTCATACCCTGGTTTCCATTTGGCTCCGTTGATGCCTGGGATGCATGCATAGTCCTTGTGAAGTTCTAGCCATGTAGTACGAAACACACGCACGCACAAAGAAACTCTCTTCTCTAAGGTAGAGGTACGTGTAGCAGAGAGTAGAGATTAAGTGACAAATTGCTAAGGGGTTCTTAGGGTGGGGCTACCTCACTGAGCTAGCGGAGCCTGTGTTCTCATCCAGCCTCTGCCACTTTTGAACTACAATTAGGTTTTTACTAACTCAAGAATGAGCAGAGTTATGCGTTACGTTAGCATGGAAGCATATAAAAGCCGCAGAGACCAAGCTGAGAAGCAATACTGCATCTTTACCATTCTCAAAGTAATTATTTCTTTTTGTTACTGATTTTTGCAGTCACTCTTCAGCTTGTGGCTATGCGAAGATATTTTATGATGCAAAACAGTGCCAAAATCTTCCGTGTAAATTTAGGGCTGTGTTTTCTGGGGCACATTTATCTACTGTGTAGGCTGCATTTGCTTTGGACTAGATTAGGTTGTGCATTACAGATGGGGAAGAAATTTAATACCGCCATAAACGAAAGGTGGATGAAAATGACAGACACAACACATGTTCTTTTGCATTTTATTTCAACTACTGTGCTCCTTGATACTACCTAAAAAATTCATATTAAGTAGTACACCTGCAATGTGGGCTGCCATGCACAGTCTAAACAAGTGCTCCATAAAATTTGGGAGAGTAATTCATTTCAGAGTACGAGAGTAGATTAATCTATATGTGGGGTTTAACATTCCAAAACCACCATATGATTATGAGAGATGCCGTAGAGGAGGGCTCTGAGAATTTCGACCCCCTGGGCTTATTTAACGTGCACCGAAGTCTGAGAACACGGACTTACAGCATTACCGCTTCCATCGGCAATGCAGCCGCCACAGCCCGGATTCGAACCCGCGACCTGCGGTTCAGCAGCCGTCAAATACCTTATCCAATAGACCACCGCGGCGGGGAATTACGGGAGTTGAGGCACCACATCTGGTATGTATGAGAGACATCATTGAAAAAGAAAATGAGTATACTACACTTGCGAGAAAGTTAAAATAATGTCAGCAATTTTTAAGTTTGAGAGAAAGGACAAAGGTTTTTTTGCTATATCTGTATGGGTGAGAAACATTAAACACACACCATTCTGAAAAAAAACGATTCTTGGGAACTGCAGGATTAGAAGGCACTTTTTTATTTCTACTGTGGATGATCTGAAATTATAGTACCTCACATATATCTCGGCCGGTTTACATATTGCGCATGCACATCTGCACTTCACAGCAAAAGTTAATGAAATAAATTGAACCAATAAAGGTTTTTTAAATATTTGTTGCAGCTACAGAAACACGGCTTGCCATGCGTTTTCTCTTTCAGCCTAGAAATTGGTACGTAAAATGTAGATTACCACTGCAAGTGAAACAAGTTGTGCAAAGTCATTAATGGCGTTTACGCGTGAACGCGTCAACGAAGTCTGAACAACCATAGCTTCCAAGGCATACAGGTGATAATTTACTGCATAATATATTACTAATCCCAGAGCCAGCCCACGTGAGAGCCACAACTGCAGTTTATAACAACCAAATTCATTGTATACTATTTATTATTGCTTTTGCTGCAACAGCTGGGCACGCTCATTTTTAGGCCTTCGACCACCAGGGCCGTACCAGAATCTTTGAAAAACTTCTACTAAATTGTTTTAAACTATTTGCACACACGACACAAGTTGTCTAAACGCGAGCCTCCGCGATAACGATGCGTTTTTCATGGGCTCCCAATCAGTCGACTTTGCGGACTAGGGATTGTACAAAACATCGTACAGTGACTGAGCGCGTTGGCGCGCTACTTTGTTTATAATACTTATATGCTCAATACCTCTAGGTAACCACGTCACATCACCACAAATTTGGTTTCTAAAGATAATGCTGACTCTGATCTAGGGGCTAAAGTTGAAATTACACTGATTAGACTCGAGGTGAAAGCGGTAGAAACGAAAGTATGTGCGTTACTTAGCCCTGCATTGTCCTGTTTCAATCCGACGAAGCGCTCTACATGCAACAATCTTTAAATAGATTCACACTTGAAAAAGCACTTTAATATATCACTTTGATGCGCACGTGGTATTAACTCTTATTGACATGCTTGTCAAGAGCCACATCCAAGAAGTCCGACACCGATTTTGTCATATTTAATCGCCTTTTGATAAGCAGATCAATGCTCATGCATACGTTTGTTTAGAATTTCCCATCAGCCGCAGCCACATATATTTAGGTTCTCTTACAGCACGCTTCATTTCCAAGATCTAAATTCAAGATATTCGCCTTAGTTGTTTTAAACTTATCGAGTGCTACCATGCACTCATTCATTTATTTGAATTCACTTTCCTCCGCTATATGTCACCTGAAGCATTGCGTCATTTGCATGCACCATTCACGTGAAAACCAACCATTTTGCTCGAATTTATTAAAAAGTTCAATTGTCACAATGTCTCACTATGAATTTTCAATGTACATAAGATGGCAAAGATACATGATTATTTGTAATTGTGATTATATATATATAATTTGCATAAACTGCATGCTCATGCATGCAGTTTGTTTAGAATTTCTCATCAGCCGCAGCCGTGATTATTTAGGTTCTCTTCCACAGCATGGCTAATTTCTAAGATTGAAATTAAAGATATTCGCTTTATATAGTTGTTTTAAACTTATCGAGTGCCACCATGCACTCATTTGAATTCGCTTTCCTCAGCTATATGCCACCCGAAGTAACGCGTCATTTGCATTCAGCATTCACGCGAAAATCAATAATTTTTTCCGAACTTATTTAAACGTTCACTTGTCGCAATGTTTCACAATGAATTTTGAATGTACCTGTGCTGGCACAAATACATGATTATTCGTAATTGTACATATATGTATAATTTTTGTTCACTAGCACAGTGGTGTTGTGCAAATATTATTTTAAATATTGGGTATATATTATTTATGTATCATGCTAACATATAAATGTGTATCAGTGCAATTTATCACAGTACTCTTTTATTGCCACATAAAAATTATCAAGTTTTTTTTGCGTATATGCGCGCGCCTTTTTATTCTCCTTTTGATGCTCTAATTGATGCTCTAAGGATCTACACTGACATTTGTCTCGACGTTGTCATGTTAAAATTACCAATAATATTTCTTGCCATTCTTGGGTAGACGAACTGTCAATCACCTAGTGGCACATGACCAAATACCTGCAATATGTGTCCCACACATCTGAAAGAAAGGCTTTGACGACATACGTGGTGGGATTGCGGCATTATTCATGACCTAGCGGGCAATCGCATTCGTCAAACCACCCTATCTTCCCATACTAATTTGGTTTACCCAAAGCTAAAGGATGATCACGAGATCAGCCAGACGTAGGCGGCTAGAAATAGATAGATAGACCTTCAATTTTTTCTTCTTAGTCGATTGAAAAATTTAACATTTAGTCCTTTGAATTTCTTGTAACGTTATCTAGCCACTGTGCAGCTCTGCTCGGTTATTGGTGTATATAGAAATTATATAAAACGGCAGTCATTATTTAGGCGCTGAAAGTTGCATGCAACGCAAAAGGTCTCTTAATTCAAATTCAAAATGAACTTCTCTTATTGAGATAAAAACGGAGCTGGAGCTACAGATATTGTCACGATCGTAGAATACCACTGTGGTCATTACACACATACATATCTACACATGGGGAAGGGCCGATCGTATACGCGTTCGAACACCACGTAGCGTTTGTTTGGCTTCATTGCAGGACAACGCTGTCAGACGGTGAAGCAAGTTTTCTTTGTGGTGAAGCATATTTGTTGTGAACATACCTAAAGCGGCGCTCCCTGATGTATACAAATCGTAGGAGCTTCTTGCGCAAGCTTCCACTAAGTTTGAACAGGGCTATTGAATGTGGACAGGTAAGAAAAAGCACGTACACCCGCACAGAATAAACGTCCTTGCTGCACGATCATTTGATCGAAGGTGTGCCTTTCAAAAATCGAGATATATATGTAGCGAAATGTATTGGACCTCTTGGGCTGCTCATTGAAAGCAGACTAATAAGAGTTAACATCTCTTGCACATCAAATTGATATCTCAATGCGCTTTTACATGTGCGAATGCACACACAAATGCACGAATTGTAACCTGGCCAATTTAGGGCTAAGTAACGCACATGTTTTCATTTCCACCGTTTTCAACTCTGGTCACAACAGCGCAATTTTGACTCGTATGAGTACATCAAAGTCAACATCATCTCTAGAGACCAGTTTCGTGATGACATGACGTGATTATACCTCAAGATATCGTGCATACAAGTATGATAAACTAACTAGCCCGCCAATGCACTTAAGCTAGCTCACACGCTTTATATGTAGTTCGTTGTACATGTACATCATTCGTCAGACATTCAGAACCGCTTCTTATCTGACGATCAAATTCATGCAGTATCGATTGTCATGTGTGTTTATGACGGTATGCTATTTTATAGGAAAGGTGGCCATATCATCTGTTTAAAAAAGAAACGAGCGTTATCGTGGAGGCTCACGTTGGGAGCACAGTTATAAAAACTGTGTTAGTAAGCTGACTCATAGTACGTGCCATACACGCAAGTCGTTTAAAACAATTTAGAAGTTTATCAAACATTCTGGCACTGCCTGAATCAATAAATTTTCATGGGTATATCGATAATATAAAAAAGAAATGAGCGAGCGTGGAATATCACCGCTACTGTATACAACCAAATCTCTTTCGACGACTCATTCACAACTTTTCCACACGTACCCAATGGAAAAATAAATCACAAAAATTAAGTCATAATATAAACTCGGCTGTTATAACTAATACAGTTGTGATTGTCAAATTGTTTTTTACATCAAGCTGTTAATTATTGCATGTGCGTATTCCTTGCACAAATTGCTTCATTTGCAGTACAAGTTCGTTTTGCAGCAATATCTACGGGTGCAAAGTGCATCTTGGTTCTCTCGAGAAAACCCAATTGCATTAGGCATGCATTCAGTTTATGTAGCTGCAATTAATACCAAAAACTTGTTTGCCTGGATTCATCAACTGCAAAAACCTTTGTTGTGCAGTGATGGGGAACATGTTTGTGCAGAGTACACATTAAGAGATATGTGACCATACTTGAAGTCTTCTGCAGTATTAACTAAGCAGTTCTACTGCAGTTGACTGCAAGTCTGATTCTTTCTGAATTGTATATTGCAAGTTTTACCAATTAAATACTTCGCTTAAAGACATTTCCTTTCTGTCCAGTTATATATATATATATATATATATATATATATATATATATATATATATATATATATATATATATATATATATATATATATATATATATATATATTAATGAGATCTAACAGACAATAATGCCAAAGAATGTATAGGGGAAGTTATTAGAACCAAAGGATTCTAAATAAGAAGAAAGAAAAGTGGGTTAACAAATAACTTGCCGGGAGCAGGAATCAAACCTACGAACTTCGAATAACGCGTTCGATGCTCTAGCCCCTGAGCTATCACGGCGGCTATTCCCGCAGCCGTTTAATTGGGTTAATATGTGAATTTAAACGTGGGAATGTTAGTCAGCGCCATCTGTAGCCATGGCAATCAGTGTGAAACACCCTTTTATGAGCCTGTGTGGTGTCACGTGGCACGTGAAATTATTACGAGCGGGCAGCTGACCAATATTCCCTCGCATACAACCTGACGGCACCAAGTCTGCGAGTACGAGACCCTCGTTATTGAATAAGGGAAAGAAGTGTATACCTGAGGGCTCATTTTTCTCAGTGAGATCTCATTATTATAGTGTAAAAACACGGAAAAACGAGCCCTTATGTACACACTTCTTTTCCTTATTCTATTCCTTAACGAGGGTCTCGTACTGGCAGACTTGGTGCCGCCAGGTTGTATACGAGGGAATATTGGTCAGATGCCCACTCGTATTAGGTTTATGTGCCACGTGACGCCACCCAGGCTCATAAAAAATTGTTTCTCACTCGACGCCATGGCTACAGAGGGCACTGACTAACACTCCCACGTTTAAATTCACATATTAACTCAATAAAGTGGCTGGGGGAATAACCGCCGTGATATCTCAGTGGCTATAGCATCGAACGCGTTATTCGAAGTTCGTAGGTTCGATTCCTGCTCACGGGAAGTTATTTTTTCACCCGCTTTTTTGTCTTCTTATTTAGATTACATTGGTTCTAATACCTTCCCCTATACATTCCTTGGCATTATTGTCTGTTAGATCTCACTAATATAGTGTCAATACACGGTAAAACGAACCCTTAGGTATACACTTCTTTCCCTTATTCATTAACGAGGGTCTCGTACTGGCAGACTTGGTGCCGTCAGGTTGTTTACGAGGGAGTATTGGTCAGCAGCCCGCTCGTAATGAATTCACGTGCCACGCGACGCCACACAGACACATAAAAAATTGTTTCTCACTCGACGCCATGGCTACAGAGGGCACTGACTAACACTCCCACGTTTAAATTCACATATTAACTCAATAAAGAGGCTGGGGGAATAACCGCCGTGATATCTCAGTGGCTAGAGCATCGAACGCGTTATTCGAAGTTCGTAGGTTCGATTCCTGCTCACGGGAAGTTATTTTTTCACCCGCTTTTCTGTCTTCTTATTTAGATTACATTGGTTCTAATAACTTTTCCTATGCATTCCTTGGCATTATTGTCTGTTAGATCTCAATAATATAGTGTCAAAACACGAAAAAACGAACCTGTAGGTTATACTACACTTCTTTATATATATATATATATATATATATATATATATATATATATATATGGTGGGGTAAAATTTAATGGATCTGGTGGAAAATGCGGTGGAAAAAGAGGTCGACAAACGTGCAAAACACAAGTTTTACTAAGGCTGTTCCCCAAGCCACCTTATTGGGGTAATAAGTGAATTTAAACGTGGGAGTGTTAGTAAAACTTGTGTTTTCGCACGTTTGTCGAATTCTTTTTCTACCTTAATATATATATATATATATATATATATATATATATATATATATATATATATATATATATATATATATTGTAAAATGATGCGTTTTAGAGTGGCACTTGCTTGTAAGACAGGAGAGCGGTCACGACAAGTCAAGTGGTAATGGCGGAACCAGCCTGTGTCCTCTGCCAACCAAACGTCGTCCTGTTCACAGACTGAGAGATACCCCCTGCCCATCCGAGGAGCACTCATCTTCTTCACTACATTTTCCTCCCCTCCGGAAAAGAGCCATCCTGGCGACTCATGGGCAGGAGACAAAAAGGGATCGTAATACGGATTTAGGCGGTCTATGTGGACGGTCTCACGTCCACGGCGTCGTTGATCATGGGGTTGCTTAAGCGGCTCCACGATGTAATTGACGGGTGAAGTTTGTTTAACTACACAGTAAGGGCCGTTATACCTGCACATCAGTTTCGTTGAGAGACCAGGGCTGGTTGAAGGGATGCGAAGCCAGACAAGGTCATCCAATGCATAAGAAGCCAGAGGCGTCGGGCTATTGCGGTGGTGTTTCTGGCGTTGCTGTTCAGCACTTGTGAGGGAGCGGGCAAGCTGGCGACACTCTTCCGCGTATTTAGCAGCTTATGACATCGTCGTCGACTCAGCAACATCCGGGCAGTAAGGAAGGATGGTGTCTGCGTGCAAGAGGGCTCGCAACCATAAAGGAGGAAGTATGGAGAGAAACCAGGGGTTTACTGGACAGCAGTATTATGCGCGTGTGTTACAAAAAGGAGAATACTGTCTCAGTTGAAGTGATCGGTTGCGACGTACATTGACAGCATATCTCCTAATGAACGGTTGAATCGTTCTGTAATGTCGTTAGTTTGAGGATGATATGCGGTGGTGGTGTGATGAATGGCTTGGCATTCCTTGAGAAGCGATTCGACGGCGTCCGACAAAAACACATGCCCTCGGTCACTCAGGAGTTCATGTGGTGCACCGTGACGTAAAATGATCTGATGCAATATGAAACAACCGACGTCACTCGCTGACGCAGAACAGTGTGGTGACGTTTCTGCGTAGCGCGTAAGGTGATCGATAGCGACGATTACCCGGCGATTTCCAGCCGGTGTAATCTAAAGTGGTCCATACAGATTAATACCAACACGGTCACACGGTTGGGTAGGACAAGGTATGGGTTGAAGTGGAGCTGGAAAACTTGGAGTGAGATTCTTCCGGCACTGGCAAGCGAGACAGGAACGTACGTAGCGACAAATGAAGCGATACATTTCACGCCAGTATTAGCGGTGGGACAGGCGGGTGTAGGTTTTTAAAACTCCGGCATGGGCGCATTGTGGGTTGGCGTGAAAGGAGGCGCATATGTCTGAGCGAAGACGTCTGGGAATAACTAGGAGCCAATGGCGTTATTCGGAGAGATAATTCCGTCTGTATAGCAAACCATCTCTGATATCAAAGTGCTGTATTTGACGGCGCGTATCTCTAGAGATATTTTGCGAGGGAGTTCAACTCAACAAGTTGATAAGTGAAGCGATGCAAGGATATTTTTGTTGCCCCTGTAGCATGTTGCTGACACTAAGCGCAGATATGCCAGGGGGAGGCGAAGACGGCGACTTGTCACTACATCGTAGAGGTGATCGGGACAAAGCGTCTGCTTCGGAATGTTTCCGCCCAGATCGGTAAACGACGTGAATGTCGTACTCTTGTCGCCGAAGCGCCCAACGGGTGAGCCGGCCGGTGGGATCTTTAAACGAGGAGAGCCAACATAATGCATGATGATCTGTAACCACACTGAACGGGCGCCCGTAAAAATAGCGTCAAAACTAACTTGCCTATGGCCCACATGATGGCTAGACACTCTTTGACTGAATAGTTGGCTTCTGCTTTTGTGAGTGCACGGCTGACGTAAGAGACGACGTACTGATCAAATACGGGTTTACGCTGGGCGAGCACAGCACTGAGACTAACGCCGCTAGCATCCGTGTGTATTTCCGACGGGGCAAGAGGATCAAAATGTCGCAGTATAGGAGGTGACGTAAAAAGGTGGCGGAGTGTGGCGAATGCATCGTCACAAGCTGACCACCAACTAGAAATGTCGCTGTTACCGGCAAGAAGGTCAATCAAGGGCGATATGATAGAGGCGAAGTTGCGAATAAAACGAGAAAATATGAACATAAACCAAAGAAGCTGCGAAGTTCTTTTAAGGTGTTCGGCTTAGGAAATGCGGCAACGGCACGAAGTTTCGTCGGATCCGGAAAGATGCCATCTCTAGACACAACATGGCCCAAAATGAGGAGTTTCCGAGCGCCGAAGAAGCTCTTCTTCAAGTTGAGCTGCAGACCGGTGGAGGTGAGGCAAGTAAGCACTGTCTCGAGACGCTGAATGTGCGTTGAAAAGTCGCTTCAAAATATCACGACATCGTCTAAATAACACAGACATGTCTGCCATTTTAGACCACGGAGGATGTTGTGGATCATGCGCTCGAAAGTGGCAGGCGCATTGCAGAGCCCGAATGGCATGACGCTAAATTCGTGTAAGACATCGGGGGGAACGAAAGCCGTCTTGAGGCGATCAGCCTCAGCCATGGGAACCAGCCTGTGTCCCAAGCCAACCAAACGTCGTCCTCTTCACAGACTGAGTGATACCCCCTGCCCATACGAACAGCACTCAACAGCGTCAATAGGTAGCATAGCATAGTCGAGTGGTCAGGAACTACACGTGCATTCGAGGGATCAATGTCATCGGCAAACCCCAGGCACTCTCCGCATAGTAACTTGGAAGGCGATGGAAACAGATTGGAAACATAAATTGCACTTGATCCATCGTGAATGTTCAGAACAGCGAAAGGGATCAGAAAGCACTTGCGGTGAACAGCGGTTTCGGAAAGCGTAAAAAGATCAGTTGAGCCACTGGAGACGTCACAGGAAAGCGCAACTAGGGCGGATGAGAACGGGGGTATAGAAGTGTCGGCGGGGACGAAAACTTTTGCAGGTGAAAGGAACGAGTCGAGTGAAGCAGCGTCGCATAACGACGCGAGCTCCACTTCGGCGCGAGCACAGTCGATTCCGAAGTTTGTTTTTTTTTATTTTCACCAAAACAGATACAATAGCGAAAAATGGGGAGACGGCAAAAAAGCTGCAGTTATTGCAGCTTGACTAAGCACCGTCCACCCTACGTCAGCAATGACAGGGTGAAAACAAAATACAACAAAATGAAAAAAAAACAAATATTATAGAGCAGAAAACAATTCAAGCAGAAGACAAAGTAAATGACAGACCAAGGTATAAAAACAAAAAAGAATATTTCATAAACACATGAGCACAGTAATTCGCAAAGTATGTATCATCGTTTTCGTACATAAGAAAGGTACACAATGAGGTTACACAAAAGAAATATTAAGGAAAAAGTATACAAAGGTACACAATAAATGATGCAAAGCAATACAGAGTGACCTATGTAAACAGTACAAATCTACAAGAATAGTGTTTACCCATCGATATTGTTTAATGTGTCAATTTTTATATCTTGCTGCTCGTATGAGTTCAATATAGTAGGTAGCATGTGGCTAAGTCTTTGGGTGCCGTCATTGGTGCGAGATAACGGAATTTTCCACGGTGGTTTATATCGATGGAAGTAAATGGTTTGTGTATGTTCAAAATTTGCAAGTGTGAGAAATGCGTCGAGTTTCCCTCTGTTTGCGCTAATATAGGATTGTAACAACCTGAATTTGTATAAGTCATTTGCTTTAACAATTTTATGTTTAACAAAGAGTTGTCCTGTGTGTTCAAGGTATGATATTTTTCTATTGCCTTGATCACCCTTTTTTGAAGTATTTTTAGCCTATTTAAATTTGTTGACGTAGTGTTTGCCCATAACATAGCGCAGTAGTTCAAGTGGGCATGGAAAAGAGCCTGATATAAGAGTCGCTTTACAGTAACGGGCAAAAGACGTCGACAACGATTTAGAGTGCCAACCACGCGTCTCAACTTTAAACTAATGTGGTCTGTATGCTCATTCCAGGACATATGTTCATTAAAAACTACTCCAAGCGTCTTAATGTATTTGGTCCCTGCAATTTTGTAGGGGCCTAGGGTAACATAATTTGGTACATGCAGGGATATGCCGAGAGCTCGGAAAAGGACACATTTTGTTTTTGATTCATTTAACATTAAATTGTTCTTGGTAGACCATTCACGAAGCTTATAACACGTGTTGGCCGCTAAAGCCTCGAGAGTACTGAAATTTTTTTTAGTAAAAAATAATGTGGAGTCATCAGCATATATTATGAAGTTACAATTTTCACAAATTCTGACTATATCATTTATGTAGTATAAAACAATACAGGCCCCAGGATACTACTTTGTGGTACTCCGGTTTTAATTGGTTGTGTGCGCGATTTGAAGTCATTTATTTCAACATACTGAAACCGCGCACAAAGATATGACTGCATAAGTTTGAGTGGTATTCCCCTAAATCCATAGCATTCTAATTTATGTAGTAACAGTTCATGAGATACACGATCAAAGGCTTTACTAAAGTCCAAGTACAATGCAAGTGTCAGAAGTCTCTTTTCGATATTGCAAAGTATGATTTCTTTTTGTGCTAATAAAGCACTTTCTAGTGAAAGTTTCTTTCTGAAACCATGCTGGAATTCGGTTATTAAATTGTGCTTCCTCGAGAAACTGTCAATTCTATCATTTATTACTTTTTCAAGGCATTTTGAGAAAACTGGTAGTATAGATATTTGGCGATAATTGCTTAAGTTGTTTTTATCTCCGGGCTTATATATTGCGGTAACTTTTGCTAGTTGCATGTTGGTTGGGAAAATACCTGTTGATAACACTAAGTTGTACATATGTGCTAGCACTTCCACTATGAGGTCTAATACATACTGTATTGGTCGCATTTGTATGCCGTCAGTATCACAGCTCCGACTATTTTTATTTTACCGAAAAGCGTAATTACTTCAGATGTGGAAGTCGGTTTAAGAAAAAGTGTGTTTGATAAGTGAATAATGTCAGTTGTTGTTTGCACGCTCTGGCTGGCATTTCCTATTTTCACAAAGAAGTCATTAAATGTACCAGCAAGGTCGATGCCATTTAATATCCTTCCATCTATTTCAAGATTATCGATCTTTGTGGCAGGGGCTCCTCTGTTCAATACTTCATTTAACTTTTTCCGCATGAATTTACGTTGCTCTGGGCGTTCCAGGTCGAAAATACGACTGTAGTAGTCTCTTTTCGCCCTTTCTTTTTGTTTATTCAATCGATTTCTAAGAGCCTTGTATTCAACCCATAGGCCCGCATTACGTGTTTTGACGAACTGCTGGTAAAGTTTATTTTTATGGTTTATCTGACGCCTAAGGTAGTTTGTAATCCAGGGCTTCCGCAATTTGCTCGACCTGTGATGTGCCTTGAGAGGAAATGATTCGAAGTAAAGTTCCTTGAATGTTGCAATAAAGTTGTTATATGCGTTTTTTTCATCTTCATTAGCCATTATATCATCCCAATGTGTCTGCATGATGCGGCACCTTAAGTGCTCCAATGTATTTGGTGTTATTGAATGGTAAATGAATTTTTCCGGTTTTACATAAGCCAAATTCGTATGCATTTTTAAGAAAATGAATATAGGCAAGTGATCACTTATGTGAGAACTGATCACCCCGGAAATTGTTTCTTCTGCAGTAGAATTTGTAACAAACATGTCCAGCAATGACACTGTAGATTCAGTAATACGCGTAGGCATAGTAATGACATTTTTAAAAGAGTTGCACTCAAGCACGGATAAAAATTCAGTACTTGTGGCTGAGTTCTTCAAGACATTTATGTTGAAATCCCCACCTACGGTAAGCATGTAATCCATGACACTTGCATATGACAAAAGACGATCAATGAATGTTAAGAAATCAGCCCTAGAACCACTAGGAGGGCGATAGACAACAGCAAATACATTTGTGCCCTTCTTAAGACATAGTGATTCGTAGTTTTTTGTGATAAGACTATATTCTTCGATTACTTCACAAGACTCAAGGGTTGTTAGAATGGCAACGCATCCCCCTCTACTCTCTATGCGATTTAAAAAGAAGTGATTGTACCCAGGTAGCATGAAATGTTCTGACTCATCAGTATACCACGTTTCTGTGAACATTAAAAGGTCAAAGTTTGTGCCACACGATTCCAAAAGTGACATCATCTTTTTTGGTTGAAGTGATCGGACGTTTAAATGCATCACTTTTAACAGACTTCGGGTGTTTTTTCCAGATTTTAAAATGTACTGAATGTCCTCAGCGAGGATATAACTAGCCGACAACATGGTAAAAAGATCCGTCACCCAATACTTCAAAAGCTTCACTTATTTGTTTGCGCTAATTTTTTCAAGATCACTTTCTCGACAGATTGCCACGTTCGGTGACGTCTCCGTGCGACGGGCAAAATGTTTCCGTTTCTTGTCCAAACAAGCTTCCAACCATGTTCACGCTTTCGTGAAATCGGCATGATGAGTGCAGAGAAAGTCCTAGCCTAATATAATGTCATGAGAGCACTGCGGAAGCACTACAAACTCTACGACATAAATATCGTCAGCAATAGCGACACGTGCTGTGCATGCAGCAAAAGGGCGAATTCGTTGCTCGTTCGCAGCGCTCAAAATAAAGTCATGTAGAGGCATTGTGACTTTTTTAGTTGACGGCAAAGTTTTCAGTCATTACAGATACTGCGGCGCCAGTATCGACCAATGCAAAACCAGGTATACCTTTAACGGAGACAGCAATGACGTTGGATGGAGAGTTCGAAAGATGCGCAGTTCTTGCACCCAGAACTGTGGCTCCTAGTTTTCCTCAGGGACAGGGTGAGGTTACGTATCATAGGGGAAAGAGAACGGCATATAGGTGAAGCCGACCGGTGTCTGTTGAAGTTCCGGCGAGGTGAAAATGTGTCCATGGTGGCAGGCTCGCCAGATACAGCGGGCTCCGGTCGTGGTGAGAAATCATAATTGTTGGGCCTGACGTCGTTACGCAGAAAAAACTCACGCCGTCGACAAAATCGCGCCTCGTGACCCGCAATTCCACAGACGAAGCATATGGGGTGGTTGTCTTGACTGCGCCAAGGGTTCTGAAAGCGTGATGATGGTGGTCGGGAGAAAAGACGGGCAGCCTGGTACATAGCTCAGTCGGTACGACAAAGGGGCGCGTGGACGAAGGCGTTCGCGACAAAGAAACGTGGCTGTTCGCGACGGGCGGGCGTCGGGTTCCGTTCAGTGCTTCGGCATAGGTCAATGGAGCAGCCACAAGTGGTGCGTGAGCTGTTGGTAGCGCCTCGGACAGTTGCTCCTGAACTACTCGCGGTATTGATGGCGCTAAAGTAGATGGGGCATTTTCGGAGGTATAAGGCATGAGGGACAACTGGCGCGCGACCTCCTCTCGTACAAATCGCTTGATCTCGAGAAGCAAACTGGTGTGGTCTGTAGCAGTGCCAGCCGACGTTAGCGTGGAGATTATTGCACATGGCGCGCTGGCACGAAGAGTGGTGTCACGCTGTTTCCAGAGCTCGTCATAACTCTGACAAAGTTTCATCACTTCCGCTACCGTTAGCAGGCTCTTGGCAACAAGCATCTGAAATGCGTCGTCAATCACGCCTTTCCAGATGTGTTTGATCTCGGCTTCTGTCATGGCCGAGTTGAAACGCCGGAAAAGGTCGACCACATCTTCAATATAACTGGTGTAATTCTCACCATTCTGCTGAGCCCTAGTACGCAAGCGCTGTTCGGCCCATAGTTTGCGAAGCGCTGGACGGCCAGACAAGTCCGAAAACACCGTTCGGAAGGCCGACCAGGAGAGGAGGTCTCTATCGTGATTACGGTGCCACAAACTGGTGACGTCGGTCGAATAAAATTGGACGACAGTAAGCTTGGGCGCATCGTCCCACTTGTTGTGCTTGCTCACCCGGTCGTATTCGTCGAGCCAGTCTTCCGCGTCCTTGTCATCGGTTCCACTGAAGGTAGGTGGATCGCGTTGCCGAAAGGAGCCGAGACAGACAGGAGCTGCAGTAATTAGAGCCGAGGTGGCCGCCTGCTGATCATCGTCCGTGGTCATCGTAGCAACTGGAGGCAACGTACGGTTTCTCAATTCCAAGATTATGCGTTACTCAGCACATCCGCCAATTAAAATGTTGCGTTTTAGAGCGGCACTCATTTATAAAGCAGGAAAGCGGTCACGACGTCAAGTTGCAATGGCGGAACCAGCCTGTGTCCCCAGCCAACCAAACGCCGTCCTCTTCACAGACTGAGTGATACCCCCTGCCCATCCGAGAAGCACTTTTCTTCTTCCTTACAATATATATATATATATATATATATATATATATATATATATATATATATATATATATATATATATATATATATATATATATATATATATATATATATATATAATGAGACCTAACAGACAGTATTGCCAAGGAATGTACAGGGGAGGTTATTAAAACCAATAGAATGCAAATAAGAAGGAAGAAAAGTGGATGAAAAAATTACCAACTGTGAGCATCGAACGCGTAATTCGAAGGTCGTAGGTTCGTTTCCTGCTCACAGTTGGTAATTTTTTCATCCACTTTTTTTCTTCCTATTTACATTCTATTAGTTTTAATAACCTCCCCTGTACATTCCTTGGCAATACTGTCTGTTAGATCTCATTAATATTGTGTTAAAGCACGGAAAAACGAGCCCTTAGGTATACACTTCTTTCCCTTATATATATATATATATATATATATATATATATATATATATATATATATATATATATATATATATATATATATATACTTTCATAACAGCTTGGCAAAAGTGCCATACTTATTACATATCAGATGTAATTGCCTTTGAAAGGAATGACTTCCAGAGTTTTTGTGAAGCACTTGTTTAGAATGTACTTGGTGGCACATACACAGAGCATGCACTTGTAATATTGAATACTACTTTTTTAGGAGGGAATAATAGCGCTGTTGATCAAAGGGAGAAGGCGATGGTACACGCATGATGTGTCTGTCATTTTCACCACATCTTTTCTTTATACAGTGCTGATCATAAATTCATGGCTAAATTAGGTCTATGCAAGGCTGTACAGCAGAAAGGTTTTTTTTTAATTTGCTGCATTGCGTTAAACATGGATAGAACTGTACATGGACTGTGCATGCATGTGTGGCCTGATAATTGAGACACTTGAATAATGTGACCCAGCAAACATTGTCCTAACTTGCTACAGCATATTTTGGCTCTATTAAGAGTTATAAGAATGCTTGGCATAGACACACGCTAAAGAATGACTGGCATATAGATCATAACAAAAGGAAATAGCTACATTGAGGAAAGCATAGGTGCCACATTGCTTGTAACCTCGGTCTCTGGTTTTATCTCTTCCACTGTTGAAACAAAGACATATGTATACTCTGTTCTTTGTCAAAATAACCCAATTAGCAATTATACACTAAATACATATTAGTTCTTTGGACGTACTTACACTGTAAAGAAGAAAGTATTTCTTTGCGGTCTTTTATACATGGCTACAGCAGTACAGGGGCAATGCATACACTCCTTGTAACAGACCGGACTATCTGCTATCAGCATTCGCCCTAGGCGATATCGTCTTCTCCTCCTCTCCACCGTTTCGTGCGCTTTACGTTCCTTCCTTTTCTTCTTTCCCCCTTCCCCGCTGTGAGCGCGGCTACTCAAGCCCAGCAAATAAACGGCCAGGGGTCTTTCGTTATGGCGAGGCCCAGCCACGTGTTCATCGTCGTCTTGTCTCTGAGCTAAACGATACATGGTGTCAGAAGTGGGATACTGACGTTTGAAATGGACCTCGTCAAGCCCCCGGAACCGCTGCAACTGTCCGGCAACATCAGGAAAAACTGGCTGGTATTCAAGCAGAAGCTGCAGCTGTTCATCACCGCTACGGAACCGGAGAAGCCCCGCCCATCGGCCGTAAAAGCAGCGATTCTTCTGAGCACCGCGGGGGACGAGGCGCTCGAGGTCTACAACAACTTCTCGTTTGCGGCAGGTGAGAGCAAAGAAGATTATGACACGTTAGTGCGGAAATTTGAAGAATATTGTGTCGACCAGGGTAATGAAGTCTACGAAAGGCACATTTTTCGATTGCGAAAGCAGGAAGAGGCCGAGCCCTTTGAGCGGTTCCTACGGGACTTAAAAAAGCAAGCAAAGCTGTGCAACTTCGGTACGCTTGAAGAGTCCATGATCAGGGATCAAGTGGTGTTTGGGACAAATAATGCGAAACTTCGAGAAAAGTTGCTGAGCGACAAAGACTTAAACTTGCAGAAAGCAGAAGAAATTTGCAAAGCTGCTGAGATTGCTGCCATTCAGAGCGCAGCATGGTCAAATGAAAGCCTGCACGTTGACGTTACACGCCGCACACACCGCACGAAGTTTGCGAATGGAACTCGGTGTCGAAATTGTAACAAGGTACATGCCCCCGAGCGGTGCCCGGCGTATGGAAAAACTTGTTATGCATGCAAAAAACGAAATCACTTCGCCGCATGCTGCAACAATGCGCGCAAGATAAGCGAGGTTCACAAAGCCGAAGAAAGCGATGAAAATTTTGACATCTTGGGCATCAGCATTTGCGGCGTCACCGGAGATATAGGAGCGGATTGGATGGTGCGCGGAAAAATAGCCGGTCAGGAGATACAATTCAAGGTAGATACCGGGTCTCAGGCAAATTTGCTGCCCCTATCCCTGTTCAACCGAATCGCCCACGCAAGCACTCCGCGAAAGAGCGCCGCTGTCCTCTCCGCCTACAACGGCAGTACAATCAAACACGTTGGCGTGGCGACCGAAGATCTCGAGATAAACGAAGCACAGCATTCAGTCTCGTTCTTTATCGTGAAAAAGGGGCGCCAAGCCATCCTTGGCTTAAAGACATGCCAGCAGTTTGGTCTGGTACCAGTGACGACGGACGCCGTGAAGGTAGGCGATGGGCAAACGAAATTCTAGCTTGCATTTCCTGACCTCTTCAGCGGCACCGGCTGCGTCAGGCGACCCTACAAAATGGTGCTACGAGAGGATGCCGTTCCAGTCGTGCAGCCTGCCCGCAGAGTACCCATAGCATTGAAAGGACGCCTGCGACAAGAACTGCAACGAATGGAAAAGGCCTCAATCATCGTCAAGGTGGATGAACCAACTGAATGGGTGAGTGACCGCTGTCAAGGGGAGAAGATCGATAAGCCAACAGACCAAGCCATACATCACCCCGAGACTCGTGGGTTTTCTTTAGAATACGCTTCACTCCTGACATCAACAAAGCCATAGAGGAAACCAGGGTATGAATATTGCTTTATTTTAAATGCACAAAATTTCAATATCCTGTTATATATGAGTGCTAGGTCATCGGAATCACTTGTCCTTTCTTCTTCAGTTTTAGAATTTCTGGCATGTTTTTAACTTCCTGCAAGGGTGGTACACTGATTTTCTGTTTGTTTGTTTTTTTGTTACAGAACCCATACATACTAAAGTGGAGCTCCTGCTCCTATACTAGACTCTGGAATGAATAACTCCCTCATTTATTGTGTGGAGCACTTTTTCACTGTGTGCTTAGTAGCACACAGAGAGGGTGTACTACCGAATACATCTATATTAGGGGATAATCGTGCAGCACTGTGGTTAAATTAGAGAGAAGGCAACAAACACAACATGAGTCTGCCATTTTCACCTTATCTTTTAATTATGGTGCTGTTTGATTTCCTTCTCATAAAGAAACTGTACGGCATATTTCAGTCTTGGCAAATGCTGCACAGTCCCCTCTTGAAACAGGCGACTATACATAATTTATGTAGAGCAGGCAGTGCTGTAAAAAAAGAGCTTGATTGAAGCTGAAGATGCAGGATGTTTTTGCCCCAGTGTGTATCAGAAGATGCTCAGCATAGCCACATAATCAAAAATGACTGGAGAACTTAGTTATACCAATAGAAAATAATTATACTCAGCAGGGAATTCACCCAGTATTGTTTGTTACCTAGGAATTGGTTTTTATCTGTTTCTTTGTTGATGCAACCACATAATTCTGTATTACGTGGAAAAAGCACCAATAGCAATTTGTGACCTGTGTTGTAATTAGCACAGAGATTGCTTCATGGAACATTTTTTCTACAGCAGAAAGTTTTTTTTTATTTGCTGCATTGCTATAAACATGGATAGAACTGTATATGGACTGTACATGCATGTGTGGCATCGACAAAGCTACGCAGGAGACAGAATTAAGACCATTTTTTTTGAAGCCCACCAAAATTTCACATTCCACTTTCATACTGACAGGTAAGAGATCAACGAATCCAACATTTTTCACACATACTGTGCACAAATTACAAGATTCTTTGTTGCGGAAAACTCATTCAGCAAGAAGGCAAGAGCTAGTGATTTTCGCAACATGGTAATTATATGAAATAAGACACACTGATTGCAGGCTAGTTACAACCCACTTCATGGTTGTTTTCCAGGAAAACATGCTCTCTTAGCCGTTTTGGCATAGCAAGAATGCTGTTCTAGACAAGGCACCCAACATGTGATGCTTTAATTGTACGAGTGTTTTTTGGGTGCATTGGAGACCACTTCATAGACAAGAGGACAATGAATCTATCTGCGATAGAATACAGTGTATACCATAGTGTAAATGACAATGCACATTCTCCTGCTCCCTGCATGAATGTGAAGCATGATAAAAATAAGGCACATCTTTCCCTTAAAGTTGAATACACGTTGTAATCAATCTTTCGGAATTGAGACGTTGTAAGGCACTGATTTCCAATATTAAACACCCTCTTGCAAAGCAAATATTCTGTACCGGAGCAAAGCGGTGCCAGCTATGTGCACATGTGAAAGAAGAGGACGTTCGTGTGGTTCGTGCTTGTCGGGTTTCTGCCTGAACCAGCTCGTTGTGGCTAACACTTTGTCAATCATAATAACTCTTCGTAGGTATACTAGCTTGTTGCAATGTAACAAGTTGTAGAGATGTGGCTGCCGCGGCCGGAATGAAACTCCCGAACTTCGGGTTGGCAGGCGAACACCTTAGCCCCTGATCTACCGTGGTGGAAGCAACTTTAAGCAGTCATGTGGCTTTGGGGTAGAAACTTTGGCTACTTCACAGAATGCCTGGGTTCAATTTTGGCTTTAACTGTGATTTTTATTCTGTATGGTCTACATATATATTACTCTCCGGCATTGTCACTGAAAAAGGCAGCAAATTTTTTTTTGACGTATGCTTTTTAAAGTTTTCGTGGTAAGATTTCCTATGTCTGTTTTAGCAATACTTGAGAATCAAGCATTACTGTGGGCTTACAGCCCGTGAGACACGCCCGAATTTCGTGGGTCATGGGTATGCACCAGATGTGTATGGGAAAGGGTTTCATGAATTACGCGACAGATATTTCATGTCATTCAAGCCATGACGCTTCCGCCATGTTTGTCATACACTCATACTCCTATATGCCAGTTTTGGTATGTACTAGTAAAGGAGGTGATCACCCGAGCACCCAGACGCAGGCATCTAGATAGATGGATAGATCGAAACGGTCAAAACACCTTTATTTCGCTAAAGAATGCTTGGATACTCGTATGGTGCACACTCACTTAAGAACAAATTGGACGATCATTTGGAACATGGTAATAGATTTGGCATGTGACAACCTTTTTCATATATTAAGAGAGGAGCTGTTCAAGCAGAGCATTGGTTTGCGGTGGGAGAACAAAAATAACTATCAACATGAACGGCCACATGCTCTCTTTGGCCTCTTCTTCAGCTTTGTCGTGCTGTGCTTCGCTCCCAAAACACATGCGCCAATACGTCCGGCATGGGAAACATTAAGACTGATGGACTAGAGAATGAGTCTAAAGAGAACGAAATGTTGGCAAAAAAAAAACTCAACGAGACTGGCATTCAAATCTATCTACTGACTATCTGAAAACAACCACTCGGCTATCCAGGCATGGTAGCAAAATTTATCATAGCTTTTATAGTATAGAGTGCAAGGGGTTGTAAAGATAAGAGAGAGTGAGGAACACGGAAAAAGGTGGGGAGAGAAAAGGTGTCGCATAAAAAAAATGAGAAAGGAATAGAATCAAAAAGTGGAGGAGAAAGGTGAAAAAAGAGAAATGGAATGGAATCTAAAATAAAGACAGAAATAAATTGTAGGAAATAAGGCAGAAATAACAGATAAAAAGAAAAAAGAAGAAAAAAAAGACTAATAACACAAAAACAAGGAAGTTTGTTCACAATAATTTCTTTGAGGCTTGGCAGCACTATTGCAAATCTGCCTCAATTTTTTTGTCCCATTGTTATCACATGAGAAGAACACTCGGCACTGGTTGCAGAATAAATAAAAAGCCCGAAAAACGTGTCCCGCCGACCTTTATTGAGTGACCAAGCCTGCACAAAACACTTTGAAGCCAATATTCTTACCCTACTGACGAGGCCCTGCGGTCGACCATGAGGATCTTCTCGGCAGAAGATTACAAACATTTCTTCTTTTGTCGCTGCTAAATTTCGCAAGGCATCAAGCGAGAATGTTCAGAACTTCAGCAGCTCTTTTGTACTTTAATAGGAAGAAAGTTGTGTCATTTGCTAAATAACACTCACAGTTATTTCTTGCCGCTTGCCCTTGATAACGTGTTCAGGCAAATCACACAGATGTAATTAGTCTTAAGCTTTTGTTCCACAAGCACCCCATGCATCCAGAACATACTTAATAAGAATATGTTCTTTATTTTTTAATCAGCATCCATATTTTAGCCATTGTGAAAGTCGGTATCATCTGTCTCGAATTTTAATGAGAAATCTCTCTCAGAAATGTCCCAGATATAGGATGCGGCAAAAAGGCCTTTTAAATTACATTACTCCACGTTTTTCACCCCCTCGTACACATCAAATTTCTGCACCATGCTAGCCTTTTCAGGATTAAACTTTGTGATTGTGGTCCACCTGATCAGGAGAGTTCGATATTTTCGGATTCCGTCTAATGGTGTGCTTTCTCATAAGGTTAGTTGCGAGATGGCGCAGTGGTGTGTATTTGTCCTTCCTGCGTCCTCGTTCTTTTTTTTTTTTGCTGTGTCAGTTTACACATGCATACAATGCATAAGTGCAGAGATTTGAAAATAGTCACCACAACTGCAGATACAGCATCACTAGTGACACGAGGACAAGCACAGGCTTCCAACTGAAATGTTATACAACATACAATATATAGCCACTATGGCTATAAATATATAACACTATGGCGAAAGTGTTTCGGGTTACCAGCACATGTAATAGCTTGCCACCGCATGCATTAGCCTGCCTTTTGTTCTGACCTTCGCTCGTTAAAACGTCGCATGCGGGGGCTCATAGTCGAACCATGAGGATAAAAATGTGAGAGATATTTTAGTCTTTTGCAGCTCTTGAAAATGTATTTCTTCGTTTGAAGTGACCATAAATACTTTGTTAAGAAATCAAGCAAGTCAGTCGGCGTGGTCAACGCACATCTCTCATTTGTAGCGGCGAAGTTGAAGCGTGAGCTCGCTACTACGACTTGCAATTCCTGAAGTGTAATTCCACAGATTGACAATTTATTGTGGGTTTGCTGGGCTGTTCACCTTATAATAATGGGAAATTTAAATGTCATGGTCGTGTTACACACAAGCAAGGTAAATGGAGCGATATATAGCGTAAATTACCGTGAAATAATTACCGCGAAATGAATTTATGGACTGTGATTGACTCACCTGCACATCTAACGCAATCAAGAAACTTTGACTGGATAGCCATTGAAATTATATCGTGTGATGCCTGTACTTTCAAATTCGAAATGGTCGGCAACTTTTCTGAATGGTGTAGTGGTTAAAGTACAACGCATTTAACAGCTCAGCTAATACGAGTTCGATGCTACTACGCATGTAAAATGAAGTGTTCGACGAACAAGTGCAAAAACCAGAGCAGGTTGCCAAACGGCCGCGCATACCACAAAACTACAAGCGCACCCAGCAAAACTGGCAACACGTACGGACTATCACACTGTCACCACTTCACACACAACAGAAGTAAACATCACAGATGTCAAAGAGCACTGAAACAGGTTGACGAGTCCTAGACATCGAGGCCTTCACGCAAGCTCAGGCGGACCATAAACTTCAGCGGTTCCAAACGCGAACACAATCTAACTATTCACGTTCACAAAGCACATTGCAACGACATATACACACAGTGTGTGCAAGCGACGTAAACTTCAAGCTGACCATAAACAGGAAAATAATACGCCCTATGTACCTTCATCAAAAGAACAGCTTCTATAGGTTGCCTGAACCGCCGTTGTAAACTTTGAGTAAAAGCCGCAATGTTCCACAAATCCGCCTAGATCCAAGCCAAGTTGGGTAAAAATTGCAATTTTGTTATTTTGACCGGGTGAGTATAGCATACCTAGGGTGGCTGAAAGGGGGAGCTGTGAAAAGCGGCCGCCGAAACCAGTCCCCAAAGCGCGCCGATGCTGCTTGGGGCGCTGCATGCACCAGCGCGGGTTCATTATTCATGATGTACCTACAAGGATTAGAGGCAAAATTAAAGGGAAGTGGACTTGGCTTCAACCTCTCTTTAGTCAAACAAGGAAAACTTATTGGTCAGGCACTACCAGCATTAATATACGCAGATGATATAGTGCTAATGGCCAACAACAAGGAAGATTTGCAGAGATTGATGGACATCTGCGGTAATGAGGGAGATAGGTTAGACTTTAGATTCTGTAAAAAAAATCAGCAGTCATGATTTTCAATGACATCAAAGGTAGTAAGCTTAGAATACAGGAGGTCACGCTAGAGATAACAGATAAATACAAATATCTGGGCGTATGAATAAGCAATGGGACTGAGTACCTGAGGGAACACGAAGTATACGTGACGACTAAAGGTAACAGGAATGCAGCAGTGATGAAAAAATAGGGCACTGTGGAATTACAATAGGCATGATGTTGTGAGAGGAATATGAAAAGGGGTCATGGTTTCTGGGCTGAAGTTCGGCAATGCGGTTTTGTGCATGAGATCAGAAGTTCAAGCAAGATTAAAAATTAAGCAACGTGGAATAGGTAGGCTTGCTTTAGGCGCTCACAGGAATACGCCAAATAAAGGAGTACAAGATGATATGGGATGGACATCATTTGAGGGCATGGAAGCTAGCAGCAAAATAAAATTTGAGAAGCGATTGAGAGAAACGGGAGAGGAGCGTTGGGCTAGGAAGGTTTTCAGCTAGTTGTACATGAAGAATGTCGATACAAAATGGAGGAAGCGAACCAGGAAGTTGACTGATAAATACTTAGAAAACAGCAGGTGGCCAAACCAAAAAGAACTATCGGTCAAGAAGAAAGTGAAGGAAACGGAGACTGACATGTGGAGAATGGGCATGATTAAGAAGTCCGCACTAGAGATCTATCGAACTTTTAAGCAGGAAATTGCCAAGGAAAGGATCTATGATAACACTCGGGGTAGTTCTCTACTGTTTGAGGCCACGACGGGAGTACTGCGAACCAAGACATATCGGGCCAAATACGAAGGGGTAGACACAGTACGCAATGCGTGTGGAGAGGAAGAAGAAGCAGCTCAACACTTGATAAGGTTCTGTAAAGGGTTTCACCCTATAGTTCAGGATGATGGCACAGAGTTTTTCAAAGCACTAGGGTTCACGGACTGGGAGGGCAAAATAGACTTTAAGCGGGTAGATTTAACAAGAAGGAGGTTATCTGATTGGTGGCTAAAGTGAAGGCACGAGTGAAAATTAAACTCTTCACTGCAAAGTACGAATCCTCAAACTCACTTTTTAAGGGAAAAAAAACTAAATATAGTTTTTGGTTCACTTAGTATTACGGCTTGGTGGCGCTAGCCACCGCCCGATCTAAAGGGTACAGCCATATTCATCCATCCATCCATCCATCCATCGGGTAACCTTGCGGAGGAGGCAAACAACACAGCACGTGCCCTCTCCACAAAAATTGCTCCCACGCTGCGTGGTGGTGACCCGTTTTCTGTAAAATCATTTTGATCGAGCAAGTGTAGGGCAGTACATGGCACCTAAGCTATATAAAGTCTAATCTCTGAAAACCATTCTTGGAAAGGCCTTAATATGTTTAGTTTAACGTCTTAAAACCATCATATGATTATGAGAGACGCCGTAGTGGAGGGCTCCGGAAATTTTCGCCACCTGGGGTTCTTTATCGATTATACTCCAAGATCAGAAGTTTGAATCAATGCGCCCGCGCTGCGGGAGCCTGAATATCATTTAATGAACCTCGTACTCATAATCATTATGTCATAAAGCATTCGTTAAACATGGTTGTAGTACCATAATTCATCTTGCTAAGATAAACCTAAACCCAAGTGTTTCTGTCACCAGGCACGATGAATTAAATGTAGATTTTACGTGTTTCTAGAAGCGTTTAGGATGAACATTGTCCTACAGGCTACCTTACCTATTAACCACCTTAAACCACGAAGATATTGACAATTTGTCCTTCCTTCTGCCATTGAGAACTTCCTATGAATCTATTTAAAAATTACGAGAAACGTCGCTACGATTGGCTGTCTTGCGCATTTTTAAAATAATTCTTATCACTCCATTGTATCTTTTACTGTGATGTCTCTGTGTATCAGTGTAAAGTTTTGATGCTGATGATTTCTGACACTTCATTATAATAATATGTGTAGTTAATTTCTTACGATTAATTCCCAACTATAGCGCTGTAAATACATGTAATTTTAAATAATTTAAAATCGCCACATTACATGCTTCGCCCAGCTAATTCACTTTCCTGAATAGTAGATCTCCCGGAATTTCCGTCACTCTACTTATTGACTTTTGCTTTTCATGTTCATACATATGTATTTTCTCGCTCTCTACTTGGTGTCATTTTATACTTGTAAAGTTTATTTTTTTATTCTACATGTACGAATGTCTGTCATGTATTGCTGCTTTGCCAACTTGTGACTGGGTCGGTACTTTGTCAATCCCTCAAGCTTTTAGTCCCGTGCTCCTCGACCTATTGTAAGAAAAGAAATGAAATTTCTGACCAAAACAACTATAGCTAATTCATGTGAATTAAACTGGCAAATTTTGCACAAGATGCCGGACGTACAACACAGTTGGTTAATGTGCACCGGAGAGTTGTATGTGATGGCTTATCGTGGCGCATGTTAAACCCATTTCTCATTGTTACAGAAAGCCGAAATATTATTTCACCGTCAACCCTCTCCGCAAAGATATGATCACTGACCTAAAAATAATTACAATAATTCTGACAGCGTGTATCTGCTAGCGGACCATAATACCAGGTATTTGCAGTGTAAAATATTTGTAGTGTAAATAATTTTTGCCCTGTTAACCTACACAGGGCCCGCTAGAATTGCAACTGTTTATGGAAACGTGAGCCTTGATTTTCCTGGTACTGCAAACATAATGCTCCGCGACCTGTACTATCAGCAGAAGCAAGTTCTATTTTACAAACATAACTGATAAATAGTACTACCGTGTTGCAGGAACGAATTGCTGACCGCTACAACTCGCACAATTTAAGCAGCAGCCTCATTTATACATGTATAAGGCATGCGTCAAATACTAATTGCCGTAGTAACGTGCTTTACCAGCAACGGTGTTACTTATAATGCGTAACCACCGACACTGCGAAACAAGGCGGGCGTTCTTGCAGTCATCACGATTATTACAAACTACCAGATTTCTCACAGCGTAGCTTGCCACATAATATACAGGGCGACCATCCGCCGCTCAGCGGTGTACGATTCATCGGTGACAAACACTGCTAGTCAATCAGAAGGAAGTCATTCGTAGTCTTCCTCATTTTATTTCATCTCATGCAGCATTTTTCTACAGACAGAGCGACTCCTCCACTAAGTGATCCACGTTGCCACCCTTGGGACTTTTCAAGAGGCTGAACTGAAGCATTAAGTTTTGCGGACAAGCATAAGGCAGCGACACTGGATCTGCTTTATTTTTGTCATTGACATATTCAGGCATTGCAGAGTTACTCAGCACAATCACCGATCGACGAAGTACTTGTAAAGCAGCTACCGCCTCTGAAAAAAAAAGCAGCGCACCCGAGGAAAACTCTGCGAAGTGCGCTGCTCACTACCTACGCCGCTGCCAAGCGCCACGCTCATCACAACTCCCCATTCCAGCCACCCTAGAATACCGGCTCTTCTCACCACGTCGCAGCAGCGGCGGCCAAACAGCATGGAGAAATCACGGAGGAAGGAAAGGAAGGAGAGGCCCTGACGTCACTCGTTGTGAAGCTGCTATGAAGCCGGAAGTCGGCCATAATGACTGGGCAAATTCTCCTCTCTTGTTTACATATGAATGCGAAGCAGAAGGCGCGACTCCCTCTCTGTCTCAAAAAACACGTGTCCTGCGCGCCGCGTGCGTCGGTGCTATCCGAAACCAACAGAACGGATTTCAACACGCTGTCCTGCCGCAATACGGCTGACGAAATCTCTACGTATGGTTGCTGTGCTCTTGCACTGTCGCCGTTTACGATAAACACGGCAAGTTGAACGTTAAGTTTTTTTTTATTTGATGTGTTCCTTGTGAAAATATAGATGACATTTCGGACATTGCCGCGCGACAAACCAGGCACCAAAAATTGTACAGCTTCTTTCAGATCACTTTTTCCCCCTTTTGCGCTTCTTTTTAGGCTTTATAAAATTTTCGGTCAGGCTGTAGGCTAGACACAGCTTTGTCGGACGCTGCAAATTCGGAGTTCGTATACGCGCACTCGTTCCGTGGTTTCTAGTTCAGACACCTGGTTACAATCACCACCGGAAGAAAATAGCGTAGCTAACAATGCGGCACAAAGAATGGATGCTGTCGAACACCTGCAGTACGCCGCGGTTAGGTGCGAGGCCCATGACAACGCGCACACTACCGCTGGACCGCCTGAACGGTGCCGCACCGCACTACATCAACAATAACAAAACGCCGCCTTTGTGCCAAGTGATTATGGCTGCTGTGACGTAATTTCCGCCACATTTTTTATGCCCTGCGCCGGCTGGGCATGCCCTCTCCTACCTTTCCTTCCTCCGTGGTCAAAAGGCATAGAGGTACAGTGTCTAGAAATATACTACCTAGTGTGCTGAGCGCAGGCTAGGAGATGGCCCCGCAGCTGATGACGGCCGGCAGCGCCCGCATGGTGCGCTGCTGTGCGAGTGGGTGCATTTGCGTTCAATCCTTGCGCTCCGCAAGCGCTGCGAAGCCTCCAGGAGGCCAAGCTGCCCGAGGCCAACTATTATTTTCTTGATTCTTGGAGTGTTTTTTTATTGTATAAGAACTACTCGATTACTCTCACAGTACTAGCGCTTTGCAATACCAAATGAAGATCATTTCGTGACATACATTTCATCATCCGCTACTGCCCGCAAAAAAAAAAGACGCAGATCCCACGTAACTTGATAATTAATGCTATGCAAGGTAACTCTGTTTTCAATTTTTATTAGGTGAAACATTATGAAGTGGCGCTAAATATATGCAAGAAATCGTATAGTCAACACTGGAACCAGCATTGGCGTTTCAAGAACATTTGGCTCTTCTTGCAGAGTATTTCGAATACCCTAAGTTAAAGGGGTGATCGTGAGCTCACCCAGGCGTAGGCGATTCGATAAATAACTAGATAGATAGATAGATAGATAGATAGATAGATAGATAGATAGATAGATAGATAGATAGATAGATAGATAGATAGATAGATAGATAGATAGATAGATAGATAGATAGATAGATAGATAGATAGATAGATAGATAGATAGATAGATAGATAGATAGATAGATAGATAGATAGATAGATAGATAGATAGATAGATAGATAGATAGATAGATAGATAGATAGATAGATAGATAGATAGATAGATAGATATGTGCTCAAAGTAGTTGCAGTACGCAAAGAAATTTATTTTAAAAAACCATTGACAGTAAAACCACCAGAGTTATTTTTTAAAACGTGTTTTCTTCTTGAGAGCAAGAATTATCACAGAAGACACTGAAAGCTTTACCTCGTAGCCTGCATTCTATTAGAAGTCGAATGAAAACAAAGAATGATAACATGCCAATGAATAATCTGACACTCGCCGCTAATGATACTCAGAACTTGGTTGGAAAGAAAGTCCGACGTGGAGAAAAACTGTGTGAATGAAATTCGAAAGTGTATTTTTAATTTTTTTAGGAAATTATTCAGATTTGAAATTTTCCCTAAACAGCGATTTCATTCCCGACACCGTTCACCATAATCCGAAAAGATAGCTCGATGGAGTCACTCTGAGAATGCTTTTCTCACACGACAGCCTTCGGATTCAGCCTTGTGTCTGCCCTCTTGATCCTACTTTTTCATTCAGGAAACCGTGCTGGATCCGTTAGTGCGGGGAACAAGACACCGTTTCCTTGTTTAATCGATAACTTCTTTGGGACAGCGGCACAATACACGTCCTTTCTTTCAATTGCAGCTTAACTTTTAATATCTCAGGGTGTTGCAGTGTACATATGGCGAAGTCGAACTTCACAGTAAATCAGAAGGCAGCTGTCACACACTGATTTTAAACGCGGCGAGGCTTCGGCAGCAACAGGACGAGTGGAATTTCGCGCGTTCGAGCACCGTCTCGACACGCAGCGCCGCATGTGGCATCTGAGTGCAGTCATCACATGCACGGCCACCCGCTCTCGTGCGGAATGCGCGTGCTCAGCACACTAGGCAGTATATTTCTAGATACTGTAATAGAGGGCCCATAGAGGTGTGCGCGGGAGTGACTGGGCTAGAGTGTACCAGAACTGTTTCTTCTAGTACACTGTAACTGGGCCGCCGCTGCTGCGACCTGGTGAAAATAGCCGGCATACTATTCTCACCTAATCAAAGTAACGAAAACGCTATTTTCACCCAACTTGGCTTGGATCTAGGCGGATTCGTGGAACATTGCGGCTTTTTGTCAAAGTTTACAACGCCGGTTCAGGCAACCTATGGAAGCTTTTCTTTTGATGAAAGCACACCGGGCATACATTTTTCGTGTTTATGGTCAGCTCCGTGTTTACGTTGTCGGCGCACACTGTGATTGTGTTTGTCGTTGCAATGGGCTCTGTGGACGTGAATAGTTAGATTGTGTTCGCGTATGGAACCGCTGAATTTTGTGGTTCGCAAAAAAATTGAGTAAAAAGGGTGTCTTTTTGTCCTACAACAATAATCGTCATCAGGCTTACGTGCGCTTCCTTCCTTGAAAACTCGGCACTGGCCACTTTCCTATCGTGAATGCAATGTAACCCTGATAATGGGCATGTCGATCGTGACCGGAATGTACCGGGCGCGGGACGATGGCGCAAGGATGGAACGCAATATAGATGACGATTATTGTTTTGGGACAAAAAGACACCCTTTTTACTCACTCTTTTTTGGAGTGTGAGCTTGTGTGATGGCCTCGGTGTCTAGGACCCGTCAACTTGTTTGAGTGCACTTTGACATCCGTGATATTTACTTCTGTCGTGTGTGAGGTGATGACGATGTGGTAGTCCGTACGTGTTGCCAGTTTTTCGGGGTGCGCTTGTAGTTTTGTGGTTTGCGCGGTCATTCGGCAACCGGCTCAGATTCTTGCGCTTGTTCGTCGAATACTTCGTTTTACATGCGTAGAAGCATCGAACTGGTATTAGCTGAGCTGGTAAATGCGTGGTACTTCAACCGCTACACCATTTAGAAAAGCTGCCGACCATTTCTGATTTCAAAGTACAGGCATCACATGATATAATATCGATGGCTATCCAGTCCAAGTTTCTTGATTGCGTTAGATGCGGAGATGAGTCAATCACGGTCCATCAATTCACTTTCAATAGAAAGTGCCCAAGTGACACCCGCATGCTCAGTCAAGCCTCGCTATTCGCTTCCGTGGCTGCACAAGCGATGAAAAAACATTCGACTTTGAGCGTGCGGCGAGGACCCCAGGGTTTCTGCGAATAGAACAACATATGTGGCTGCGTACTTGTTGGTATTCCATACTTGAAACTGCTCAGCGGTAAACACAGCAGCTCAAGGGAGACCAGAATTAGCGCAGATATCCAATTGAAATTTATCTCAACTCCCCATTGTGTTGCCTACACCCGAGATAAAAACAATATTCTTATGCTGAAAACAAATAAAAATTGAAGTGAAGCATAAAATCACTAAGACCGACCACAAAAAAACAAAAAGTGGTGACATAAAACATGTCAACGAACCAGGTAAGCCATTTCTTTGCAGTCAAAAGTATTGAAGGTTCTGGGTGCCATCATGATGCCATCTCCCCTGATCAGGTGGACCACAATCACAAAGTTTATTCCTGAAAAGGCTAGCATGGCGCAAAAACTCGATGTGAAGGAGGGGGTGAAAAACGTGGAGTAATGTAATTTAAAAAGCCTTTTTACCGCATCTTATATCTGGGACATTTCTGAGAGAGATTCGTCATTAAAATTTGAGACAGATGATATCGACATTCACAAAGGCTAAAACATGGATGCTCATTACAAAATAAAGAACAATTAATTATTTGGTATGTTCTGGCTGCATGGGGTGCTTGTGGAACGAAAGCTTGAGACCAATTACACCTGTGCGATTTGCCTGGACACGTCATGAAGGGCAAGAGGCAAGAAAAAAGTGTGAGTGTTATTTAGCAAAATGACACAACTTTCTTCTAAAGTACAAAACAGCTGCTGAAGTTTCGAACATATTCGCTTGATGCCTTGCGAAATTTAGCAGCGACAAAAGAAGAAATATTAGTATTCTTCTGCCGAGACGATCCTCATGGTCGACCGCAGGGCCTCGTCAGTAGGGTAAGAATATTGGCTTCAAAGTGTTTTGTGCAGGCTTGGTCACTCAATAAAGGTCGGCGGGACACGTTTTTCGGGCTTTTTATTTATTCTGCAACCAGTGCCGAGTGTTCTTCTCATGTGATAACAATGGGACAAAAAAATGAGGAAGATTTGCAATAGTACTGCCAATCCTCGAAGAAATTATATTGAAAAAACTTCCTTGTTTTGTGTTTTTAGTTCTTTTTCTTCTTTTTCTTTTTATCTGTTATTTCTGTCTTCTTTCTTACAATTTATTTTTGTTTCTATTTTAGATTCCATTCTATTTCTCTTTTTATTTTTTCACCTTTGTCCCTGACTTTTTTATTCTGTTCCTTCCTCATTCTTTTTATGCGACACCTTCTCCCTCCCCACCTTTTTTCGTGTTCCTCACTCTCGCTTATCTTTACGACCCCCTTGCATTCTATACTAAAAATCTATGATGAGTTTTGCTAGCATGCCTGGATAGCCGAGTGGTTGTTTTCAGATTGTCAGTAGATAGATTTGAATGCCGTCTCGTTGATATTTCTTTTTTTTGCCAACAATTCGTTCTCTTTGAACTCATTCTCTAGTCCATCAGTCTTAATGCTTCCCATGCCGGACGTATTCGCGCATGTGTTCTGGGCGCGAAGCACAGCAGGACAAAGCTAAACAAGAGGCCAAATAGAGCATGTGCCTGTTCATGTTGATACTTATTTCTGTTCTCCCACCGCAAACCAATGCTCTGCTTGAGCAGCTCCACTCTTAATATATCAAAAAGGTTGTCACATGCCAAATCTTTTACCATGTTCCAAATGATCGTCCAATTTGTTCTTGAGTGAGTGTGCACCATCCGAGTATTCAAGCATTCTTTAGCGAAATAAAGGTATTTTGACCATTTCGATCTATCCATCCATTTAGCTGCCTGCGTATGGGTGCTCGGGTGATCACCTCCTTTACAAGTACATACCAAAACTGGCATATAGGAGTATGAGTGTATGACAAACATGACGGAAGCGTCATGGCTTGAATGACATGAAATACCTGTCGCGTAAATCATAAAACCCTTTCCCATACACAACTGGTGCATACCCATGAAATTTGGGCGTGTCTCACGGGCCGTAAGCCCACAGTAAGGCTTTATTCTCAAGTATCGCTAAAACCGACATTGGAAATCTTACCATGAAAACCTTTAAAAGCATACGTCAAAAAAACTCTGCTGCCTTTTTCAGTGACATTGCCGGAGAGTAATATATTTCTAGACCATACAGAATAAAAATCACAGTTAAAGCCAAAAGTGAACACAGGCATTCTGTGAAGTAGCCAATTTTTCTACCCCAAAGCCACATGACTGCTTAAAGTTGCTTCCACCCCGGTGGATCAGGGGCTAAGGTGTTCGCCTGCCAACCCGAAGTTCGGGAGTTTCATCCCGGCCACGGCAGTCACATCTCTACAACTTGTTACAATGCAACAAGCGAGTATACCTACGAAGAGTTATTATTATTGACAAAGTGTTAGCCACAACGAGCAGGTTCAGGCAGAAACCCGGCAAGCACGAACCACACGAACGTCCTTTTTTTCACACGTGCACATAGCTGGCACCGCTTTGCTCCGGTATATACTATTTGCTTTGCAAGAAGGTGTTTAATATAGAAAATCAGTGCCTTACAACGTCTCAATTCTGAAAGCTTGATTACAACATGTATTCAACTTTAAGGGAAAGATGTGCCTTATTTTTATCATGCTTCACATTGCTGCAGAGGGCAGGAGAATGTGCATTGTCATTCATACTATGGTATACACTGTATTCTATCTCAGATAGATTTATTGTCTTCTAGTCTATGAAGTGGTCTCCAATGCACCCAAAAAACACTCGTACATTTAAAGCCTCACATGTTGGGTGCTTTGTCCAGAACAGCATTTTCGCTATGGCAAAAGGGCTAAGAAAGCATGTGTTCCTGGAAAACAACCATGAAGTGGCTTGTAACGAGCTCCCAATCAGTGTGTCTTATTTCATATGATTACCTTGTTGCAAAATCACTGGCTCTTGCCTTCTTGCTGAACGAGTTTGCCGCAACAAAGAATTTTGTAATTTGTTCACAGTATGTGTGAAAAATGTTAGATTCGCTGATCTCTTACCTGTCAGTATCAAAGTAGAATGTGAAATTTTTGTGTGCCTTAAAATAAACTAATGTTCTTAATTCTATCTCCTGCGTAGTTTTGTCGAGGCCACACATGCATGCACAGTCCATGTACAGTTCTAGCCATGTTTTATGCAATGCAGCAAATGAAAACACACTTTCTGCTGTACAAGAATTGTTGGATGAAGCAATCTCTGTGCTAATTAAAACACAGGTCACAAATTGCTAGTGCTGCTTTTTCCACGTAATACAGAATTATGTGGTTGCATCAGCAAACAAACAGATAAAAAGCAGTTCAGAGGTGACAAACAATACTGCGTGAAGTTTCTTCTGAGTAATATAGTTTTCTATTGGTATAAGTAGGTTCTCCGGTCATTTTTTATGATGTGTCTATGCTGAGCATCTTCTGATACACACTGGGGCAAAAACATCCTGCGTCTTCATCTTCAATCAAGCTCTTCTTTTTTACAGCACTGCCTGCTCTACAAAAATCATGTACAGTAGCTTGTATTAAGATGGGACTATGCTGCATTTGCCAAGACTTAATTATTGCATGCAGTTTCTTTCCTGTACTGCTCTAACCAATTATAAAACACAGCAAAGAAATACTTTCTTCTCTATAGTATAAGTACGTCCAAAGAACTAGTATATCTTTAGTGACTAAATGCTAATTGGGTTATTTGGACAAAGAACAGAGTATACATGTCTTTGTTTCAACAGTGGAAGAGATAAAAGCAGAGACCAAGGTCACAAGCAATGTTGCAACTATGCTGTCCTCAATGTAGCTATTTCCTTTTGTTATGATCTATATGCCAGTCATTCTTTAGCGTGTGTCTATGCCAAGCCTTCTTTTGACTCATAATAGAGCCCAAGTATGCTGCATCAAGTTAGGGCAATGTTTGCTGGGTCACATTCATCAAGTGTCTCAATTATTACGCTGCATTTGCATAGACTTAATTTAGCTATGAATTTATGATCAGCACTATATAAAGAAAAGATGTGGTGAAAATTAGACACAGCATGCGTGTCTCATTGCCTTCTTCATTTCATCAACAGGGCTTTTATTCCCTCCTAAAAAAAGTATTCAATACTACACCTGCCACCAAGTACATTCCAAAGAAATGCTTCATGAAATTTCTGGAAGTCATTCCATTCAAAGCCAATTACTTATGGTATATATATATATATATATATATATATATATATATATACATATACCATACATATATATACCATATATATATACCATATATATATATATATATATATATATATATATATATATAGGCAGACATGGTGGTTGAGTGGCCGTAGCGTTGCATATAGTCTAGTAGATCCTCCGTGAGCGGTCACAACGTGGTTTATTTCGACGTTTCGGCCTAGAGTCTGGCCTTCATCAGGAATAAAGATACAGTTTGTTGGTGCTCAGCTTTATACAATCTCAAATCAGAGGGCAAGGAAAGAGGGAAAAAAATAAAAGAAAAGAAAAAAAGAAAAGAAAGGAAAAAGAGAAAAATAATATACGGTGGACCCCCTCGGGTGCCCCTCTTCCACTTTTCCTTCCACTTCCCCCCCTATCTCTCTCCCCCCTCTCCCCTTCACCTTTCTGATGTCAGCGGTCTGTGTATGTTTCCGTTCACTAGCGCATTCCTCCCGATCAGACGGCCCCTCCTGGCACTGGCGGTTCAGTGTGGGGCAAAAAAGAGCTTTTCAGGAAGTCCTAAGCCTTTAACTACTCGGGGTCCCGTAAACAATTCGTCGTAGAAGGACGGGGGCCGCGTATTGTGGCACAGGCTGGTCAGCGGGCATTTCAGGAAGTTCTAAGCCTTTAACTACTCCGCGCCCTGTCAACATTTCGTCGTAAAAATAGGGGTGCCCCGTATTGCGGTAGGCTGTGCAAGAGCGTGCAATGCGAATTCCTTGCCCGCTTCTAAATTGCGCGTGTCGTGGGGGCCTCCCGGTTGTGCACATGGTTGCTGTTGGGCATGTCGTGCATGGCACAATTGATTGGGTAGTAAAATAAAATAGAAAACAGACGACAGCTGCACTTAGGAAGAGTAGTTACACTTGGAATTGTTTTAGGTTGTTCAGTGCCCTTCGCAGCTGCAGTGCCGTGAACTCAGTTACTATTTTCATTGTTGCCGTTATTGTTTTCTAATGCTTTATTGCTGCAAGTGTACCAGGATTCTCATTTATTCCTCTATCGAGGGTGTTAAATCGGTGGATAAGGTATGACTCTCGTTGTTCACGTTCTCGATTTGATTCAAATCCTGTCTCTAAGAGCGTTACTGATAGTTTGTCGAATGCATGGTCGGGAAGATTGAGATGTTTTGATAGAGGTAGACTTGGGGCTGATTTCGCATGGGCTCTATGATTATTGAAGCGAATCGTAAATGGTGTTTCTATTTGTCCGATGTACTGCATACCACACACGTTGCTTTCGAGAAGGTATACCACATTAGAGGAATCGCTTGTTAGGTTTCCTCGTATGTTAATTGAAAACTTGGATTGCGTGCTGGTTGCTTTGTCTGTTTCTCGCATCGCCTTACATACAAGACATCGTGGCTTTAAACAAGGCCGGCATGAATTATTGGGGGGGGGGGGGGGGGTAATGTGTTAATTTGAGAGTGGACAAGGGTGTCCTTGAGGTTACGTGGTCGTCGGTAAACGACGCCTGGAGCGGATGGGAATGCGCGTTTCAGACGTTCACTTTGTTCCAGAATGTTGTAATGTCGTTTAAAGATTTTGTTTACATTGGGGAAGTTTGTGCTGTAAGTCAAGCAGAGGTTTGTTCGTTGTGGGTCTTCTCGTGGTGGTCGCTTCATAAGTAAGTCTTCACGCTTTAGTTTTCTCGCTTTTTTAACAGCGTCATTAATTACATCGGGGGGGGGGGGGGTATTTTTGTTGCTCGAGCATAAGTTTTAGCCTCTGTGAGCTCGTGTCAAAGTCAGCGTCTCTAGAGCAGATTCGCTTAAACCGGTGAGCCTGGCTGTATGGAATAGTGTTTTTACAGTGGCGTGGGTGATCGCTTTGGTAATGAAGGTATTGTTGTCGATCCGTTGGTTTGCGATATAGGGTTGTAGAGAGCTTCTCTTCATCTATCGTTATAGTAACATCAAGAAAATTTACGGTAACTTGCGAGTATGTGTGTGTGAAGTGTATGTTCGGATGTACAGCATTGTAAGTGTCTATAAAGCTGAGAAGTTCGTCCTCGCTGTGGGTCCAAATAAGAAAGATGTCGTCTATATATCTTCTGTATAACATTGGTTTCAAGGAACTTTGTGCAAGAAATTCAGATTCTAGCTTTCCCATAAATATGTTGGCATAATTAGGTGCCATTTTGGTGCCAATAGCGGTCCCGCTGATTTGTCGAAAATACTCTTGGTTAAACTCGAATGAATTTAATTCGAGGACCATCCTCGTCAGTGTTGCAATGGCAGAGAAATCTGGGGTGTTCAATTGTCTATGGTTTGTGTACATGTTTTGTAATGCAGCTATGCCGTCATCGTGAGGAATATTTGTATATATTGAAGAGACATCAAGAGTAACCAAGTACGAGTTTTTCGGCACACAGATACCCGCAATGTCTCGAAGAAAATGTGTGGTGTCTTTTATGTACGACGCGAGGGTGCATGGAATGTGGCTTATTAGTTTGTCCACGTACCCTGATATGGGTTCAGTTATTGTACCGATGCCTGATATGATTGGTCGACCTGGGTTCCGGGTTTATGAACTTTTGGGAGGATGTAGAAGCGACCTGGACGAGGGTATGCTGCTCGCATACGTTTGTGGTCAGTGTTGGTTATCTTTTCTGCGTCCAACAGTTTCTTTAGTTCTGTTGATACTATACGTTTGTATTCGTCTGTCGGATCACCTGGGAGGCGTTCGTAAAATCTTGAGTCGTTTCGGCGTTGGGCTCCCGCCGAACGTGTTCGTTGGCAGTTCCGGGGTCCGCAATAGGGGGACGCGGTTCCGTAGTTCGGCAGGCTTCCCTTTGAGGAGTGGTGTAGTGGTGCTGTCGTTGACGTACGAGGAAACCTAACATGCGATTCCTCTAATGCGGTGTACCTACTCGAATGCAACGTGTGTGGTATGCAGTACATCGGACAAACAGAAACACCATTTAGGATTCGCTTCAATAATCACAGAGCCCATGCGAAATCAGCCCCAAGTCTTCCTCTATCAAAACATCTCAATCTTCCCGACCATGCATTCGACAAACTATCAGTAACGCTCTTAGAGACGGGATTTAAATCAAATCGAGAACGTGAACAACGAGAGTCATACCTTATCCACCGATTTAACAACCTCGATAGAGGAATAAATGAGAATCCTGGTACACTTGCAGCAATTAAAGCATTAGAAAACAATAACGGCAACAATGAAAATAGTAACTGAGTTCACGGCACTGCAGCTGCGAAGGGGCACTAGACAATCCAAAACAATTCCAAGTGTAACTACTCTTCCTAAGTGCAGCTGTCGTCTGTTTTCTGTTTTATTTTACTACCCAATCAATTGTGCCATGCACGACATGCCCAACAGCAACCTTGTGCACAGCCGGGAGGCCCCCACGACACGCGTAATTTATAAGCGGGCAAGGAATTCGCATTGCACGCGCTTGTACAGCCTACCGCAATACGGGGCACCCCTATTTTTACGACGAAATGTTGACAGGGCGCGGAGTAGTTAAAGGCTTAGAACTTCCTAAAATGCCCGCTGACCAGCCTCTGCCACAATACGCGGCCCCCGTCCTTCTACGACGAATTGTTTACGGGACCCCGAGTAGTTAAAGGCTTAGGACTTCCTGAAAAGCTCTTTTTTGCCCCACACCGAACCGCCAGTGCCAGGAGGGGCCGTCTGATCGGGAGGAATGCGCTAGTGAACGGAAACATACACAGACCGCTGACATCAGAAAGGCGAAGGGGAGAGGGGGGAGAGAGATAGGGGGTAAGTGGAAGGAAAAGTGGAAAAGGGGCAACCGAGGGGGTCCACCGTATATTATTTTTCTCTTTTTTCTCTTTTCTTTTTTTCTTTTTTTCTTTTCTTTTATTTTTTCCCTCTTTCCTTGCCCTCTGATTTGAGATTGTATAAAGATGAGCACCAACAAACTGTATCTTTATTCCTGATGAAGGCCAGACTCTAGGCCGAAACGTCGAAATAAACCACGTTGTGACCGCTCACGGAGGATCTACTAGACTATATATATATATATATATATATATATATATATATATATATATAGAGAGAGAGAGAGAGAGAGAGAGAGAGAGAGAAATAGAGAGAGCATTGCTGGCATATGCTTTTTTAACAGTTTGGCAAAAAATGGCATACTTATTACATACCATATGTAATTGGCTTTGGAAGGAATGACTTCCAGAGTTTTTGTGAAGCATATGTTTGGAACGTACTTGGTGGCACATGCACAGTGCATGCAAGTGTAGTACTGAATACTACTCTTTTAGGAGGGAATATATATATATATATATATATATATATATATATATATATATATATATATATATATATCTTGCAGGACAACAGGGCAGTTCAGACACAGCCCCATAACGTCGTCGTCTTCATTCCGTCTGCGTCGTTTCTGCACCCGTGTCTGAGGTACCTTTCTATACCCGTGACATTGCACCCTCCCGGTGCCTGCTGTTATTAGACGGACGGGTCACTGTGATAGGGATTCAGGCGAGACACATGCACAATGTCACTTCTGGATGTAACAGTGGGGTTTGTAGTAGGAAAAATTTTATACGTGACAGGTGTGACTTGGCGCAGAACTCGGTAAGGTCCAACGTATTGCGATAAAATTTCTCGCACAGGCCGACACGACGGGATGGCAGCCACAGTAGCACGAGAGAGCCCGGAGAAAAATCGACATCCCTATGTCGGCTGTGGTAGAGCGACTTCTATGCTCTCTGGGACGATGAGAACCTGGTGCGGGCTACTGTACGTGCAATCAGAGCACGGGAGATGGCATCTTGTGCGTACGAAGTGGTGGAAGGAAGGTCATGCGCAAGCAGGGCACCGGAAGGTTGTTAGGGATCACGGCCAAAGAGAAGATGAAATGGTGAGTAGCTGGCAGTTTCATGACGGGACGAGTTGTATGCGAAGGTTACGAACGGAAGGACAGTATCCCAATCGGTGTGGTCGTTAGAAACATGCATAGCAAGCATGTTTATCGGTGTGCGGTTGAGGCACTCAGTAAGTCCGTTGGTCTGAAGATGGTAAGAAGTCGTAAAGTTGTGCCGCGTAGCACAGGAACTAAGGAGGTCATCAACCACACGAGACAGGAAGCAGCGGCCACGGTCCGTGAGTAGGTTAGAAGGAGCGCCATGCTGAAGGATGATGTCATAGAGTAGGAAATCTGCGACGTCCGTTGCGCAGCTGGTCGGTAGCGCTCGAGTAATTGCATACTGAGTGGCATAATCCGTACCTACTGCTATACATTTCTTTCCCGCTGCCGATGTTGAGAAGTGACCCAACAAATCCAAACCCACACGATGAAACGGCTGGGCTGGGACTTCAATAGGTTGAGGGTGACCAGCAGAGAGAGACGTAGGCTTCTTCTGACGCTGGCACAGGTCACACGCTGCAACGTAGCGGCGAACGGAACGATAAAGGCCCTTCCAGAATACCCGTCGGCGGACGCGATCATAGGTTCTGGAGACACCTAAATGTCCGGCAGTTGGGGCGTTGTGAAGTTCTTGCAAGATGTCCTAGCGCAGATGGCGTGGGACGACGAGCAAAAGTTCTGCGCCATTGGGCTGTAAGCTGCGGTAGTACAAAACGTTGTCTTGAAGAAAAAATAGGCTCAGTGAATGTTCTTTATGGCCGGATTGAAGACGGTCAATCATCGATAGCAGCGATGGATCTCGGCTTTGTTCGTCGGCTATTTGCAGAAAATCTGTAATGGCTAGGATGTTGGCATCAGCTTCAAACTCAGAGGAGTCAGTTGGATCAACAGGGTGTCGCGATAAGCAGTCGGCATCGCTGTGATGCTTGCCAGATTTATACACTACAGAGAACGTGTACTCCTGCAATCACAATGTCCATCACCCGAGTCTTCCTGTAGGATCCTTAAGGGTTTACAGCCAGCAGAGCGTATGGTGGTCTGTGATGACTGCGAACTGCGTCCATATAGGTACGGACGAAATTTCGCGATAGCCCAGATGAGAACCAAGCACTCTCGCTCAGTAATTGAATAGTTCCTTTCTGACTGAGAAAACAGGCGGCTGGCTTATGCTACGACACGGTTTGTGCCGTTCTGCCTTTGTGCGAGTATTGCCCCTATGCCATGGCCCCTTGCATCGGTGCGTTGCTCCTTTCGAGCAGCTGGGTCGAAATGAGCCAACACAGGTGAAAATGTGAGTGCAGAAATCAACGACGCGAAGGAATGTTCTTGCATGGCTTTCACGCCAGGAAAAATCCTCGTTCTTTATGAGGAGATCCGTGAGGGGCTGAGCAATTTCCGCGAAGTTGCTGACAAAGCGGTGGAAATACGAACAGAGTCCCAAAAAGCTGCGGACTTCTTGCATGGAACGTGGGACTGGGAACTCGCTCACCGCGCAGACTTTATCAGGGTCGGGTCGTACACAAGCAGCGTCAATAAGGTGGCCAATTAGTTTTATCTGACGGTGCCCAAAGGTGCACTTAGACGCGTTAAGCTGGAGGCCAGCACAGCGAAAAACGTCAAGGGTGTTCGACACACGTGGAAGATGACTTTCGAAGGTTGGCGAGAAAACGATGACAACGTCTATAGCACAGGCACGTCGACCATTTAAAACTGCGAAGGAGGGAGTTCATCATGCGTTAAAAAGTTCCTGCCGCATTGCACAACCCGAAAGGCATCAGTTTAAATTGATAAAGGCCATCGGGTGTTGTGAATGCCGTCTTCTCGCGATCGCGGTCATCGACTGAAATTTGCCAATATCCAGGGGCCGGATTCACAAAACTCACTTACGAACACATTTTCGTGCAAGAGAAATTTTGTTGCGTAAGTCGATTCACGAAACTAAAAAACGTCGTAAGAGGCCATCGTTGTCACATCGGCCGCCGCAATAAAGCGCGCTGTGACTGCCCGGGAACATGTCAACGATGGTGACGCAGTTGCTATATTTGCTTACGTCACCGAAAAGTGCTCGTAAGTGGATTCACGAAGCAAAATTGTGCGTAAAAACAGCGTGGCTGAGAGAAAATCCTAAGAGTGGTCCGGACCACTCTTAGGAACAATGTGGCTACTTTGACCCTGTCGCCGCGGTGTTATACTTTGGTGCCCTGGCTGGTTTTGAGTTAATTCACGCCCATGAAGGGCTGCCTGATTACTGCTGGTGCGTTTTTATTTCTTTCGGCGCTTTGAGTTTCGTGTGTTGTTTCCCTTGTACACAGTGGATGGTGTCGACAACCACTGTCGTCCAATAAGTTTGAAGTCGCAGTAATTGAAGAATTCTATTGGGCGTCAATGGCGTAAAATTATGCATGTAAGATTTGTGGTTGGATGAAAACCAATGTGATACGTGAATGGTCGGCGCATTCGAACACGGCATGGTATAGGATCAACCTTATTTGTTATGTTGCTGTGTTGCGCCCCATCTCATCCAATTAAAAGTGCGACTCGAGATCCTTGCCTCATTGGTGGAAATTACCACCAAAGAGGTTAATGGAAGCACATTCCTTGCACGCCATTGGAAATTAAAATGAGAGGAAGATTTTAGTGAGTGGTTCATAAAGCTTGTGCTCTAGTGTACTTTCATTGGCTCTAACTGTCCAAAGGGTGCGATCTCTGAAATACAGCTGTCGAAACACTTTGGGATGATCTGGAACAAAGCGTACTTTGTAAACCGAAGCGTATTAGGGGTGCGCGTGATTACGCATGGAACTACAAACAAATCCTGCATCTTCACCTTCACTGTCCAGACACCGATATGGACCGCGATAATATGGTCAGCAGTCGGAATAAAACGACCCTAGTAACTTTGTACGACACCGAAAATATGCAAACCCTCACGATTATGGAGAAAACCTTGGCTGAATTCATCCCTGCGTCAATTACCAGCCATTTAACTTGGCACACGAACATCATTCAAAGGTAGAGCGAGCCACTGACATGTATTTTGTGTGACGCAGTGACCACCTCACCTGAGAATAATAGCGTTGCGAAGGCGAATGTCCTATCGCATGCTCTGATCGAAGCAGCCGACAAACGTGAGCAGACGACGGCTTGGCCTACGGGCACAGCTTGTGATTGGTTGTGAAGCAATACCCTCTAGATCAGCTCACTCCGTGACGTTGCCAAAACACTTCTTTCATCTGGCACGCCTATCGTGTTCGTCATATCACCCCCCTCGCACATAAGAGCAAATTTTGTCACGCCGTGAAAATAGCGCAAGTACTTTCTAAGAACTCTCTTACGTGTGGCGCAGTTTTCGAAAACAACATGGCATCGTAAACAGCATATCGGTCGGTGCGACTTTCAGCAAACGCTTCTCGCATGAGTTACTTCAGCGTTCAACCGGATGCGTTGTGATTACGGCAGCTCTTTCAGTGCGTGTAAGCAGTGCGGAAAGCTGCGGCAGTGCAATGGTGTGCGGTGAAGCGCAGTGAAGCCTGTGCGTCGGTGTGGTTATCAAGCGGGGATCGGTGTCGGTGTATCGACGGCAACTAGCACTCGAGAAGCCTGCAATGTGTGTTTGTGTGCCGGTAACAGTTCGTTTGCTTGACTTTCCAGTGTCTCTGTTGGGTGCTGCGCGACATTCCGAATTGACAGCGTTTTGGCACGTTACTTGTGTGACCCCAAGTCCGTACGGAAACGTATGAACTACGCGCTGTGTTCGGTTCTTGCTTCGCCACTGGTTAGCCCGTACGCTTCTATTTTCTTGAGAGCAATCTAGTGTTCGGGAGTGAAACGATGTTCGTTGTGAACAGTGGTGCTGTGTTGACGTTCCAAGACTTGTGAACAAGCTGTAATCGTGTGACCGACAATTGAAAGACAGCGTTGATAACTGTTTTGCCCTGCGACGTTGTGGTGGTGGAGCTTGGCGCTTTTGTTTGTTAACTCGTCACTTCTCCTTTTTGTGATAACCGTAGTCCTAGCGCTGTGATGTGATGAACCAAAGAAGCGAAATGCTACATTCTGTAGTGGATCGTGTTACTTTGGCAGCGCACCTAGACTGTTCTTCGGTAAGAACTTGAGAGTTCTATGTGGCAGCGAGAGCCCGTGAACGTCAAGCTGCCCTCCGGCCCCCATAAAGAGCAAAGATTTTACCGCTGCATTGCTTTGGATGAATTTGTAGGCCAATACCGCCTAACTACAGGTTTCCGAGTTCGTCTGGCCATCGTCGTGCCCCGCACTAGAGCCTTGACAATAGCCGGTCATGGCGAGTTCTTACACTTTATCAATGGACGTGCACGCCTGGCCAGCCCTTCATTGCTGTCATCGGCAGTTTCCAGTCTGCAGATGCCCTTTGCCTGTTGGCCGTAGAGCACACTTGGTTCCTCATGACACCGACGGCTACTAAATGCTGCCATCAGTGAGTTCACCTTGCAGAACTAAATTTCACCGGTACTATAAATCACGCAGTACTATAACATGTGCAAGTTTTTGAGCCCATCAGATGTAATGTTTTCCTAGGGTAAGTTGAAGCATGAAAAATTTACTACTACTGTTATATACATACATATATTATGGAGCAAATACATCAGAAGATTTTGTGATTTGATACAAGTGAGCTCTTGTTTGATTATGAGAATGGGCCTGTCGATTTACCACGTTTGATAGTTGAAAAGTTAATTTGAATTTGTTTTCCAGAAGCCAAGTAGCATTCAAGAAATTTATGTTATTTTGGAAGATTTGTTCTATAGACGATTACCACTGTGGTAGCGCTATACTTCACTAGGACATATATATTGCAGTACGTAAATTTTACATGAAGCTTCAGTTTATTTCAAAGTGATTATAGAAGATTTTGGTCACTTTGACGAAGTGATAGCTTCGTCAAAGAAGTATTAGAAGTGAGTTCTTTTATGGATTGTTTTTAAATATCTCGTTTTTGGCTCCTAACAGATCGCAGAGATTGGCTTGTTAAGGTCCTGTGATGCATCGGTTGCACACACTGGCACATCAATCCTTATCATGACTCGGAGCACCTGTACAAAAATAGACAGGACACGTGCTCTCTTACTGTGCTAGTCTATGTCACTGCTGGGACTGTTGTCATTCAGCGGATGTGGCCTGGAAGCATGCATGGCAGCCTCATCTGGGAGGACTGCGGTCTGCTTGGGAGCTTCGTGGGCACAAAACTGCCTAACGGCTGGCTGCAAGGTTACTTTTTCTTTAATACATTCGATTAAGTGAACACCACTTACTGTGCACAAATTGAAAACCCAAGCATGGTTGTTTGCAGTGGATACCTGTATTATTCTCACACATATTTCTTATTCAACATTTATAGAATTAAATAGCAAGATAATTGAGAATGTTGAAAGTTGAAAGCCTGCAGCTTATGAATGAAACTCGTGCTTTTAAACGAGCGCAAATACTTTGATTCCTTATTGAGCTTTCGAGCTTGTGACTCCCTCTGTGGATCAAGTGCTCTGGAAGGAAACAGAAAGTTGGTGAAAATCGCCTGGCTGTTCACAACTTGCAAGGAGAAAGACCTATTGAACAAGCCTCAGACGACATAGGGCCAGTAACTGCATCTTTTACCTCAAGTAGCTTTTTCTCTCTCAGTTACGTGGCTTGTTGTGTTTCAGCCGAACGTGTTCACCACGATTGCATATTGATATATATTTTTCTGCAAAGTGTACCTGACCTAATTATGCATTGTTGATCTCTAAAGGTAACGTTCAGTGTGTTTCAAAGCCGTGGCTCCTCATCTGTCTGTGGCTAGCCTACTTCAGCAACAGTGCGATGCAGCCAGCACACATGAAAGCCAAGTCATGGAGCGCTCCTTTGGTGTTCTGTGCAGGACGCAGCATATCCATCCAGCAAGAGGCTGGTATCAACAATAATTGTGAGTGTTGGTGGCACCTGTAAGAGCCCATTGTGTTTGTTGCGTATGATTATTTCCCCCTGATGAAGTGCATTTTTGAAAGGTTTTCTTCTTTTAGAATAATAGATGTCAGCAACAGGCACACTCATAATCCACAAGTGCCTTGTGTCTTCTAGACTGCCCATTTGCTCCTATACGCAGTATGGTGAGCTGGCTATGTTAGACAGTCTTAAAGTTATGAACATTGGCTGCTGTGTTGTAATGCAGTCTAACTTGTGTTTCTTAGCGAACTTATTTGTGGTCTGCTTTTCGCACCTAGCTTACAGTCAAAATAGAAGAAACTTTTTGGCTTTTTATGCCTGGCAGAAGTTTCATACCTGCATGTATAACATTGTAGTTTTGCTCTTGTATCATAATAAAATATATTTTCAGCCTTCACTGTTTGTGTGTGTGTTGAGGCTTCTCATTGGCTTCTGAAAATACATCTGTAAATATGAGCACATAGTTAACAACTCTGCACTCTTGCATGTAGCATGGTTGTAACAATTATCTGTATTTTTCTAAGTTCCAGCAGTAACAAGGGATCCGGTGTTCCACGGTCATGTACAGTGTATCAAGAACAGAGCACAGGAGACCAACAAGTATAAAGAGACTGCCATTGACTGTTCTCCTGCGCAAAGTTTACGACAGCAGAAAGAGCCCATTGTGATGTCAGGAGCAGTTTGAATTGTATACGTAGTAACATTCTGTGCAGCTACTGCTTAACTTCTTAGCAGTGCATTATTCAGCAGTTTCTTTGCTTGCACTCCAAATTTTTAAATTTTGCATGAAAGATACCAAACTATGACACTAATTTGGAGGCTGCTGTAGTGTTAGTGGGCAAATAATTTTGAGGTGAAGTTTTTAACATGCGTGTTAAGTGCCTGCGTGTCTTAGCATTTACCTGTCATAAATCACAGCATCCATGATCGGCAATGGTAACGGTGTTTGCATTCTTTGTAGTAAAGAAAGTAAAGCCTTGGATGTGGTAATCTTGTAATTAGTCAATGTAATCCTTCATTCTACACTCATTGGTATAGCACCAATGATGCCATGAGTGTATAAGCTCTGGGAAGTGAATCTATGTGAATTATTGTATTTGAAAAGAAGAGTATCATCACTACTCCTAGTATATCTTAACAGTAGATTTTAGTGCTTGTGTATCGTTATCCCACTGCCTCTCCGTCCTTCAACAGTCTACTTATCTGTTTCTACTGTGTAAGTGTAACTTTTTCAATGTATACTTTCCTCGGATAGGTTTGTTCGTAATGTAATGCAAGTGACTGATCATCTATGCAGCCCTCCGATGAAGGCGGAAATGTTGTAGGCCCGTGTACTCAGATTTGGGTGCACGTTAAAGAACCCCAGGTAGTCAAAATTTCCGGAGCCCTCCACTACGGCATCTCTCATAATCATAGGGTGGTTTTGGGACGTTAAACCCCACAAATCAATCAATCAATCTATGCAGCCCTACTCAGACTAAAAATAAAAGTATTTATTTTTATTTATATGTAGCTACAGCATGCATTTACTTATCATTTTCTAGGTGCCTGTACAATCGTTTAGCCCTACAAAGGTACTGGTATACTCTAATATTGAAGCTGGAATCTTAAAATAGTTTATTAGTGGAAGTAACAATGTGTTTACAACCAATATTACTATCCTCAGATATGCTGTGAAAACTCTATGGAAATTTATTGACATTTCTTTAACTGTGTGAAGGTACATGTTTTGTTTTTTTTATTGTGGTCCCTGTTTCATGCAAATGACACATAATTACTTTGCAGTGGCATAGTATATATGCCGCTGCAAGTCTTGCCACATATGTAGCAAGACCTACATGCAGTGCACTTGAGCATCACCTCAAATAATTAGTGCACAGCCTTTACCCACCAGTGAACGGAATTTTTTTCGAGCAGACTAACAAACAGCTGTATGGGAAATGTGCTGATGTGAGGAGTGTTTTCAGGGAACAAAATAGGGTCTATATTTGTCAATATAAACACTGTTTGCACCAAGGAGCGTAGTAGCTTAGAATTGTATTATTCATGTATTCTCTAGAATTTCTTTGCGCTGTGCCGCTTTTCAGCCATGTGTCCTAACATGCTTTGTTGGTGTGTTGTGAATGAGCCAAGCTATGTGAATAAACAGAGTAATATTGCAGACATGTACGAAATGTTGGTGCACAGCCCTTTTCTTTAGCATGACATTTTCAAGGGCTTTATTCTTGTGTTTCTTTAAACAACTGCTTGTCATTGGGCAGCAGCAGAAACTATGCATCAAGCTTTTCCGAGATGGTTCGAGTAACACCGAGTTCAGACTTAACAGTGCTGGTGTATTTCTCTTGTAAGTTCATTTCGGCATATTCAAAATGAGTGTATTAGAATTGTTGTTTTATAGCCATTCATCCTAATATTTACACCTCAGTGTATGTATGTATTTATGTATGTATGTAGGTATGTATGTATGTATGTATGTATGTATGTATGTATGTGTGTGTGTGTATGTATGTATGTATGTATGTATCTTTTAAATGATAATTTGTTTATGATTGATGGGTAAGTTTGGTACTGATTTAGCTGAATTTCTTTTTAGTTCTTTTTCTTCTGAGCCATTATGTGTTTGATTTTGTTTTTACTGCATAAAAATAAATGTAACCTCACACAAAATATGTGCATTCGAAAAAGTTGTTTCATTTGCCAACGTACAGTCATGAGCAAGAAATGGGGTAAAATGGAACCAACCAGCGAAGATTAGTTTAGATCATAGCTACTCTACATGGGATATCTTGAACACATTGCGTTGGTCGAATATGTCGATTTCAACATATCAATTTCAATCGGAATAAGCAAGCTGTTACCCGTAGTTGTACATGTGTGTTATATTTATGCATATTGTAATGCTGGTTGGAAATTACTATGAAGCACAAACCTAGTCAAGCTGAGTACACGAATTTTGTCCATGCACCTTACATCTGCACTGGAACTGTTGTTAATAAAAAATAAACTTTGGTTTAAACATTTATTGTTGTAACCAAAAGCAGAGTATCTCTCTATGACACAAACCAAATTGTCATTGTTCTGTTCCGTTCTAGACAATAGGAGACCCTCTCGGCAGAACTCGATTACCTGCTATATTTAATTTTTAATCATTGTTAGCGACATTACACTGAATCGCGCAGCATGACAGATAGCGGTAGAGAAGACACAAACTAATCACTCTGTTTGTGTCTTCTGTAACTGTCCGTGCTCTCTGGCCTTGCTGCATGTAATGATGCCCACCAAATTAGCACGAAAATGTGTCCCGACAAACGCAGTCAACTTGGCCGCAAGCTGCACGTGGACATTTTCTTCAAAAAACCGTGACGACTGATCACTGGTCCAATATCCAAACACGTAAAAAGTAATATACCAGGTATGATTTTGGTATTTTAGCACTGGGCACTTTTGCGATAAGAGAGGATGGAAGGAAAAATTATGAACCCTGAGTTATGTAATTTATGAAGGAGCACGGCATAGCGCTTTTGGGTCAAAAGGGGAGTGAAAGAAGAAAGTGCGAAAGCCTTTTTCTAAAAAAAATTTAGTACCCGCTGCTACGCATGATCTCAGGCTGGGGAACCTCTTGAAAAAAAGTGCTCGGTGAGACTGCGGATCGAGCCCAGAACCTCCTAGAGCGTAGTTGAGCGCTGTAACCGCTCGTCCATTGCAGCACTGCTTGCTTTCATTATATTGCTGATATATCTTCAATGCTTCGAATGACGCCAAATGCAAAAACGTGAGGTGAAACTTGGTAAAAATAGAAAAAATAATTGTAATGCGTTTGACCAAGGTTACTAGAAGATAGAAACCACCACGTTGGTCGAATATGTCGATTTCAACATATCAATTTCAATCGAAATAAGCAAGCTGTCGTAAGTAAGTATGCAGGAGGAGGTCCCAAGGTAGTAAACCGCAGGCGAGACCTCCTATGTTATTACAATGAAAAAGCTAAAATATGAATAACGAAAGAGCAAGTCACGGAACATTTCGAACTTTTTTCTACAAACAAAGCAAGATATCAAAACTTAACAAAATCTAGTAGTTATAAGTTTAATGGAGACTTTTTCAATTTCCTCTTAAAAACATGAATGGGCATTAAGTCTTTCACATCATGTGATAAAGAAATCCATAATAAAATTGGTGAAAAAACAATGCTCATTCTTCCATAATTAGTGCGAGCTTTAGGTATTAACAGGTTATGGGTGACCGCGAATCTAGTATTATTGGAATTATCCAACAAGGTAACAGGAAAGATGTCGATAGTGAGGGTACGGTGGAAAATTTTGGAAAACGAAACACACACATTGTAAACGTACATTTGGGAGATCGGTAATATGTCAAGCTGGTGAAAAATCTCATGTAATGGCGCTTGACGTGAAGCGAAAGTTATGAGTCGAATTGCTTGTTTTTGCAATACCTTTAACGGCCAAATGTGCACCGAATATGAATTACCCTATGATGTAATGCAATAACTGAGATGACCGTGTATGAATGCATAATACAATTCCTTCAGTGTTTTGATGTTAAAACAAATTCGTGACTTGACCAATGCCCTGATACCGTACGAAATCTTTTTACAAACAGAATCGATATGTTGCTGAAATTTCAGATGTGTGTCCATTATAACTTCTAAAAATGACGTATGATCACTTAAAGGCATAACTACTGAGTTCACATGAAGGTAAGGAATAAATGCTAATTTTTTGTTTGGTGAATAAAAAAGCATAAAACAGGTTTAGCAAGGATTAATCAACAATCTATTAGAGTTGCACCAGTCAACAAGACAATTAAGGTCAGCTTGAAGTCTTGACACGAGAGTCGCTCAATCCAAGTGAGGAGAAAAGAGAGTCGTGTCATCAGCGTAAAGTAAACAAGAAGAATAATTAAGGCAACGTGGTAAATCATTTATGAATAATAAAAATAATAATGATCACAAATAATAATAATCACTAGATGAACACTCAGTTTGTTTCCATTATCGTTATTTAAGGAAGATTTGGCTCATTAACTCACAACTCTCCAAGTTAGCATTGATTTTCTCACATCTAAAGACAGTCGCACTTCATCTCGCTTTATGTGTGGCTGACGCTCCCATAAAATTCGTACTCCTTTTTTTATGCTCTTTAAGTATCTGACGCTGCTTTGCGGAAACTTTCCTTGACGTCTGCTGGGCCAGAAATTTATCTTTATTATCTATCGATTTCAAGCTTTCGTGGAAACGAAACGAGTTTCTCTTTTTTTTCCGTCCTTTTTGCACGTGTGATAACGTCTCTCGACTTTAAGACTCGTATACACGTCTTCTGTTTTGTTTGCTCACTCAAACAACGCTGGACAAAATATTTGCACCGTGTTTTGTGAAAAGCATTAGCACGGAAACACCTCCCGACGAGTCTCCCTCGTTTTACGTAGACACATATCTAAGCGTAAGCGTATGCACGTTCTCGCATTCCGGCTTTATAAAAATGCTGATGTGCATGAAACCAGCGAAATACCACTCACAACTTCATTTGATTACTGCTGTTCTCTATTTCTGCACATTTTGTCCGCAGGAACAAAAGTCTCTCCTGTGTCTTGTAATAAGAATATTGTAAGAAAGACAACCTTTTACGTCTAGGTACAAAACACCCTTACCTTCACCACTATACCGTTCTCGATTACACCAGATTAGTTGAGTAGCAGCGCAGCTTCATTAAAATGTAAGGTAACTGGTCGCGTTAAACAGGGGAAGACATTTGAGGCACATTTTCAAACATTGCATGCATCGATTTATGTGTGGTTTCATTGGTGTGGTGCATTGGTTTCATTGTGTGGTTTCATTGGAATTTGCTCGATGGCTTAAGGCCATCGAGCAAATTCTTCTTTAGCTACAGTCGTTCATGAAAGGCGAGTGCTTCACTTTGCACAGCACACCAAAATGTCTATTGCAACGTACGCGGCATCCCGTAAGCGCTGTAGCAGACGCTCGGAGAACTTAAACTTAGATGCAGCAAATCATTGGCTATCATCGTATACTCTCGATGCTAGACGCTTTTCGTGCTACCTTTATATTATCGGCACACACTTCTTTCTTTCCTTGTCATTTCATCGGCTATCGTGTGTCCTCCTCGCCCTCTTAAGCACCGAGTAAGTTAAATTCGTACCCGTGCTATAGTAATCTCTCCAGATAAGACAATTGTTTGGCTAAGAAAATGCGTAGCCAAAAGAAAGCTTTGTGAATTCGGCCCCTGATCTTAGGTCCAGGGAAGAGAAATACTTGGCATCATGAAGGCAGTCAAGCGCATCATCGATTCGAGGTAGAGGATAGAGATCCTTCTTGGTTATTAGATTGAGATGGCGATAGTCGGTGCAGAAGTGTCAGGTGTTGTCCTTTTTTTTAACAAGCACAACAGGTGAAGCCCGAGGACTGGTTGAAGGCTCTATGACATCTTTGTCGAGCATTTTCTCAACCTCCTTCTAGATTATTTGGCGCTCTGAATGAGACAAACGGTAAGGACGCTTATGAAGGAGACTGGCGTCGCCAGTGTCAATACGGTGGGCTACGATGCTCGTGCGGCCCAAGGAACGGTCGTCGATATCAAAAATGTCGGGTGAGAAAATAGAAGACCACGAAGCGCTTCAACTTGAGACGGTGACAGGTCGTTTGATATCATTTTGTTTAGGAAAGCTCTATTCTGTGCGGTTGCAAAAGGTTCGGCTATGGTCTTGATGTCAGGAGTGAGAGATGAAATCATACATTGCTCCAGAGTTGAGAGTTCTGCTAAGGTAATAGCTTGAAGAATGACCTGGGTCGACCCGAAGATGTTGAGGACAGGAAGAAGCGTCTTGTCGCTAATCTTCACTATAGTATGGGAAGTATGATGTTCCGGGAAAGGATCAGGTCCATGAATGGGGCTGCCAAGTAGTCGCCATCAGCTACAGGTGGGAACGGCAACATAGAAAAGTACACAGCGGCTTGAGGCGGTAATCGTAGACACTCCACAGACCGTAGCCGTGTGCGAGCTGCAGGAAGGACATCAGAGTACAAAGGCAGCTCTAGCTGTAAAGTACCGGTTAAACAATCAATGAGAGCTGAATGTGCGGTCAAGAAGTCAATGCCGAGAATAACGTCGTGTGGGCAAGCGTCTAGAGCAGCGAAGAGGACTGAAGTGTGAAGGCTGGCTACAGTGACGTGGGCAGTGCACGTACCAAGAACTGATGTTCGGCTGCCATCGGCTACTCGCACAGTCAAAGACATGGCAGGGGTAAGAACTTTTTTCAGGCGGGATTGAAGACGTGAACTCATAACGGATATGTGGGCACCAGTGCCTATTAGAGCTGTAACGTTCAGGCAATTGATATTAACACCAAGTAAATTTTGTCTGAAATTAGTGGTCGGTAGAGGTTTTTCGGTCCGAGTTGTCAATGCAGTGCCACCTCAAGGAGCTGCATCTGTTAGTTTACCGAGAACTTCCCAGAATACGCCGGTGACGAGGAGCGACGGCGTTGATAGGAGTGGGGCTGGCGACCCTGAGGCGACGGCGATCGGCTGGACCGGGTTCCCTGGCCAACGACATCGGCGTAAGATGGCTCGGAGCACTGCGCAGATTGGCTAGGTGGCAGGTCCTGAAGGTGGTCATCGGAAAAACGAGGTGGTGAATACTGCCCACGATTCTGTCGGTGGTCGTCTAGAAAACGTTGCCGGAAAGGCCATCGGTTGCGTCAGTGGTGGGAAATGTGGCCAACGCGATGGCAAGAGAAGCATATCGGTCGATCATCTTGTGTGCGCCACTCAGACGAATTTCGGTCGCGTGATGGGAACCGCGGGACCGACGCGGCTGCATCAACAAGTAGGGTGGCATAGAAGTGGGCGTTAGGATTTATGGGCTGCGGTGTGCGGCTGGAGTTCTGGGGTACTAAGACGCCTATGTTGGCAAACTCTTGTCGCACAACAGCCTGAATAAGAGATATTGAGACCGAGTTGTCAGGCACAGGGGGTTGATAAGCGGAAGGAGCCATGGCTTCCAGCTCCTGGCGTACAATTCTTGTGATGTTTGGAGGATTCACGAATAGACGTGGCGCCACCGGATCGTCGCAGGAAGAAGTCGCAGCGGTGTTAGGGAGTCGGAAAAAACATTGCGTGATTCTCCTGCTTTTGGCTCGTTCGAACCACCGACATTCAGTGACAATTGAGTCAATGGTGGTACAGTTCTTGCATATCAGAATGTTGAAGGCATCGTCAGCTATACCTTCCAACACATTGCTGACCTTGTGAAGTTCGGTCATGTCTTTGTTGGCCTTCCGACACAAGGCGAGTACGTCTTGGATATAGGTGGCATACGACTAGGTAAAAGATTGAACTCGTGACGGGAGCCCCGCCGCGGTGGTCTAGTGGCTAAGGCACTCGGCTGCTGACCCGCAGGGCGCGGGTTCGAATCCCGGCTGCGGCGGCTGCATTTCCGATGGAGGCGGAAATGTTGTAGGCCTGTGTGCTCAGATTTGGGTGCACGTTAAAGAACCCCAGGTGGTCTAAATTTCCGGAGCCCTCCACTACGGCGTCTCTCATAATCATAGAGTGGTTTTGGGACGTTAAACCCCACATATCAATCAATCAATCAACTCGTGACGGGAGTTCCTGCCTGGCTGCCATTTGTCGAGCAACTGACCGGCCGAACAAGTCATGGAGCTTCTCATTGCAAACGTCCCAACTCGTCAGGTCTTCCTTGTGTGTCTCGTACCAGGAGCATGCAGTACTTCGCAGGTAAAAAAAAAAGATATTGGCCAGTATAAGCGTCTCATCCCACCAGTATTGCTTGCTGACGCGCTCGTATAAGGTGAGCCACTCGTCAACGTCAGTTGTGTCAGTGCCGCAAAATGTACCTGGATCGAGAAGATGGGAAGGAATCACAGGTGACGGAGCAAACGTAGACTGAACGGATGGCGCACTGACTTCAGGCATCGTGGCTGGACGAAGCTGACGTCCGCTACGGAGATACAGAGTCGGAATGTTACCCAGCACCTCCGCCCAAATTATGTAACGGGGAATATTTGAAAGTGAACGCCGGGTGGGCTAACACTGCGCACAGTGTGCAAGATGCAGGACAATAGGGCGGTTAAGACACAGCCCCCCAACAACATCGTCGTCTTCATTCTCTCTGCGTCGCCTGAGGTACATTTCTATATCCGTGAAAATATATATATATATATATATATATATATATATGAGATATAACAGACAGTAATGCCAAGGAATGTACAGGGGAAGTTATTGAAACCAATGGAATGTAAATAAGAAGAAAGAAAAGTGGATGAAAAAATTACCAACTGTGAGCAGGAATCGAACCTACGACCTTCGAATTACGCGTTCGATGCTCTAACCACTGAGCTATCACAGTGGCCCTCCCTTCATCCACTTTTTGGGGTTTATCTGTGAATTTAGAAGTTGGAGTGACAGTCAGCGCCATCTATAAGCCAAACGACGAGTGTGAAAACACTCTTATGCGCATGTTTGGCATCACGTAGCACGTGAACTTATTATGAGCGGGCAGCTGATTAATTGTCCCTCTTATACAACCTAAACACACCAAGTCTGCCAGTACGAGACCCCCGTTCAATGAAATAAGGGAAAGAAGTGTATACCTAAGGGCTCATTAATATCTCATTAATATTGTGTTAAAACACGGAAAAACGAGCCCTTAGGTATACACTTCTTTCCCTTATATATATATATATATATGGGATATGGCACAACGGGAGCGTTGTCAACAAGGATAAATATAATTATTTCCCAACAGTTTCGGGAGGGGACCTCCCTTCATCAGGGGATTACTCATCCCCTGATGAAGGGAGGTCCCCTCCCGAAACTATTGGGAAATAAATATATTTATCCTTGTTGACAACGCTCCCGTTGTGCCATATCCCATACCTTCACCTTCACGAAGACTAACTGGCCCATTGAAATATTACTCCCACTATATATATATATATATATATATATATATATATATATATATATATATATATATATATATATATATATATATATATATATATATATATATATATAAAGCTGGACAGAAAGGAAGTTTTTTAGATGCTAGGTATTTATTTGGTAAAAAATTTTCATTATACATTCCGAAAAGAATCAGATTTGCAGAAAACTGCAGTAGTACTGTTTAGTTAATACTGCACGTGACTTCAAGTATGGTCGCATATCTCTTAATGTGTACTGTGCACACACATGTGCATCGTCACTGCACAACAAAAGTTATTGCAGTTGGTGAATCTGGGGAACGAAGTTTTTGGTATTAATTGCAGCTACATGAACTGCATGCTTTAGTGCATTAGTTCTCTCGAGAAATAGATGACAATATCATCTATTTTGATTGTGACAACATCTGTAGCTCCAGCTCTGTTTTCTATCTTCATAAGGGAAGTTTATTTTGAATTTGAATTAAAAGATATTTTGCGTTGCGTATGCACCTTTCAGCGCCTAAATAATGACTGCCGTTTTATTAATTTACATGTACACCTATAACCGAGCAGGGCTGAACGGTGAGTAGATAACGTTATAAAAAATTCGATTGACTGAGCCTTCAATTGAATTAGAAGAAAAAATTGACTTCAATGGTCTATCTATCTATCTATCTAGCCGCCTACGTCTGGCTGCTCTCGTGATCATCCTTTAGCTTTGGGTAAACCAAATTAGTATGGGAGGGTAAGATGGTTTGACGAATGCGATTGCCCGCTAGGTCATGAATAATGCCGCAATCCCACCACGTATGTCGTCAAAGTCTGTCTTCCAGATTTCTGACACACATATTTCAGGTATTTGGTCATGTGCCACTAGGTGATTGACAGTTAGTTCGTCTACCCAAGAATGGCAAGAAATATTATTGGTAATTTTAACATGACAACGTCGAGACAAATGTCAGTGTAGATCCTTAGAGCATCAATCAGAGCATCAAAAGGAAGATAAAAAAGCGCGTGCATATACGCAAGAAAGCTTGATAATTTCTATGCGGAAATAAAAGCTAGAGTACTCTGACAAATTGAACTGATACACACATATATGTTAACATGATATATAGATTATATATACCCAATAATTAAAATAATAAGTGCATAACGCCACTGTGCTATTGAACAAAAACTATATACGTATGCACAAATACGAATAATGTATCTGTGCCAGCACATGTACATTCAACATTCATTGTGAAACGTTGCGACAAGTGAATTTTTAATTAAATTAGATGAAAAAAGATTGGTTTGGAGTGAATGCTGCATGCAAATGACGCGTTGCTTCAGGTTACCTATAGCTGAAGAAAGTGAATTCAAATAAATGAATAAGTGCCTGGTAACACTCGATCAGTTTAAAACAAGTATAAGGCACATATCTTTCATTTCGATCTTGTAAATCAAGCATGTTGCGGAAGAGAACCTAAATAACCGCGGCGGCAGCTGATGCAAAATTCTAAACAAACTGCCTGCGTGAGCATTGATCAAAGGTGTGCTTATCAAAAGTTAATTATATATAACAAAATTGGTGTCGGACCTCTTGGATGTGGCTTTTGACAAGCATGCCAATAAGAATTAACACCTCGTGCGCATCAAAGTGATATTTTCATGTGCTTTTTAAGTGTAAATCTACATAAATAAAGTTTCAAGAGCTAGCACTCCGTCGGATTGAAACAGGACAATTTAGGTCTAATTAACGCACATACTTTTGTTTCTACCGCTTTCACCTCGGGTCAAATCAGTGTAATTTTGACTCCCCTAGATCAGAGTCAGCGTTATCTTTAGAAACCAAGTTTGTGGTGATGTGACGTGATTACCTCGAGCTATTGCGCATATAAGTATAATAAACAAACTTGCCCGCCAACGCATCCAGTAACTGTACAATGTTTATTACAATCCCTAGTCCACAAAGTCGACTGATTCGGACCCCACAGAATACGCGTCGTTATCAATAGTATGAAACAATTTAATAGAAGTTTTACAAAGATTCTGGTAAAGCCATGGCGCTCGAACGCCTAAAAGTGAGCGTGCCCGGCTGTTGCAGCAAAAGCAATAATAAAAATTATACAATGAACTGCAATTGTTATAAACTGCAATTGTGGCTTTCACGTGGGCCGGCTCTGGGGTTCATAATATATTATGCAGTGAATTATCACCTGTATGCCTTGGAAGCTATATTGGTTGCTGCAGACTTCATTGACGCGTTCACGTAAACGCTATTAATGACTTCGCGCAACTTGTTTCACTAGCAGTGGTAATTTACATTTTACGTAACAAATTTCTAGGCTGAAAGAGAAAACGCATGGCAAGCCATGTTTCTGTAGCTGCAACAAATATTTAAAGAAGACTTTATTGGTTCAATTTATTGCAATAACTTTTGCTGTGAAGTGCAGATGTGCGTGTGCAATATGTAGACCGGCCGAGATATATGTGAGGTACTATACTTCCACATCATCCGCAGTACAAATTAAAAAGTGTCTATAATCCCACAGTTCTTGAGAATCCGTTTCTCTCAGAAAAGTGTGTTTACTGTTTCTCACCAATACATATAAAGCACTGGAAACCTTTGTCCTTTCTCTCCAACTTAAGAATTGCTGACATGATTTTAACTTTCCCAGAAGTGTAGTATACTCATTTTCTTTTTCAATGATGCAACCCATACATACCAGAAGTGGTGCCTCAACTCCCGTAATTCCCCGCCGTGGTGGTCTAGTGGCTAAGGTATTCGACGGCTGCTGACCCGTCGGTCGCAGAATCAAATTCCGGCTGCGGCGGCTGCATTTCCGATGGAGGCGGAAATGTTGTATGCTCGTGTTCTCAGACTTCGGTGCACGTTAAATAACCCCAGGAGGTCGAAATTCCCGGAGCCCTCCACTACGGCATCTCTCATAATCATATGGTGGTTTTGGGACGTTAAACCCCACATATCAATCAATCTACTCTCGTACTCTGAAACGAATTACTCTCCCAAATTTTGTTGAGCACTTGTTCAGACTGTGCATGACAGCCCACACTGCAGGTGTACTACTGAATATGGATTTTTAGGAAGGTATCAAATGGCTCAGTAGATGAAATAGAAGCAAAAGACACATATGTTGTGTCTGTAATTTTCAGCCGCCTTCCCTTTACAGCGCTATTAAGGTTTTTCCCCATCAATAATGCACAACTTAATCCAGTCCAATGCTAATGCAGCCTACACACAAGCCATGCCCCGGAAAACACGGCCCTAAGTTTACACAGAATATTTTTGCACCATTTTTCATCATAAGATTGCCTGGCATAGCCACATGCTGAAGAGTGACAGGAGAAATCAATCACAAAAATAAATAAATATTTTGAGAATGGTAAAATCCAATATTTCTTCTCACCATGATCTCTGCTGCTTTTATATGCTTCCATGCTAACACACACGCATAACTATGCTCATTCTCGAGTTAGTAAACACCTACTTCTAGTTCAAAAGTTGCACAGGCTGGATGGGAATAGAGGCCCCGCTAGCTCAGCGAGGTAGCCCCACCCTAGGAACCCTTTAGCAATTTGTCACTTTATGTCTACTCCCTCGTACACATACCTCTACCTTGAAGAAGAGAGTTTGTGTGTGTGTGTGTGTGTGTGTGTGTGTGTGTGTGTGTGTGTGTGTGTGTGTGTGTGTGTGTGTGTGTGTGTGTGTGTGTGTGTGTGTGTGTGTGTGTGTGTGTGTGTGTGTGTGTGTGTGTGTGTGTGTGTGTGTGTGTGTGTGTGTGTGTGTGTGTGTGTGTGTGTGTGTTGTGTGTGTGCGTTTCGTACTACATGGCTACAGCTGCACAAGGACTATGCATGCATCCCTGGCATCAACAGAGCCAAGAGGAAACCAGGGTATAAATATCACTTTATTTCAGGGCACACAATACTGTCACATCCGCCCCGCCGCGGTGGTCTAGTGGCTAAGGTACTCGGCTACTGACCCGCAGGGCGCGGGTTTGAATCCCGGCTGCGGCGGCTGTATTTCCGATGGAGGTTGAAATGGTGTAGGCCCGTGTGCTCAGATTTGGGTGCAAGTTAAAGAACTCCACGTGGTCCAAATTTCCGGAGCTCTCCACTACGGCGTCTCTCATAATCAAATGGTGGTTTTGGGACGTTCAACCCCACATATCAATCAATACTGTCACATCCTAATATGAAGCTGACAGGTATGAAACAGAGCTCATTTAGCAAGAAGGCAACAGTCAAGCCAAGTTAAGTTTATTAAATAATTCAGTTGAGTTACATGGTTAGCGTTATTACAGCAGGAGGTCCCAAAGTTTCATAGAAACTGACAGGGGGACCTCCTATGGCTACATGGATGGGGTAATTACAAAAAATACAGCAATAGTATACGGACTTGTGAGTAATAATAAATAATCTTGATTAACAATAAAAATACGATCAATACACAACATAATGGTAAAACTCACTACTGAAAAATAACAAGGAAATAGTCAAAAGCAAGTGAAAACAAAAAACAATATTAATGAACTCTAAGTAACAAATGCAACACGTTTCATTATCAGTGTTATCAAATATAAAAAGGCAAATTGAAGTAGTAAAATAGCACAGAACTGTGGAGAGCTATTAACAGTTAATTACACAAATCGAATGAGTTGATTAATTCCTGAACGTAATATTTCTTACTGCGCGAAGCTAAAATATGGATGTTATGCGATGATTTCAATACGAAAGGCAATGAATTCCAAATGGCTATGCTAATAAATAAGGTTGATAACCTGCCGTAGTTTGTCCTTACGGCCGGCAAAAGAATATTATTGCACTGGGAAAACCGGGTGATGTTACCATTAGTTAAGTCACGATGATCAATGCATTCACTAAAAATGTCATGCGTGATGAGTCTAAAAGCGACAATGGGCATTCCATGACAAAATAAATGTCTCAATGGGAGTATGTCTAGCTGAGGAAACAACGAGCAGCAGGAGAAGTAAAATGAGCTGAAAGTCGTTAATCTAACTGCTTGATTCTGAAGTCGCTGCAAACGTTCGATGTGCGTGAAATATGTGTCGGCCCAAGATGATACGCAATACGAAATATCGCTATGAATATAAGCAAAATACAAAGTACGTATGATGTGAGGCGGAAAATAAGTTCGTGTCTTGATGATAACGTGAATACCAAATGCGATCTTTTTAACGAGGGATGCTGCATGTTTATGAAATTTTAGTTCGCTATCTAAGATGACGCCAAGAAACCGCGCTTCACTGGAAATGTTTATGACGGTATTACCAATGTGAAGGGAAGGTTGTATGTCAAGTGAAATGCGCAGAGAATGGAACAACATAAACACGGTTTTAGTAGCATTGATCTGAAGATAATTGGCCTGGCACCATAAAGTTATGATATGTAAATCTGTGTTGAGGTCAGACTGTAGTGAAGAAACTGATTTAGATGACTGAAAGATGGTTGTGTCGTCAGCGTAAAGTATGCACTTGGCCCTTGTAATAATGGTAGGTAGATCATTAATAAACATCAAAAATAAAAGTGGGCCTAAAATTGATCCCTGCGGAACACCCACGTTAATTAACTTGGGCGTTGAAAGATGGCCATTACCATGAACCATTTGAGACCGGTTACTGAGGTAGCTCTTAAGAAAACTTAGTGGTGGACCAGACATACCAAATGATTCGAGTTTAGCAAGTAGAACGTGATGATTTATAGTGTCAAAAGCCTACGTCAAATCGATAAACACAGATACCACAAGTAACCCTCTATCAATAGCTTGTTTAATTTCCTCCGTTAAGGTAATTAGAGCCAGCTCAGTTGAATATCCTTGACGGAGTCCAAATAGTTGTGGAGATAAAAGATTAAATTTTTTCAGATAACGCATTAATCTAATGTGGAATAACTTTTCAATTACCTTACCGAAGAAAGGCAGGATACAGATTGGCCTATAATTCTGTACAAAAGTCTGATCACCTTTCTTAAAAACTGGAACTATTTTACCAGCCTTAAGGCAGCTCGGAAACACACCCGCTGAAAACAGCTAGGTAATAATTACTGCCAAAGGTGGTGATATTAGGTTTGAAACTAGTTTAACCTTAAAAGGATCAATATTATCTAAACCAGCATTTGTGGTCTTCAGTGATGTGATTACCTGAAGGACTTCATCTGCTGACGTGGAATGAAGATAAAAAGAATGAGTACACCATGGTATATTGCGTAAATGACCTGGTGATTGCTGCGTATCCGCAGATGCGCAGAAATGCTCACGGAACGTGGCGGCCACTCTTACAGGGTCGGTATACATTTCGTCGCCTTGCTTTATTTTTATTGTGGGCTCTGAGCAGTTTTTCATGTTCGAAAATTCTTTAATGATTTCCCAGCTGCGTCTCGTGTTACCTGTGTTTTTTACAATGAGATTCCGGTAGTAATTGCGCTTAGCACGCCTAAGTAAGGAAGATAATGTTGCCGAGTATTTGTGAAAGCGGCATTTTAATGCGAGGTTATAAGGCTGTGACTTTAGTTTCTTATGAAGGTTATTCTTTTTATTAATGGACTTCAACAACGAGTTGCTTATCCATGGATTTTCTAGGGGAACGATACCACTTCGTGACAGTAGTGGAAGTGGTGCATGCATCTATACCTGATGCTATTACTTCTGAGAAAGACTCAAAGGCCTTTTCTGCGCAGCCTAGATTAGTCACCGATGTCCAGTCTACTGTGCTAATTATTTGCACAAACTTGTCCGCGTCGAATCGGCGTTTTATAAAGATGTTACTGGCCTTGGTATTTTCGGAGCCCAGAATGAAAAATACAGGATTATGGTCTGTAATGCTATGATCTATTACACCTGCAACGTGTTCAGGGGAAATGTTAGAGATGATATGATCTATTAGGGTATTCGAACCTAGTAAATCGTTTATAGTTGGTTCTGAGATATGCGACGTGAAGCCATAGCAGTATAAACAGTTTATATATTCTAAGCACGATGCACTATCAGGATCAATAATGTTTATATTAAAATCACCACATAAGACAACGTTTTGATTTTCCCTCACTAGGTTATTAAGAATGATGCTTAACTGATTACAAAAATCATAATACGACAATGAAGGTGACCGATAAATGGAAGCTATAATAGTACTACTGCTATTCAATGGTATAACACTATGGTTGAATTCAAGCCAAACAGATTCACATATAATATTGTTGAAGGTTATGTCACTACGGCGTGTCTATGTTAAGGATGAGTTGACAAGTATGGCACTACCGCCACCACGACAGAGCTCCCGATTACGGTATTCAGAATAATAACCTGGCAATCCATACAAGTTATCCTCATTACCAGACAACCAAGTTTCAAATAAACATATGACAGAGAATGAATGTTTAAGCAAGGAAATCAACGCAACAAGGTCACCCTGGTGCTTTCTAAGACTGCGAATGTTTAAGTGAAGTAGTGATAGGGATGGTGACTTCTCGAGTAGCGATTCTGATGTTTGCTGGCACGAGAACGCAGTGATGTGGATCTAAGGTCGGGTTAAAATGGGGACTGGTAAAGGTGCACTAGTAATCTGGAAGCATAGTAAACAAATAGTAAATTTGGACACATCGAAGGTAGCCGAGGCCTATTAGAACCCACTTTGTAGGTGGCTTCCAGGCACACATGTGCAATTCCAGATAATGCATCCAGGGTCTAAGGCGTTAAAGTGTGAATGCAGAAAATGATAAATAGGCTAATGAGCCCAATAATAAAAAAATGGCAGATCCCAAGTACAGTGGGAATCGATTATATGCGAAGCACGAATGAGAAAGGTTGATATGTTGCTTAAAGTCAGAATGTTACGAAACGGATGCAAATTATACTGAGCTTGACTTCCATGTCATGATTATTATGTTTGGACAAGTCATTTACCTTCATCGTCTATTCCCGCCATGTGATAACAAACTTTGTATATGTGGAGCTAGCGAACGGCTGCGAGCCAGCTATTAGCGTAGCATGTAGTGATGCTTTACATGACATGCATATCATGATTATCATGCTTATAGGTGTCATTTGCCTTTATCGACCATTTACGTGACATAATTACCAAGTTCGTTATATCTAAACCAAGCGAAACGGCTGCGATTGCATCATGAGCATGCTATGATGCCATGTTCTTACATGACACGCATGTCATGTTTATAATGTTTGCACCAGTCATATACCTTCATCATCTATTGATTACACGTAACACCAAATTTGATGTATGTAAAGCCAGGGGCGGATCCAGCTAATCACTTTAGGGAGGCGTGGTCATGACTTTTTTTTTATTTTACTCGCAGAAAAACCAACTCATAGCACAAATACTGTTAATGTGTGCTTACAGTGGTTTAATTCACTCATGAAATGAAAATCAAACAATCTCCGTGGCAAACAAGTATTCTACCACAGAGCCTCACCAAGTCTCGACATTGCTGTGGAAATAGACACCACTCAGGCACAATGTAGCTTGAAAGGTCGATTGCAGTTGCAATGCTAACTATATAATTTTCTAAAAATTACATGCACTCCTATGATGCAGCCGTCATGACCAGTTCACGTCAATTTCAGATCAGTGCCATACACTTTGGTAGATTTATGTAGCAGTGTTCTGGACTATAACTCTTGAGAGTGCAATCTCTACATGTCAGCTTACCGCAACTGATGTTTATAACACTCCTGTTGCTTCTGGCATCATTATGCAAATGTAAACAGCGGGTTATATATAACATACGCAACTGATGAACATACATCTGTGTGTACAACATTTGTTTATATGTTTAATGTCATTTAGTACGTTTTGCTAAATACACCACAGTCACCTTCTTTCAATTATATACGTAAGTCTCAAATTGCAAATCATGTCATTGTACAACATTTTTATACATTAAAAAAAGTCACCATTTTTTCAGTGCTTTTTTACTGTCATCCACATGGACGAAGTTTTCTTTTGCCATTTAAAAATTCACTTCCTTTCTAATTACAAAAAAAACAGGTGTCTATCTGTTTTTTTTTTCTTTGAAAGTAATTTAAACTAGTTTGCTTATTGCTTACAAGGGTGCCTTTTCGCGCCAGAAAATGAGGCACGCGTAGGCAGGAAAACCTGCGGGTTGCAAACAAAACTTGCTACATACCTAGCCGTCGAACACTTGTTCATGTACAACCATCAATCATATGATCGTATGCAGCTGTATGAGGAATGAATACTTCAATTTGATTCGCCTTTCTCAAGCAGGAACGACTCAATTCTGCATTTTGCAATCACGATCAGGATCTCAATTGAAATTACATCGTGTAACACTTGCATGGATTAACCGAGACAGAAAATCGGCCTCATTTACCAATAAAATGGCTGCAATGCCACTCGTTGAATAATTGATACATTCGAAGAGCACGCGGCAAAACAGTCAAACGCAAGTTGCCGAAGCATATGATCAAGCAAAGTGAAAAACGTACTTTTATGCTCAGTAAAATTTGTACAACGAATGCTGCCACTTCACACAAACAAAAAATCAAACATTAGCAATCACAAAAATAACACTGAAGCACGTAGTGACAGTGCAAATATGGCCTCTAGTGCAAGGGACCCTAGTGCAAGTTCAAGCACTGCAAACACCGTCCCTGGTTGTAAAGCACATGGGCAACGATAATCTCAATCGCAGTGCCCACGCCCACTACAAGGACACCGCAATCAGCGCACGTCGAGCACAACACAAATGTGTACAGCTCGCGTTCGCGTACAGCTCATCCCAGACACGCCCGCATGCACACACGCAACACGCCGAGAGAACCTGAGGTTGTCTGACACATTACTGTTAACCAAAAGCCACAGCATGCCACACACGAAAAAAATATGCCCAGAGAACCGGATCTCGGCAGAGAACGGTCTAGAGGTATGCGCTGACTGGTCGGCGCGCCGCCGCCAAGAGTTTTTTCAGCACCACCACCGCCGACGCGAACTGATTGGCGCGCCGCCACGGCTGCCGCCGCCGACGTTTTTCATCGGCGCCACGGATGTGGTGGCTAGATGGGAAGGTGGCGCGAGCACGGCGCGAAAGGCGATCCGCCGTTCCATGACACATAGCGGTGGCGCTGCGGCTCGCAGTAAGATGCCCCTCCGCCGCGGCCTTCTATCTACCGCCGCGGCGTTCTATCTACTACTACAAAGCCTTCAATTTTCCCATTTGATGCAAGGCTGAGATTTTCGGAGAGCTTCAGTTCATCAAACAGAAGTCCGCCATGGCATTTCGAAGGGTCCATTGTTTCGGTTTTCTCTTTTACAGCAGTCAACAACTTGCTGCTCAGTCCAAACCCACCTCTGTACTTTCTCAGGAAACAACGAAGGGATGTACGCGAGGGCAGAACCATGATTTTGTGCTTTCTTATGTGTTCGTAGAGCCGGGAGCTCTTCATGCACATGACTGCACATTCCAATACCCATTCTGCCTCATATTTCATCCCTTTTGTGCTTTTGCGCTTGCATGCTGCCAGACATGCTCTGACCTGTTGCTGCTGCTTTACAGGCAGAGCTTTCAATGCTTTCTCAAACAGTTCCGAGTTGATCTGCGCATTTTTTTTCTTTTAGGTTCTGGATCACAGACTTTCCTTTGAGAATTGTGAGCCTGCTTCTTTTCAGTTTTCAGTTGCGCAGTTCGAATCTTTAGTTTGTATGATGCTCTCCGACCACGAGTATTACCTCTCCTTCTGTACGAAGCTTGATTCTGCAGGAGCTTCCGGAGATACTTGCACTGTGGGCATGCCTGCTTTGCTGACTGTGCAACACCGAAGCAAGAAGCACTGAATACCTTGCCGCCATTCATCTTCTCTTTGCGCTTCGGGTTGGGGCTGAACTCGCCTTCTTCTCCGAATCCCTTGCATGGGATGATTTTATCAACATGTCGAAGCAGATCTTCAGCCATTGCCACGTCAGTGATCTCAAGTGAATTTACTTTTGTGGCATGCACGGAAACGTTCGTGTGAACTGAACTGCCATTCACAACGAACAATACCACTTTTTCAAAATACAAGCTTTCGCGATGCAGTGCACATACTGTGAAGGCCGTGACATTGCACTCTCCAGCAATCGGCTGCCGCATCCAGTAAGCGCTGGGCAGTGGGCAGTTCCCCACATCGGGCAGCAATGGGGAGATTACTTCGGGCGATGCATTTCTTTCTTCTAAAACGTCTACCTCGTCAGTACATGCGGCATTACTTGTCTCGTGTTTCGGAGACTTCACAGGAAGGCCACACGTCGACGTTTTCGACTTTTTTTCTGGGGTGCCTTCTTCGACATATACTGAAGGAGGTTGGGGAACACAGTCGGAATCGCATCGCTTGTCAGCACAGGTCGATCGCGACTAATCGTCACTGTCACGCCGTTGATCGTGTGCGTAAACGATCGCACAATATACTGCTCATCAAAATGCAGCTCGCAGATTCTTGAGCTTGCGTCGAAGACTTGATCTGCATGTGGCACTGCACGCTGCCATGCTTTTAAGTGTTCAGGCTCTTTCGGCGCGGAAAACAACGACACACGTTGACCAGATCTCCTCGACGAGACGTAGCCGGACGAACAACCGGGTGCGAAGCAGTGTCTGCGTCGTTTTCTTCTCCTTGACGCCCGATTTCATAGCGTTGGCGGTAACGCACGAAAAATTGCACGAACAATCCACGCCGTGTTTTGTAAAACGGCGCGGAGGAGAACGGGCGAAGCACACACGACTGAACGCGGCACAGGCACAGCATGAAAGAAAGCACGTGAGCGCTCCGCCAGGGGGGTGAAACTTCGTGGTTTTTCTGTCCCGTGACCGCAGCGATCCTAACGTTTGGGGGCTGTACTACCTAAATGAACGTTCTTGTTCTATTTTATAGTTATTACTAGGTTACTCACTAGCTCCGGAGTTTTTACTACACAAGTGAACCTAAAGGTTGCAGTTCGAGATTGCAAAAATAAGAGCGCCACCCGAAGTGGAAAACGGGAACTGCGCAGTCGTCCTATCTCTCACGGCGAAAAGGGGGCGTTTCTTTTCGCGCGCCCATGTATGCTACAGCCTGCGGTGTCCCAAAGGCCGCTTTTACCGCTGTAAAGTTTGTTTTAGCGAAACCCATGCAAGATTCAGCCAAACAGACGCATCCATGGATTCTCGCCGTCATCACAAATCGTGCTGCGCTGAGTGGTGTCGGAATTCTTCACGACACACCGGCATAAAATTCTTTCGGATCCCGGCGGACGAAAGGTACGATCTGCATGCTGGTCATTTTGTCTTTCTACGCTTGCACGGCATATCAGGATGCGGTTGCTGCAGCAGCTGTGTAATTTAATTGAGCTACACGTACATGATTTATTCATTACATTCTGATTGTATGCTTTTCGGCTTCGATTATACATGACATGCACGGCAGAGCATCTGGAAATTATTCCAGCAAATACATTTGCTACGCACGATTGTTTATACTTGCGTTTTCAATTTAATGCGTTTCGATCGTGCATTGCATTTTGATGTTGCACTTTGGCTTAAGGCAATGCAAGGCATGTGACAAATGTATTTGTAGCAGCATATACAGTAACTAATAGAACAGTGTAAGCTTATCCGCACTCTTTTTAATACCTTTTGATTGCCTGCGTTCAGTCTGTTCTCGTTGCATGTGTTATTATTATTCTTGAATATTATCAGCATATTTATGTCCATAGCTGGAGGAAGGCGATTCCCATAATCTTTTGGCTATAAGGGAGGGTCCATATACGTTCATAACATGTGTTGTTAGTACTATGTTAATTAAGTACTCAGTACATCAATTATTACACTTGCGAGTTTAGACGGATGTTATTACATTATTGCGTTTAAATTGTGTGTTTTCATTTTGGCCTCACGTAAATCCACGGCATATTGCAGAGGAATTTAGCAATAAATTTATAAAGTAATAATTTATAATGTATACTTCAATTTCATGTTTTCAGTTTCAGCCTTAAGTACAATTACGATATATTTACAAGAATGCAATTGCAGCTAAAAGCCAATAAATAATTGGACAATGTAAACTTATGTGTTCTACTAATTTATTACCGGTTTTAATAAGGTTTTTATGAAAGATTTGCAGCAGGGCGCGAGAAATACCCGAGGAATACGCAGTGCGCGAGGGTATATGTGTACGAATTGTTGTTTAGAGATTTTGGTGTGGGATGATTGCTATTGTCTGCAAAAATATATTTTGAATTAGGAGGAAAGCTGAGGTCGTTGCCACCAAACATTACTATCGCGCAAGTAGAAGCATGTATCCGCGTCTCTTAATAATAAAGACAGATTTTATTTTAAAGTTTGCTTTCAGGATTGCTATCACAAGACGTCTTGGTTACAAAAATTCAATTAAGCAAGGAAGATGAGAAATGTATCAAATAACGCTTACTTCGAATAAAGATGCCAGTTTTCACTCAAAGCTATCCATCTACGCCTGAAAACAGAAATAAATTCATTCTAACCCAAATACTACACACGCACACATTGATTTTTCAGATATCGTGCTTGGCTTCAGTATGCGAGACGGCAGGACCTGGCTCATTTACCACCTCGTCGGATCTACAGCAGCTACCGCCTGTGCTCTGCCCATTTCACCAGCAGAGACTACGCAGACCCTGGACAGACAAGGCTGCTAAGATGTGCTGTGCCAACAGTTTCCATCTTTGGTGATGGGCAGACACACGTCGAAAGTCAAGGTGGGAATACTGTAAAGTGATCATACAACAGCACAAACTTTCATGCCTCTACATCTATTTACGGAAATGTCTTAATACTCAATATGTGTACCTGTCCGAGTTATCATAACTCAGTATTTTTAAGATTCTCGCGCAGATTACACCAACAATACCAATGCATGGTGTACACAGCATCCATGGATTCGCCGGCATAATTTTGCTGGTAGATGTAACTAGCTAAGTAAAAAATTTGCCGGCTTCACAATCGTTAAATTTAGAGCAAACGTCTCACTCAGAACGCTCTACATGTAACCTCTTCGATTCTGATTCAGTTGTCTCTGCTATTTTACCCGTGGCGTAGCGTTTTACAGGAAAAGGCGAAAATGACCTCATAACTTGAGAGAGTACTCCATGTGGCGCGTTATCAGCTATTTCGCACATGGCGAGTGAGTAGCGGCCAACTTGGTGTCGCTGTTAAAACAATTGCGCGATAGCTCTGACAGTGGGAGCAACCGAACTGGCCTTTTAGAAATATATATATATTCTACGACACCCTAGTTCAAAGTCGCTTTTAAAATTAAGAATCCAAAAGGTACTTTATTTTTATTAGCTTTATTATTAGAAAATTACTTTTATTTTCAATGGGCCTAATAAGTGTAATTGGCAAGAATTCGGTTACGCGCTGGGTCATCACGGGCACCACGTTGTTAACCTGTTCTAGGCACATCGCAATAAGATTTTTAAAATAATTGTTTAGGATAGTTGGGACACCCATATATTTAGTGAGTGACACGTAGCGTTCTCTTTTTGTGTGTTTACACTTTTTTATTACTCGTACTGAGACATAATACGCGAGGAGACCAATTAATAGTGAGAAAACGCCCTGAGTGATTGTAATTGCAAATATTTAATGTGACGCCTAATACCAGCTGTATGTATGTCACGCTGAAATCTGTGCTCCACCACTTTCTCTTCACAGGCTCTCCTCGGACCGCGAATACCACTGCAATGCCCGCTCACAGCGCCGATGAAGAAGTTCAACAGACTGAGCCCTCATGTACGCAAATTGTATTGCTCTCTAAGCTCTTTAAAACTATTCCAGATAAATTAATGCCCTGCAGCTATCGTTTTAATGTCACGTACCATTTAACAGATCCTAAAGTGCACTAGGGTGTCAGCTGGGCGAGCTAGTTCATTGCTAGGGGACGAGAACCAGAGCGATGTATACCGAAAGGCAGGACGAGACGAGTGCTTGTCCGATCCCTTTCTTGCTTGTTTGTTGCCTCCTAAGAGGGATTAGTGCCCCGCCGCGGTGGTCTAATAGTTATGGCGCTCGACTGCTGATCCGCAGGTCGCGGGATCGAATCCCGGCCACAGCGGCTTCATTTTCGATGGAGGCGAAAATGTTTGAGGCCCGTGTGCTTAGATTTAGGTGCACGTTAAAGAACCCCAGGTGGTCGAAATTTCCGGAGCCCTCCACTACGGCGTCCCTGATAATGATATCGTGGTTTTGGAACGTTAAACCCCAGATATTATTATTTTTATTATAAGAGGGATTAGTGTTTTTTTAAAGAAGACTATGAATTCGTTGTTTTTTTCCTAAACATACCATTTTATATGTATAACCAATATCGTTTGTTAACAAGGAGTATGCTAATGATTAGGAAAAATTAGTTGACGCTTCATGTTGCCCACGATGCTTATACATGCCATTAGTAAGCTCAGTGCCCAGCAGTGTGCTTATCAGAGGCCTGTTCCCAATGCCCCAAGTTTGAATAAGTGAAGAATCGAGAACTAAATATGACCAACTGATTACTCATGGAAGTAATCACTTCAATTCTAAAAGCCGCTAGAACTTTTACTAGGTTTAAAGATCATGGTCAGCTTTCACATAAACACAGTATAAATGAGCTTTTTCTCTAAATCTTTCAGGTTCCAATCCAGCGGGTCGACAACACAAGCCTTCTAGGTGCTCGCCACGGACAGCCAGAAAAATGAAGAACCTGGAGAAGATAAATTCAAAGCTTCGGAAGGCACTGTCAAGAATTGGCAAGAGAAAGGTTAAAAAGCTTTCCCAGTCCAAGGTGTTGAATGCTATCAGGCCCTACGTCCACAAGACATTCTTTAGATTGCTTGAGACTCAAGTTAAAATTAATGGCATGAAACGTAGAGGTCGGAGGTGGTCGCCCGAGCACCGCCAGTTCACTTTAAACTTATAGTTTTATGGTCCGAACAGACATCTGTCAAGACTGCTTGACATGCCAACTGTGAGGTCGCTGAAGCAGTGGTTATCAAATATTCCGATGACTCCCGGAGTTATTCCAACCGCTATTGAAGCCCTCGAAGAAGCTACCCGAAATTGGCATTGATCAGATCGTTCGTGCACATTAATATTTGACGAAATGTCCTTGAAGGAACATCTGCAGTATGATGCAAAGCATGACATTGTGATGGGATTCTCCGATGACGGTAGGCAAAGAACACCAGCCGTGGCAAATTCAGTGCTCCTGATACTTGTGGCAGGCATTTCAAAAACGTGGATTCAGCCTGTTGCTTACACAGTATCGAGGACCAAAACGTCCGCAGATACTCTTCATCATCTGATCATAACATTAATCAAGCAGCTGCAGGGAGCCCGGTTGTTTGTGAAGGCGCTCATCTGCGACCAGGGGGGAAGCAACATCACTTTGGCAAGTAAGCTAGGTGTGACGCCTGAAGAGCCGTTTTTTGTGCTTGAAGGCCGCAAGATTTATTTCCTATATGACACACCACACTTACTTAAATGCACAAGGAATAATCTCCGCGCACCTCAGAAGCTCCATATCGGGCAAGAAATTGTGGATTGGTCTTTCATTACGCAACTATACGGAAGCTCGCATCCTCTCAAACTCAAATTGGCGAAGAAACTAACCGACAACCACATTTACCGGAAGCCTTTCAATAACATGAAAGTTAAATATGCCAGCCAGGTGATGAGCGAATCGGTCTCAGTGGCCATTGATGTATTCATTGCTCTTGGCGTGTTGCCGGCATCCGCCAAACCAACAGCTGATTTTCTCGAGAAGATAGATAAGTTATTCGACTGTCTGAATAGCTCTTCCGTAAAAAAAGCCAGTGACAAGTTACGTTATGCAATTTCGGAAGGGCCCGAACACCTAGCCTTTTTGCGGGAGTGCCTGTCGTGGGTTGAAAGGCGGAAATTTGACGGGCCTCGGCAGCCACACACAGTTGAGGCATGAAAGGTCACCTTAAAGGCTATCTTTCTCCTCTGGGACGACCTCTTCCAAGATTTTGATTTTCGTGTTCTCTTGACTCGCTGGCTACAGCAGGACCCCCTGGAGAACCTTTTCGGGCTTCTTAGGTAAAAGTATGGCTGCAATGACAACCCAAATGTGTTTCAGTTCACATCAGGTCTGAAACACATTTCTGTTGGCAAACTGGTTGCCCTTTTTTTCAGAAGGAAACTGTGAACAGGATCGCAGCACTGTGTTGGCACAAATGTCAGAGCCACCTCATTCGCTTCCTACTACTTGTGATGCAGCACCAACAGTCGATATGCTTCCTGATGAGGAACAGCCCATTAGCCATGATATAGTAGAGGATAACGTTCTCTACTATGTTGGGGGATATCTCGTACGGCAATTTTTGTTGCACAGGCCTCCACACAGTGTGTGCAACACCCTTTTGAAGAATGCCGACCGCCAGCTTTGTGGATCACACCAGCATTTTGCTATGTTTAAGGCAAGCAACATCTCCTCAGATTTATTTGGCGATGTAACAATGCCTTCTGACGATTGCTTTCAGGATATTAAGGCCATGGAAGCTTGCTTTTTGGAATATATCGGTGTTGTGGCGCACCTGCTTAATGTGAGTGGAGTTTTGGCAGGCATTCTGCACAGTTGTATGGGAAGGCAAAAATTCTGCTCTGAAGAATGCAAGAAAGCCTTTGTGCACCTCTTTGCAAGGATTCGCCTGTTGTGGCATATTCGCTTCGAGAACATCTCCTTGGCTAAACAACACACCAGAAAATCTGCTCAGCACAAAAAATGCGGAAGTTTCTGTAACTTTTAGGATACTGTTCGCATATTCGAGGTCTTGAAAAACTGAGCGCTCAGAAAACACGGACGACAAAAAGACACACATATGCGCAAAAGTAGGCGCTACTTCTATATTTTTGAGTCACCGCTTCTTCTATAGCTGAGGTCACCATTTTCTGCCTTTGAAGCGGACATGTGTGTGTACTATTTATCTGCTTGTATTTTGTTTTTGTTTTTTTCATTAAGCAATATAGGTTTGTTACGCTGAAGAAAGCATAAACCCTTCGTGTTATGTAGATATTTGCTTAAGGTTTTATAAAGAAACCTGATGCTGAATAGAAAGTGTAGCAATGTCTAACTCCAGTACCTTATGGTTTTTGTATCATTTCCTCTTGCATCCTAAGTGTGGGGCGTGCCGTATTATCTTGTCCCACTCATGGGATGATTTTATATCGGGATACGTGCTGTGAACTTGTGTATAGTTATTACTGTTTTTCTTTTGTCTTTGTATATACGTATGTGTGGCAATATGCACTGGATTGATACTAGGTTATTAGCATGCTGGCATGTGCGGGCCACTTTTTTATGTGACCAAAAACGTAAAACATTCAAGTTGTATTTGTACTGCATAAACCGTACGTTTAGGCAATATAACATTCAAACAAAATCTGCTCTTTATTCTTGTCTAATTTATGTGTACACGTAAACAAAAACAACGTCTTACTTGGAATAAGTAGTGCACAAATAGGTGGATGGGCAGACCATCAATCAGAACGCAATGATGGCCGTTTTCATCATGTGGCGGGTTGCGCAACAGGAAGAAGGTCGCGTGCTCGCCATCTGAATACCTTCCACTCGCTCAATTTGGCTTGCTGGTGCATCCCAATTGAATTTGGCGCTAAATCCTCCCCTCGCCACTCGGATGCTCAGTCCAGATCAAGATGGCGTCCCCCAGTGCATGTCTGCAATGCGCCGCCATGTTTTCATACCGCCCCCAAACACCAGGCGTTCGTCCGGCGCTGCGAGCGAATATCGCGTTCCATGGAGGGTATAGGAAGTTTCACTCCCCCGGCTTCGCGGCGAGCATCGGATGGATAGATGGATGAATGGATATGGCTGTACCCTTTAGATCGGGTGGTGGCTAGCGCCACCAAGCCTGTAATACCTAATTAACTAAAAACTATATTTATTTTTTTCCTTAAAAGTGAGTTTGAAGATTCGTACTTTGCAGTGAAGAGTTTAATTTTCACTCGTGCCTTGACTTTAGCCACCAATCAGATAACCTCCTTCTAGTTAAGTCTAACCGCTTAAAGTTTATTTTGCCCTCCCGGTCCCTAAACCCCAGTGCTTTGAAAAACTCTGCGCCATCATCCTGAACTATAGGGTGAAGCCCTTTACAGAACATTATCAAGTGTTCGGCAGTTTCTTCTTCCTCTCCACATGCAGTGCATACTGTGTCTACCCCTTCGTATTTGGCCCGATATGTCTTGGTTCGCAGTACTCCCGTCCTGGCCTCAAACAGTAGAGAACTACCCCGAGTATTATCATAGATCCTTTCCTTGGCGATTTCCTGCTTAAAAGTTCGATAGATCTCTAGTGCGGACTTCTTAATCATGCCCATTCTCCACATGTCAGTCTCCGTTTCCTTCACTTTCTTCTTAACCGATAGTTATTTTTGGTTTGGCCACCTGCTGTTTTCTAAGTATTTACCAGTCAACTTCCTGGTTCGCTTCCTCCATTTTGTATCAACATTCTTCATGTACAAGTAGCTGAAAACCTTCCTAGCCCAATGCTCTTGCCCCATTTCTCTCAATCGCTTCTCAAATTTTATCTTGCTGCTAGCTTTCCTGCCCTCAAATGATGTCCATCCCATATCACCTTGTACTCTCTGATTTGGTGTATTCCCGTGAGCTCCTAAAGCAAGCCTACCTATTCCGCGTTGCTTAATTTCTAATCTTGCTTGAACTTCTGATCTCATGCACAAGACCGCATTGCCGAACGTCAGCCCAGGAAGCATGACCCCTTTCCATATTCCTCTCATAACATCATACCTATTGTAATTGAACTGCCTGCAGCAGCGCCGCCGTGTGTCCGCGGCCGTTTCATGAAGCAAGGCAGAGCTCTCTCTCTGCCGCCGCAATGCCGCTCGCGCCACCTCCCCCTCTAGCCACCGTACCACGGAGGAAGGAAAGGTAAAGAGAGGGCATGCCCAACCGGCGCAGGACGTAAATGTGGCGGAAATTACGTCACGCACGGTCATATTCACTGGGCACAATGGCGGCGTTTTGTTATTGTTGATGTAGTGCGGTGCGGCACCGTTCAGGCGGTCAAGCTGCGGTGCGCGTTTTCATGGGCCTCGCACCTAACCGTGGCGTACTGCAGGTGTTCGACAGCATCTATTCTTTCTGCAGCATTGTTAGCTACGCAATTTTCCTCCGGTGGTGGTTGTAACCAGGCCTCTGAACTAGAAACCACGGAACGAGCGTGCGTATACGTACTCCGAATTTGCAGCGTCCGTCAAAATTATGCTGAAAAGCCATCATAGAAGATAACGACTGTGTTCAAGAATTCATTCAATGAATGCCTTGCAGGTTAGTGACAGTTATGCAGTGTTGCTTTTTATCACAACGGACGATGCATTTGCGGTCCACAGGCCCTTATTAAGACTGTAATCTAACCTTGCTTTTCATGTTCCTGTACAGTTACCACATGTGTCTGCGCATTAAAGTGTCTGTTCTGCTTTGCTTAAGATGCTCCCTCTTCGCAATATTGTCTCACTCTCTGCAATACTGTCTGTATTGTAGCAAAACTTGTTAAAATATCTACACGCACCTGCACAAGGTAACTAGGTGCACCTCACTAGATGCGCGTGCTTGTGCATTCAGAAGCTGACAAGGCCGTTCGAACAATATTGACCAAGTGATGACCTTTTCTCACGCATTCCTTCTGCTAACTTTCCCACCTTTCGCCCTAACGCGATCCTGGTCTCCGTTCTCTGTAGCTACTAGTGCGCGTGAATCACACTGGAGATGTGTTCCCACGCACTTTCGTGTGGTCTTCGCTGCTTTCGTCCTAATAAAATCATGACTTGAATGAATCATGACAAACTTCAGTGCCTGGTTCGTCGAGCGGCAATGTCCGAAATATCATCTTTATTTTCACAAAGAACACATCAAATAAAAGAAGCTTAACGTGCAATCTGTCGTGTTTATCGTAAACGCCGCAGTGCAAGAGTACAACAGCCATACGCAGAGATTTCGTCAACAGTATCGCTGCAAGACAGCGTGTTGAAATCCGTTCCGTTGGTTTCGGATAGCACCGGCGCACGCGGCGCGCAGGCAACCTGCGTTTTGAGACAGGGAGGGAGTCGCGCCTTCTGCTTCGCACTCATATGTAAAGAAGAGAGGAGAATTTGCCCAGTCAATATGGCCGACTTCCGGCTTCGTCGCGGCTTCACAGCGAGTGACGTCAGGGCCTCTCCTTACCTTTTCTTCCTCCATGATTGGCGCAATCAGAGCGCCATTTATGCACCAGGACTGACTTTTCACAGATTTGTATTTTTCTTTTTAATCTTGATTTATGGCTTTGTTTCACATTTTATGTAGCCAGTAAAAACCAGGCTTCTTAGTTATCTTCATCCAGCTTCAGAGACCGAGAGCACCCCTATGAACAGCGGCGCAAGTTCGGCGGCCGCTGCATGAAATGACATATTGGACAAATTGACAAAAAATAAATGTAAAAGTTACAATAAAGCTTAGACGCTCCCATCTTAGGCTTAAAAGCAATTTGCTGGTTTTCTATGTCATAATTAGCAATGCTTATGGTCATACGACGTTAAATGTACTGGCTTAGCGTGTTGATGGGTGCGAGTTCACCGTAGCACTATTTGAATTTGAATTGAAGCTTATTTTTTTCTGATACAGAAAGAGGAGTAAGAGCTAAAGGCCGTATTGCCTGACACAGGCTCCTAGTCCCATGCTCATTCGGCATGCGTGTACATGTTTGCATGCGATGCGAATATACAAACAATAGAGCAACCGGAAAAATCAAAACATGCATGTACATAATTGTCACTGCAAATAAAGCATTACAGATAGACATCATACAGGAAAACTTTTCATGAAAACAAACATATCATACAGACACTCCAAGATTATATACCTATACGCATTAAATTGTGAACTTTCAAATTGTAGCACAAACTATATATGCGGTACACGTAGAAAATTAGACAGATATATTTTATTGATAAGTTATCGTGGAATGCAACAGAAAATTCTTTATAAATTTTTTAAAGCGGGGTGCATGAAAATCTATATGATGTTCAACAATGTTCAATAGCCGGGGTACTCGATACTCAAGGTCCTGACGCCCGTAGTGAGTTCGCATAAGTGGTGGCATTCTCCTTTGGTGGCGTAATCGATATCGAGGGGGAGAAACGGGCAGGCTACCAACATGGAGCCTGTGCTTTTTTATATGCTAAAGTAATCTATAATACTAGATTTGATTTGCTCTGATTAACGAGTGTTTCTCAAAAAGATTGCGTGTGGGTAAATCTCGCGGTCTACCGTGACAGTTTTCGCAAATTCGCATTGCCCTTTTTTGCAGTTTTATTAATTTGTTGTAATTTTTTGCAGTTGTTGTTCCCCATATTAATGCACAATGGCTAAGTTTTGAGTGAAAGAGGGCGTAGTACATTGCCTTCTTTAGTGTTAGTGGTATAAGACTACTAATTTTATACATAGAGCCTACTACTTTACTGAGGTCGCTGCTGAATTTATTGATGTGATTGTCCCAAGAGGTTTTCTTGAAACCATACCCCCAAAAAATTTTGCGTCGATACCTGTTCTATCTGCTCTCCTTTAAATAAAACAGTAATCTTGACAGGCATTGGCTTATTTATCGGTTTAAATACTATATACTTAGTTTTGCTGACATTTAATTGAAGTTTGTTTAACTTCAGCCAGTCAGATAATAAATTTGAATAATCATTAATTTCCTTTTCAATCTGTTGTAGGGATGAATTTGAAAAGAAAAGATTAGTGTCATCCGCATACATGACTATGTTCGGTGTAGGTAAAATGCTTGGGAGGTCATTGATATATATGTTAAATAATACCGGGCCAAGTATTGATCCCTGTGGTACGCCAGTCTGTACTCTAAGATATGGAGAGGTCACCTGATTAAGTGAAATATACTGAAAACGATCCGTTAATAGCTTCGCATGAGATCTAATGTTGTAACGTGTATCCCATAGCTATGAAGTTTAGATAACAGTATTTCATGATTCACACTGTCGAACGCTTTGCGGAGGTCAAGGAATAAACCAACCGTGTGTAAACGATTTTCAATGTTTTGTAGTATTTGATGTTTTATTTTGAGGAGTGCATCCTCACATGATTTATTTTTTCGAAATCCATACTGAGATGTACTGATTATAGCATACTTATTTTAAAAAATTTCCAGTCGTGAATTAATAACAGCCTCAAAAAGTTTTGAGAACAGTGGTAGTATTGAAATAGGTACGAAATTGTTTACAGAATTGTCTGCACCTCCTTTGTGAATTGGAGAGACACGGGCTATTTTAAGTTTGCTTGGAAAAATTCCGCATTCGAACATTCTATTGATAATATGGGCTAGGACTGTATATATGATATCTGATACATATTTTATCGGAGATGCCAGTATACCGTCAAATCCTGCAGCTGCATTGCATTTAAAACTACTGAATACCTTTTCAACTTCACCTGCAGCCGTAGGAAATAATACAAAAGAATTTGGCACAGATTGTTTCGTTACAGCGAGTCTTAAATACTCGGGATTTTCAAAGGAATTGCTGTTACAGCATTCAACAAAGTGAGTATTTAGGGCACTGGCAGCTTCACTGTCTGTAAGAGCACCATTTACCGAAGATATTCGTACGTTTTCACAAGTAGCATTCGCTCCAGACAACTTCTTAATTTCTTGCCAAATTTTTCTTGGAGTCGTATATATACGCGAGAAAACCCTTCCGTAATATTTTTCCTTCGCTTTTCTTAGCTCTGAATTTACTTGATTACGATAAGTCTTAAATTCGGCTAATTGATTATTATTCCGTGTTTTAATGAATATGTGGTACATGTGATTTTTTTCTTTTAACTTTTGTGAGAAGCGCAGCATTAACCCATGGTTTCCTAATTTTTTTACATCGTTTTGTAACACTAAGTTGCGGAAAGGCTTCATCGTAAGCAGCAATCATTTTATCGAAAAATGAATTGTATGCCTTATTTGGGTCACTTTCAAGCAGTTCAGATTCCCAGCTTATTTTGCTAATAAGTGAGCAAAATAGGGCTGTAGTCGTTTCATCAATGAGACGATAGGAAAAGGTGCTACGCTTGAATTTCTTGGAGCAGGGCAGCAAACAGAAATTTGGAAGATGATCACTTATGTCGACGGACATGACACCAGCAGTCACAGTAGGAGCATGTACATTGGTGATACAAACATCCAACAGGGTGGCACTAGAAGCGGTCACTCGTGTTGGTAGGGTAATCATATTCGAGCTTGCGTAAGAGTACATCAACTGCTTATATTCTCTAGTTGTTGCATTTTCGGCCATCATATCTATGTTCGTATCACCTAGTACGGCGAACATTTTGCCTGTTTCGCTGAGGTAAGATAGAAGTTTATCCATATAGGAAAAGAAATCCTTTTTGTTTCCGCAAGGTGGCCTGTAGAGTACTAAAAGTGTTACTGTTTTAAAACTAATAGTGAGGCATTCAATGCTTTGATTATTCAGCGAGAAATCCGAAATTATCTCCGAATTCAGATCATTTCGTACATAGACAGCCAAGCCACCACCCCGAGCGTAGGTGCGGTTTAGTTCGTGATATCTGTAGTTATCGAGCCGGAAGGCATAATCCTTATCAGAAAGCCACGTTTCAGTAAAAAGAAGCACATCGAGATTGGTTTCGGTCCGTTGAAGCAACTCTTCAACCTTATCTTGCTTATTTTTTAAACATTGGGCGTTTAAATGAAGGACTGAAATATGTTTTTTAAGCGCGGCAGATATATTTCTAAAGAAAATGTAATCATGATAAAGGCATTTATCGATTGAAGCCATGACTATACTGAAAAAGTAAATACATGCCTCAAGTGAATAAGATTAGGCAACCATCTTGTTGATGTCATCAATGCAAATATTGATTGATTGATTGATGTGTGGGGTTTCACGTCCCAAAACCACCATTTGATTATGAGAGACGCCGTAGTGGAGGGCTCCGGAAATTTCGACCACCTGGGGTTCTTTAACGTGCACCAGAATCTGAGCACACGGGCCTACAACACTTCCGCCTCCATCGGAAATGCAGCCGCCGCTGCCGGGATTTGATCCCGCGACCTGCGGGTCAGCAGCCTAGTACCATAGCCACTAGACCACCGCGGCGGGGTAATGCGAATATTCATACGGATGCAAAACAGCATCATTATCAGTCCAAGATGGCAGCCTATATACGTGCCCGAAACAGGGCGTATATACAGAAGAAATGATGTGGTAGCAGTGCAGCACGAATGCAGCGCGCTAGATGAAGAACTACACAAAGCCCCGAAGGATGAAATCGAAAGGGAGAAGTTTATTGGAGATTAAAAGCTTTGAGGCATAATACATGCTCGAACCTACTCAGCGTATATCATCACCTGTTGTGGTGTTAAGATTGATAATTTTCAAGGCTGACCACTTATATGCAGCGTCTCAACATGCTGCAGAAAATATTCACCATCTGTTTTATTCTTTAACCTCCGTTGGTACCGTCCTTTTCAGGTATCGGGTATTCGCGATGAAGATGCAAAGGTAGTGAGATGGCAAGAGAGAGAAAGGAAGGCTGGGGGATTAACCAGATCGTGGCATCCGGTTTGCTGCCCAACTCTAAGGGTGGAGAAATAGGGGCAAGAAAGGCGGTGTAGAGAAACAGAAAAGAAAACGCATGTGCACTCAAGAGTAGGATGGCAAACTTAACAGAGGATTTATTACATTCTGTACAGACAGGGCGAGAGATCTCTTGCGAATGAGCTGGATGGCTAATTTTAAAGCGTGTCTTTTGACTAAATCAGGGAACGGGTCCAGAATGCGCTGTTGAATCACTAGACAAACACACCGTTTCTCACGGTGCCGCTCACACTCGCTCAACTCAACGTCTTTGATTGGAGCGTGGCCACCACACTGCACCTGTCTCACCAAGAAACTATTGTGGTCGTCTCGTCGAATGTCTTATAGTGTCGGAATGCCACCTCACTTCCCGGCTAAGATGGACAAAACACGACGGACAGCAAGCTGGCAGCCCTTCGGTGACTTGTTTGATGAACAAAAAACTCCGTTCTCCCCCGTCGGCTCAGGCGCCGCACTTAACAAGGCCATTCAGTGGTGAGCAGAGGCGTAATAGGATTGTCTGAGGCCACCAGTTTTAAAAAGAACAAAATAAAAATTTAAAAACTTGCCAGCAGAAGCTTACAAAAGACGGCTGGATTCGTCAATAATGCGGAGACAGACACTTGAGCGACCTGTCATATATGACGTAGTCCAGCAAACAGGTTTTCATCACGTAACTTGAACAGACCTATTGGCACTGAAAGAGATGAATAATAATGGTTGCGGACAGTGGTGATGTACATCTGTAGCTAAGGTAACGCTCAGAATCAACCAAATAAATCTTGACATTATATTCAGGTCTTGATAAAAAAGTAATCAGCTAAGGTGTAATCATTGTTTATTATTCATCAAGTCTTCCTGCAAAGCACTGCAAGAAAAACTTGTCTACAGTGGATGCACTGGTGTTAGTGCATATGTACGTGTTATCCTACATAAGCTGAGTATTTCGACAATAACTCATCAGTTGCAATACAGTGCCTCTGTTTGCGTCTTTATAGGTGTGCATGATTATGTTGTATTGTATGCTGCTTCCTCAAAAAGAAAATAATGACTGTCGTTAGCTACCTGCTGCAACAAATAAAAAGCAAGATGCAACAATTTTTTCTGTCAGTACACCTCTCTCTACCCCCTCCCCCCCTCCCCGCACACACACGCACACCAGAGCTATAAGCGTCCAAGAAGGAAGAGAGACTGTTTACGGTTGCGCACCTGTGATTTGTTCTCTAAATGTTTCGGTGTGAGGGGGTTTGTCGGAGCAGCGAGAATATAATTTACGACTGGAATCAAAGGTGAACAATCGACATAAGTCTGTCTGTTTTGGACATAAACCGAAAGAATGAGAACTCCAACCAAAATATATATAAGTAAAAAAAGCCATGTTTCGAAGCTGGTCCGGCTTCTTCCTCAGGGGTGATAGATAGGCTACAAAACGTCGTGTTTTTTTTTTCAAATATGTTTTGGTTGGAGTTTTCTCATTACTTCAATGTACGAATAGAAGTCGAATGGTGGTAAAGGACAGGGTTGCCCCAGTGGCTTTCGCAATACTCCATCAGGCAAAATATCTTCTATTTTCATCTTGCTTTGTAATCTCCTTGCCTTCTCATGACTCTCAGCTAAGCTTTGTTTTGTGCTCGGCAGCTCAGAGTGAGGTGAGTTTCCGGGAACCTTGTCTTTTCTTGCGAGAGCACAGCTCAGTGGATTCAAGGGAGGGGTGGGGGGGGGGAGTGGAGAAAAGAGTTTGGAAGTAGGTAGGTGGAGAAGGTTTGGAAGAACGTGACGACCACGGCTGCTAGAGCAGAAAGAGAACAGCGGCCGTTGGCCGGGCAGTCCGAGTCGTTCGACTTAGAAATGTGGAGCTGCAACCACGTACGCAGATGCCTATGTTCATTCCCCACCTTCTTTGGGCAAAAATACTGATAACTAGCTAAACAAGAAAACTAAAATAAATAAATAACCGATAATCTAACCACACATTGTCACCACAGCTGCGGAAGGAAGGAAAAACGTAATCCGTGACCTCAGCACCAACGGCTACACAGAAGCATTTATTCGCAGAACACTGTGTAAAAAAAAGACACGGGAAACACGACACCAATGGCGCCGCAACGACGCCGCGCGTCGACCCACCTTGACCGCAGGGAACAGCGGACGGAGCACATTGGCAAAACACTGCGAGACCACTCGCAACATGTTGGCCCCATACCTGTCCCGAAGGCACGGTGTAGAGCTCTTTGCGTTGTTTTGTAGTCTTTCTGCGTTCCTTGAAGTGCACAAAGAGTGCGACAGCTTGGGTACGAGAAACTTGAGCGTGGAAAACGACTTTGCCATCAAGCCTTTTGCAGTGCAGATTGAAAGAACGCAATGACGGGTGAGGGACGATAGAAGTTCTTACGCGCTTCAAAGATGAGTGTGAATGCAAGAGTGTTTGAATGGGAATGAAAAAAAAAAATCTACAAAAACACGGGTGTTGCTATGTTGTGTCGGGACACCAGAACTGAAGGCCTGTTTGAAAAATATGGCAGCATTATCAGATAAAGAGACTCGAGAATTAAAAGCCTCTCTCATTGCCGAGAGGTAAAAGAATTTTTCGACCAGGTTACAGCTTGAATAAATGTATTTCCGCGAGTGAAGAACGATCACGTATGGCATGAACGGTGCGTTTCTGCCTCCTTCTTTCTTGAAATATGGCCGCGACAATTTCCATGGTACCCTAAATTACGCAGTCGCTAATTAACTGGTAGCAAATGACATGACAAGCGCCCATGGTCTGTGTCATCGCTACATTTTAACAAAACTTGAAATCCAGCCAGATGGCGTATTGCTATCAAGAAACATTTAGCGCAAACAAATGCTTCCGTACGACGTTCACAAGCACCCATCCTGTCTCTCTCATTCTTGTTAACGTCTTGTTTAGCGCTCACAACTTTCCCAATCGCCACATTTATTCAAGATAAAACTGAAGTGGCATCTGAGAGCACCAGCAGATCAACGCAATATAAAGAGAGATCGGGTGCTCGATTGCTCGCAAATCGTGCTGTTTTCTCGTCTTTCAAGCCACATTAATAATGAATCTGGAGCTTAGCACTTATTCTCCGTTGATTAGGTACCTAATCATAGATTAAGCTCAGTGTGGATTCCGATGTTACGTAATGAAGGTAACCAGGAGTGGCACATGTGTCACAACAAGCTGCAGAACCCAATTCCATACCTTAGTACCCTCATGCTCGTTTAATACGAACGCTTGTAGATTGAACTGCAGAAACAACATTAAAAGACCGAGAAATATTCAATTCCTCCGTTCGTTAGTAACGCACTTCGTTATGCATTCTTCTGTACTCAGGGAGAAGATCACGTCAGTTTTGTAGCATATATTATCATAAATTGACGTTTCTATTTGACCACAGGCAGCGAACGGTGTACTCTACAAACACATCACCTACATTGAACTTCGTGCCAGCACAATACATACAATCCTCAATTACATCGCAAAAAAATACGGGTTTCATGGAAAAACTTTCCTAATGCTTCATTGGATATTCAAACGTTAAGCTTAAAAATAGCGCCACCATAAACGGGATCAACTCCATGGCCAAATTTCACTGGAAAAAGCGCTCGAATAACTGCACCCTTCAGGTATGCAGTATACATTGCATGAGGTTTTAGAGGTATGGATACATCATTAGTTCAGGTTAGATTGTTTTAGCGAAAAATTTGCTGTTTAATCCCATTTACTATGCTTTTTAATGTCAATATTTCACTCTCATCGGTCATTTATAGACGGTCATTTCATTTCCACTTCCTAAAATGAGAGTTATGAATTGTTGGTATTTAAGCATTTTTTAAAGATATATGACTGGTGTTTATCAAAGGACCAAACCTAGAATGAGTTCCGGGGAGGGAGAAATATGAACCGTTTTATCATTTGAAAAATAAATTTTTCCGCTTTACAAGCTAGAACGTCAATACGACAACAAGGCACGCCATAGTGGGAGGTTTCAAATATTCAGAACCATAGGCCGGCAAAATAAATGGAGCGCACATATACACGCTCAGTAAATGCGCTTTTATCTCAGGACTCGATATAGGGCCCAGCCTATAGCCGGTATTTTGGTCACGTATAGGTGACCAAAAATATTTTTCTCTGCAAAACATTTTCGCAATAGACTGCTTTCAATGGAGTAAATCAGCCCAACATTTTTTGAATGCGCCTGAGGTAGTCTCCAAAACGCCTTGGACGTTTGGCGTGGAATGATCGATCAATATTTAAGTCGATACCTATCACTTTTAGTCTCCACTGTCTTTTTCTAAGTTCGTGTTCTTCCTTTCTTGACATTCAACTTCACAGTAACTAAACAAATTCGCATCATATTGGTTCTATAGAAGAAAATAGCTTGTGGTATACAAATCCTAAATAAAACTTGGCCATGCACTCATGCCCCATCTCACTGTTTTGTATCAAACATTTCACCGTTCTCATCTCACCGTATTGCCACGTGGTTGCGACGGCAAAGAATATGGTACTTGGGTTGCTCAAGGCGACACTTTTTACTGAGTGAACATGTGCCTAGAAAAGTACAAAGTACTAAAAATTCACGCTTTGCGCAGATAGCGGAAATCAGAGCATTTGTCGTCGGGAATATAATCTGCGCGAAGGTACGTCCCCATATATACACGTGGCATCGAACATCATCCATATTGTAGGATTCTCAAGCTTATCAGAAAATTCTAAAATAATCTAGAACTTTTGCAGACAGCCAAGCGTACTTTGCGCAAAGCAATTGATTAATATGTGGGGTTTAACGTTTCAAAACCACCATATGATTATGAGAGATGCCGTAGTGGAGGACTCCAGAAATTTTGACAACCTGGGGTTCTTTAACATGCAGGCGAATCTGAACACATGGGCCTACAGCATTTTCGCCTCTATCGAAAATGCAGCCACCGCAGGTGGGAGTCGATCCCGCGACCTGCAGGTCAGAAGTCGAGTATTTTAGCTACTGAGCCACTACGATGGTGCCTTTGCGCGAGACAGTGACATAAAAATACAAGCGAGCGTTGATGTTGTGATAAAATTTCAGCCGATGCAACAGGTTTCACTGTTGATGCTATTTTCATACAGAAACGTCAGTGGGTAGCCACGCGTTGCAAAGTGGATCGACGTCTTTGGGTATTTTGAGTAGGCTAAGTTTCTACCTAAAACATACGGCGTGACGACAGCACTCACGTTGACTGTAAATTTTAGCAAAACGAAGTACACGCTTCGGTGGGATGATATGCATATCATTAAGAAGCTGCTGTGTATTCCTCAAACTTCGAGATCCTCAATGGTCAAGCAATCATTTACTATCACGAGCTGGGTGAAAGGAATATATCCATGTATTGTTTGCAGCCAGCCTATACACTGCAACCAACACTGATGGTGTGGGCCGACATCACTCCTGTAAGTTTATATATTTAGTACTGTATCCGTTACAGTAAACAGTAACTAAATACGTTACTCGTTACTCTAATGAAAAAAAGGGAAAGTTTCACGGCTCCACGTTAATATATACATAAAAAAGATAACGCTTTACCGTTACCGTAACCGAAAAAAAAACATAACGAATGTTACCTCTGCGTAGCTCCGGAATCATCAGTTTTAATCAATGTGTCTTCCTGCAGAAACCCACAATGAGAATTTTTAAATCTCAAATTTATCTTTCACACATACAACCCAAGCAAGGATTATACTCAATGTTCAATGAACGAGAATGATTTGTACAAATGAACCGAACCTTAGCAATGTTATATAGAAGCTTAATGACGCCTGGCCATGTGATGGCTTTTGACTCTGCAGTGACACAGGGTCAAACCATTGTTTTTTTTTTTCATTGGAGCATTAAACACAAATTTAGGTTCCATAATCTACGGTATTCACAAAGAAGCTATCATTAAACTCTCAAGAAATTTACAACAATCGACCTTTTCTTGATCCTTCAGCACCTTCAATAAAGCATGTCAACATCGGTACTGTTGGTCCTAGCAACCGAAATGGCCCGCCGCGCACCAGTAGGCAATCACAGAGGCCTACGGAGGCCTACATTGGTGCCTTTTTATTGGGGGGGGGGGGGGTATTGGGAGATCTCGTGGGGAGAAGGGGGGGACACCCGCAAATTGCACTTGTACACGCTACAAAAAAAGCATTAAAAGCACTTGTACACGCTACAAAAAAGCATTAAAAGTTGAATGTTTTATACATACTTTTTAAGCATTCTTATTTGAGACGTTTTTAAGACAAATTTGATGGGGCCACTTGCAAGGGGTGTCCCCCTCCCCTGACCGAGCACAAAGGGGTCGGGGAGTCAACGTTCTCTGCAGGCGTGGTCAACGGGCGTTCAGGTCATAACCAGTATGGACTGGGCATCTGAGAAAATATTGCATTTGCTCTCATCTTCACATATGGCCATCGATAGGTTATTGTCTTGGGGGTAAGGAAACCCTTCTTTCAACTTGCATCATGGCTGAGGGAGGGGGTCGTGTTGCTGTCGCTAGAGTGGGTAGCAAGTGCTGGTGTGGCTTGAAAGAGTCAAGTGCCCCTTTTGCACCACGCTTATGTTTACACTTCATTCATTGAACACAACGGTGAGGACTAGTTGACTAAATGCGCAGATTTGTTTTCTTCCGCACATTATACCACTACATAAAACATTCTCATATTGTGAAAAGTAAGTATTTCGATTCGTTTGAAGGAAAGTAACATTCAAGGTATGACAGATACTCAAAAGAGCGGTAATGTTCAATGAAAGAAGGTTTCATGAAGTATGACGTAGCCAACAACAGAAACAAACTGCTGCATATTAAATTAAAAAAACAAGCAAAGGGCTGCACATTCGTGGTAGAACATGGACATAGATTGAAATACGCGTTTTTTTAATATGAAATCGAAATAAAAACTATTTTACAAAACGCTTTGCATTCAATGTGATGTCGACACATCTGTGTAGTGTCCATTAGTGCAATTTGGATGAAAATTCCTGAATTTCAACTAATTCAGTAACCTCTGGCAGAACCTTTTGAATTTTTATTTTCGGTTTCCGCGCTGCCGATGAAAATTCGCCGCGCGCCGCCGCCGATAAATTAACCGGCGTGCGCCGACAACGCCGCCGCCGCCGACTCTGGACGATCCCCACGCCGGCGCCGGTCGAAATCACCTCGGCGCACACCTCTACTCGTCACACGGCGCCAGGACAGCTTCTGGTTTGGTGGCGCTGGCGGCGCAACAAGCTTCCGCAAGCAGACGAAAACGCGTAGTCGTCGTGGCAAGACGCCGTGGTGGCCGTTCTGCAAGAGCATTGCCAACAGTATATTATCAAGATTTGTTGCGCTGCCGCCAGAAACTTAATACTGCGTATTATTAGGCGGTGTAAGGCAAATACAGTATAATTATGGTTTTCTGAACTGCCCACAATAAACAATGCTTGATATATATAGCATGGCATACGAGTTCTCGGTTAGTTGCTTGTTAGTGTACGTTCGCCATAGATTTTTAGACGCGAAAAACCGAATTACAATGTCTGGCATCCTTTTTTGTTGCTGTGTTTTTCGGGCTTGAAAATAAATTACAACTATGTGGCGTAATCTCGTGGATTTTGTCTGGTTATGTAGTCAGCTTTTTTTATTTCATGTCTGTCACATTCTTTAGCAAATTAGACCGTCGAAAAGCTACGCGTGCGGCCATTTTTTTTAGTATGTCTTCCCTCTGCTTCTTATGGAGTTCCTCTAATGAAACCTTTTAACACAGCTGCAGCCAAAGCTTAGAGCAGAGACCACACTTTGGGGGTATCGGTGAGCACTTCGTAGTCATTACTCACGAGTCTACCTGTTGACGCATTGGGACAACATGAACACACTTGTAGCTTTTCTATGTGTTCCAGAAGTTCGGCCCATAGGGTGATGGTATCTGCATTGCCAGGCGACTTGGCTAAGCGATTGCGATGGCTGCTAATAGTGCCTGTCATGTCTTCTGCGACGAAAGCGCATTTCTCCCCAAATAGCGCTTTTTTTCTTTGAGCCTTATAAACATCACAAGACATCTTGTCTCGCCATCCTCAACAGCTTTCCGCCGGCATGCAAACAGACGTTTTCTATGTCTTTAAGCGAAATGACGCCATTAGTTGACGGCATGTCGGGACTTATTTCACTGTCTTCGAGCTCAGTTCTCGGAGATAGTCTATTCTTTTCGCCGATGATATTCTTGAAAAGACGCCACTCCTATCGGGCAGCTTTCGCTTCTTCGTTGTGGGCCCCGCAACAAAAAAAAGCGGGCAAGGTAAGCGGGCGAATTCGAGAATATTCGTGGAATGCATCTTTCGAGGAGGTCCCACTTTCCTCTTGCGATTTGTACCTTCTTACCATATGACGTGAGTGAAAGTCTTCAGGATGTCCTTCTCATGAAAAAAAAGCATATCACACACACGTGGACGTGCTGGGCAGTTTCTTATCCGCACGAGGAATAGCGTGGTTCCATACCTCTCGCTGCTTAGGTACACGTGGGTACAAAAGAAATGTTGTGGTGTCTCTCATTTCCTGTAGATACTCTACAGCCGAGAACGCAACATCTGGGCATGATGAAAACACGCAACACATACAAAGCAAACCAGGGCGCGCTGAAGCATTAAACTGTTCACGCACAAAGAAGCCTCCACGGATAAAGACGCACTGCAACATGCAGAGCCAACGGAGGTCACGGGAGTGACATGAGCCAGCATGCAGTGAGTGAATCCGAATGCGACAGCAGCACCACGTTGTCGCTGGCAGCGGCGGCGCCGTGCAACATCGCTCACTTTTTCAACTTACCTAGTTCTAAAAACGTTAGTGCCAGCTAAGCGTTTTTTCATCTGCGGCCCATAGGGGCGCGTTAGTCGAGAGCTGTTCAAGACCTGCAACTGTGCACCACTGTTTTGGAGGCTATGCAAAGTGTTACGTTGTTGCACCGTCCGCCACAAGTGACGCTAGCGACCGAGAACAATTTCAAATTGAAGGAGGAAAAGAATGTGGCAGCTGTTTTTTTTTTTTCTCGTGCGGCAGGCATCTTCCTAGAGGAGGCGTTGGTACAGTGTACTAGAAGGGGGCAGTGGAGTGAACGAGGCGGCCGCGCTGCATCTCGGCTGATTCTCCGGCCAACGCCTCCTCTATGAAGACGGCTGCCACATGAGAAAAAAAACAGCTGCCACACCCTTTCCCTTCTTCGATTTGAAAATGTTCTCGGTCGCTAGCGTCACCTGTGGCGGATGGTGCAACAACGCAACACTTCGCATAGCCTCCGAAACAGTAGTGCATAGTTGCAGGTCTCGAACAACTCTCGACTGACGCGCCTCTATGGGCCGCAGATGAAAAACGCTAAGCTGGTACCACCCATCGCCGTGATAATAGTGTCAGTCGCGAGCTCCACCGCGTGGAGCTTGTTAAAACCACGGTGGAAGAATAAGAGGTGTCTAAACGGGGCTGGCTCACCGCCTGGGTGGCAAGCGCACAGCCTGCTCGTGCTTTTGAGGAGCTCCGCTAGATGGTGCCACATATTCGGTAGCCTTCGGAACGTGTGAAAGCTGCGACAGCGACTTGTTTCACGGGCATGTTCAGCGGAATAAAGTGCCATGTTTTGTTCGATTGTGTTCAGTGAAGTTCCGTGATGGGAAAAAAGTGTTTTGTGTCTCTTTGCACGACAGCATATGAGTCCTGTCGCGAGAAGTTTTCCTTGTTTTAGGCACCGAAAGAAGAGGATCGACTGAAAGTGTGGCGTCATGCAATCCCAAGGAAAGACCGGGTGCTGCAACCGACGGACCGCGTGTGTGAGACATTTTGAGCCGCACCTGGTATCGAAACCTGGACTGCCGAATACAAGGACACGTCCTGATGAGCGTACCATGACGTGCGGAACTTTCAAAGGACGCTGTGCCAACGAAGTTTCCTGATTGCCCTGTGTACCTTTCTAAGAAGACTAAAAGCAGGAAGCGACCCGCAGAACGACAGCCTCTCCAGCCCGTTCCACCAGCGAAAAAGAAGAATGTGGCGCCTGTAATAAAGAAGCTTTGTGAACAGCCGAATGATCTCCATAGCAAAGAGCACAGAGGATGTGGTTCCGGCTCACTTTTTGCGGCGCAGCCTGATGAAAGCGCAAACTTTGCAGGTGAGCGTGAGCAAAGTGCCCCATATTTGTCAACGAAGGATGTTTCCTCGCCCTTCGGAACACTGTTTGATGGCCCACTGGAGCCCTGCCTTCCATCAAAAACATGGGGTTTTCACAGGATTGAATTTGGCCAATCAAAAAGCGTCGTCTTTTCCCAGTTAAAGTACGTGAAAATCGCCGGTGAAGGTGCGTCAAATTCACCACATGTCGACCAGCCAGGCGCAACTGCGTCCTGTTCTTCAGGAGTCGCAAGCTTTACATCATCATTTGGTGGCACCAAGAATTGTGGAGATCGACGCGAGTATGAACCTGAAGACGGTGCTCCTAGGAAATGCAGTGCTGGTAGAAAAGATTCAGCATTCAGGCCCCATATCCACAGTTGCAAATGTCAGAGACCTCCTGAAGCATGTAGAAGAAATCAGGCTCTGTTCTGGAGGGCCAAGTACGCTTGAGTATCCAGATGTGGAGCCAAAAAGTGCATTTGTTGACATGTACGACAAATGGCGGCACAACAGCTGCCAAGTCATACTCAACACGGACGCATCCGTTTGCCAAAAATGCACCAGCCTTTCAGACACCTTTCGGATACACCAAAAAAGAAAACTGGTGAAAAAACGCAAAGGGAAGTCTCAGGGTTTGCGCTCTTTGCCATGGCAGCAAAACAAAAACAAGATAGCAGCCCTGCGACGTGCTAATTATGCTTTGAAGAGATCGAAAAGTCGCCTTCTCAAGAGGTTCAAGAACCTTTCTGCAGAACTTAAGCAAGCTTGTCAACGCATTGAAACGCTTTCCGAGGAAGAGCTTTATGTCAAACTTAGTCAAATGAATCTTCCAAGCGCACAACTAAACGCAGCTAAAGAGTGCATTTCAGCAGCCCGATTTCAGAATAGGAAAAGCCGGCGTTACACAGAAGACTGGCTTTTGATGTGCCTCCTATTGCACATCCGCAGCCCTGCAGCATACTCTTTCCTTCGTGGCAATGATGTGCTACGTTTACAATGTGTAACAACAATTCGGAGGTATTGAGCTTGGTTAGGGCAAAATGCGGATTTGACAGCCGATTTTTCGCTGCCCTCAAGAAGAAGTTGAAAGAAGAACGATTTTTCAGAGGCACGGTATCCTTGTTTTTGATGAAATGCAAGTACGCAAGGAAGTGAGAGTGCATTCCAAGACAATGACCTATAGTGGCTATAGTGATTTTGGGGACATTGAAGGCAGCACCACTAATTAACTTGCCGACCACGGACTTGTTTTTACTTTTCGTGCGTTTGGAGACGATTACTCTCATCCAATTGAAGCTTTTGCAAGCAAAGGACCCACTAAGGGCACAACACTCGCCCAGCTGGTTCTGAAAGTGATTTTTCTGCTAGAGGAGGCTGGGGCCTTCGTGGATGCACTGGTGTGTGACGGTGCAAGCACAAATCGCTCCATGTGAAGGGAGTTTGGAATAAGTGGATCGCTCAGCACACTGGGCACTCCTTTGTACAACCAGCAGACGACACACGTAGTGTTTATGTCTTTTCAGATGCGCCGCATCTGATGAAGTGTGTGCGTAATCGTCTTCATGCCCAAAAGGTGCTTTGTTTTAATGGTGAGCGTGCTCATTGGGCCCATTACGATAAGCTGTTTGTTGATGATGGGAAGCAACCTGCCCACCTGCGTGTCTGCCCTAAGGTAACTTTTGTGCACATCAACCCTACAAACACTGAAAAGATGCGTGTGAAGCTGGCCACACGAATTTTTAGCCGAAGCGTAGCAGATGGCCTAGAATTCTACTCAACTAGGGGAACAGATGGCCTTCAAAATGTTAAAAGGACATCGCAGTTCACAAAAAGTTCAATTACCTCTTTGACGCTCTGAACAGGAACCATCCCAAGGAGGGAATTACAAACGAAAGCAAGGATTTAAGGGTTCTTGCTTCCTTCCTGCATTGGTTAAATATGTGGGAAAAGGAGGCTGTGGGATCAGGCAAGATAGCCCGAGCAAGCTTCTTAACCGAACAGACAGCTGAAGGCCTTCGTGTGACAGTCCTCTCAGCACTGGAGCTGTCAAGATGCCTCCTAAAAAGCTGCGGCTTTAAATATGGTTTGACGGGGAAGTTTAATAAGGATGGGCTAGAGCGATTTTTTGGCATCATTCGCCATGTAGGAGGTCAGAATGAGCACCCTTCTATGCCCACTTTCCTTCAACTTTATAATAAGCTGTCCTTCTATAGCCTAATTAAGCCACCAAAATTTGGAAATTGCGAACTTCAGGGTAGCCGGAAACGCTGTGCACTAACGCTGACAGACCTAAAGCTTGCTTTCCCAAGAAGCTGGTGCACAGACGACAAAGCTCAAGGAGCTGAAAGAAAAACTAGATGGATTAGTTTCAGCAGAAGTGGAATGTGAGGATGTTTTTGATCATTTTTTATGAAATCCCAGGGACTCTCAGTGCATTGTTTATTACCTTGCAGGGTTCATGTGTAGGAAACTTCTTCGGAACACGGTCTGCCTCGTATGTCGAGGAGGCCTGGTTGAAGAAAGTGAAGTGCACAAACAACCGGAAGGAGCTCTTATTTGTGCAAAAGCAGAGGTGGCCTTCCGCACCCCAAGCGTCATATTTTCCACTTTCTTTAAGCCGCAGAAGCCCACTTCCATAGGCATGAGGCTAACAAGAATGTGTATGAACTCACTGTCGAGAGTGTTCTTGAAGAGCAAAAATTTTCCTTTCCTTGTGCAAAGCACAAAGAAGAAATCATGGCTACCTTGCTACATGGTTACGTTGCCATAAGAATGAGGCAGTTTTGCAAACAGAGGCTACTTCAATTGAAGAACAAAGCCCAGCAACTGCGCAAGCTTGCCAAGCTGACGTGGCTTGGTGGATTGTACTGTGTGCCTGTGTGCAATTACCGAAGCAGTGTTTATTACACGCCTGTTTTCCACAATGAGGGGAAGGACGTGAGTAGAAGTTCTTGTGTTTTCTAGTTCATTGTGCTTTAATGTGTAAATTCTGATGTCTTTATTTAAAAAGTGAAATGATTGTGTAATTCTGATGTCTTTAATAAAAGGTGAAAATGGTTATTTTTTTATGGGGGCTATGGCGCCGAAAGTCGAAAGTACCCGAGTTATAAGGCGCGCCGTAGTGGAAGATGGCTTCGTATTAATTTTGACCACCTGGGGATGGTTAACGTACCCGGAATCTTGAACACACGGGCGTTCTTGCTTTTCACTTCCATCATAAAAGCAGCGGGGAATCGCGTCCGTGGGCTCAGCAGCACAACGCCATAGCCACGAAGCTACCGCGGCGGTTAGCGGAAAAATGCAGTCACAAAAGTGATTTTTTGAGTTTTCAGTGGGGGGTCATCATTAGCTTCCTATTTTTATGCAATACAAGTGCTTGCCTCTTAGGTGCGGTATAGCAGTGTTAGATTTATTCCCCTGCGCTACTGCTATATTTCTGTTGCAGGCTGAACGAAAATGGCAGCCGCATGCCGTGTGTACATAACGTAGCGCAAGCTGATTGTAACCATCCCGCTTTAAACGCCCGCGTTGCGTAGGAGAAAGGTTTCCTTGCGCTCTCTCGTGCTGCATCGAATAGAGCAAAGACGCAACATTACTGCTCACCCAGTCTACACAAGCCATCGATTGAGTTTCTGATTGCTGCGCTTGCCTTTCACGGCCCCGACGGGCACGGGCAATGCATTGAGCCCAGGTTCGATGGATGGATGGATGGATGGATGGATGGATGGATGGATGGATGGATGGATGGATGGATGGATGGATGGATGGATGGATGGATGGATGGATGGATGGATGGATGGATGGATGGATGGATGGATGGATGGATGGATGGATGGATGGACGGACGGACGGACGGACGGACGGACGGACGGACGGACGGACGGATGGACGGATGGATGGATGGATGGATATGGCTGTACCCTTTAGATCGGGCGGTGGCTAGCGCCACCAAGCCGTAATACCTAATGAACCAAAAACTATATTTTTTTTCCTTAAAGAGGGAGTTTGAGGATTCGTACTTTGCAGTGAAGAGTTTAATTTTCACTCGTGCCTTGACTTTGGCCACCAATCAGATAAACTCCTTCTAGTTAAGTCTACCCGCTTAAAGTTTATTTTGCCCTCCCGGTCCCTAAACCCCAGTGCTTTGAAAAACTCTGCGCCATCATCCTGAACTAAAGGTGAAGCCCTTTACAGAACATTATCAAGTGTTCGGCAGTTTTTCTTCCTCTCCACACGCACTGCATACTGTGTCTACCCCTTCGTATTTGGCCCGATATGTCTTGGTTCGCAGTACTCCCGTCTAGGCCTCAAACAGTAGAGAACTACCCCGAGTATTATCATAGATCCTTTCCTTGGCAAATTCCTGCCTAAAAGTTCGATAGGTCGCTAGTGCGGACTTCTTAATCATGCCCATTCTCCACATGTCAGTCTCCGTTTCCTTCACTTTCTTCTTAACCGATAGTTCTTTTTGGTTTGGCCACCTGCTGTTTTCTAAGTATTTACCAGTCAACTTCCTGGTTCGCTTCCTCCATTTTGTATCGACTTTCTTCATGTACAAGTAGCTGAAAACCTTCCTAGCCCAACGCTCTTCCCCCATTTCTCTCTATCGTTTCTCAAATTTTATCTTGATGCTAGCTTCCCTGCCCTCAAATGGTGTCCATCCCATATCACCTTGTACCCCCTGATTTGGTGTATTCCCGTGAGCTCCTAAAGCAAGTGTACCTATTCCACGTTGCTTAATTTCTAATCTTGCTTGAACTTCCGATCTCATGCACAAGACCGCATTGCCGAACGTCAGCCCAGGAACCATGACCCCTTTCCATTTTCCTCTCACAACATCATACCTATTGTAATTCCACAGTGCCCTGTTTTTCATGACTGCTGCATTCCTGTTACCTTTAGTCGTCACGTATATTTCGTGTTCCCTCAGATACTCGGTCCCATTGCTTATCCATACGCCCAGATATTTGTATTTATCTCTTATCCTTAGCGTGACCTCCTGTATTCTAAGCTCACAACCTTCGTTGTCATGGCAAACCATGACTGCTGATTTTTCCTTACTGAATCTAACATCTAACCTATCTCCCTCATCACCGCAGATGTCCATGAATCTCTGCAAATCTTCCTTGTTGTTGGCCATTAGCACTATATCATCTGCGTACATTAATGCTGGTAGTGCCTGATCAATACGTTTTCCTTGTTTGACTAAAGGGAGGTTGAAGCCCAGTCCACTTCCCTCTAATTTTGCCTCTAATCCTTGTAGGTACATCATGAATAATAAGGGTGACAGGGGGTACCCCTGACTAAGCCCCCGTTTTATTTATTTATTTATTTATTTATTCACAATACTGTAAGCCCTGTCGGGCTGTTACAGAGTGGGAACTACATCATACAATGACAATTCTAATTTATCAACAAAAGATTCAACTGTGTCTACATTCTCAAAGAAATCGGCGGCAAGACAGTTCCAGTCGACAATCGTTCTGACAAGAAAAGTGTTTTTAAATGTGTCAATTCTCGGTGTGTAGGGCATAATTACGTGTGGGTGATTGGTTCTTGATGAGACTCTTCCTGGGGGACGCAAATAGAGAGAAGGGTTTAAATTGAGTTTATTGTTGTAAAGCTGATATAAAAACTTTAATCGATTGATTTTTCGGCGAATGGCAAGCTGAGGAAGTTCAACCCCAGTGAGCAGGGCCGTTATTGACTGCCTCCTCTCATAAACGGAAAAAATAAATCGCGCTGCTAGCCTCTGAACACGCTCCAGTTTATCTATTTGATATTGGTGATGGGGGTCCCAGATCATACTAGCGTATTCTAAGGTAGGCCGAACAATAGTTTTGTACGCCTGAAGTTTAACCTCAGGTGGAGCACCTCTTAATTTACGTCTTAGTAGTCCAAGTTTCCGCTGCGCTGATCCGCAGATATTGTCAATATGTGCATTCCAATTTAGTGTATCTGTAATTGTCATACCAAGATATTTAATTTGGGTGGATCTTTTTATTTGGTTAGTATTCACTGTATAGTCAAACACTAAAGGCGTTTTCTTGTTTGAGACTGTCATGCAGGCAGACTTCTTAGGGTTGATTTCCATATCCCATTTGCACACCAATTGTGAATAATGTTTAAGGCATCATTTAAACAAGTTTGGTCAGAGACAGTCTTGACGCGTGTAAACAAAAGACAATCGTCGGCAAACAATCGCACTTCAATGTTGGGATGTACACCACTTGCAATGTCATTTATGTACAGCAGAAACAAAATTGGGCCTAAAACCGACCCTTGCGGCACACCAGAAGGAATGGGCAAAAAAGATGAATATTCGCCGGCTATTTCCACAAAATGTTGACGATTCGTCAGGTAAGCTTGAATCCACCTAATTATTTGTAAATGAACACCGTAACCATGTAATTTATTTAGAAGTTTCGCATGACATACCCTGTCGAAAGCCTTTGATAAATCTAATGAAATAACATCTATTTGTTCTTTCGAATTCATAGCTGCAGCAAAGTGATGAATGGTTTCAAATAACTGTGTCACAGTTGAAAGGCGTCGGCGAAAACCATGTTGTTTGTTGTAAAAGAGGTTGTTATTTTCAAAGTACGCAACAAGATGTTTACCAATTATATGCTCTAAAAGTTTACACACTGTACATGTAATGGAAATGGGGCGATAGTTTTCAACCATCAGCTTATCTCCAACTTTGGGCACAGGCACAACCCTTGCTAGCAGCCAATCATTCGGTACAACCCCAGTTTCCAATGAGGAGGCAAAAATTTTGACTAAAAATAATGCAACCCATTCGCAATAGCGCTTTAAAAACTCGTTCGGTATTTTATCAGGCCCTGAAGACTTCTTGACATCTAATTTTAAAAGCAATTCAATTATACCTTCCTTAGAGATAACAATGTCATCTTCACAATGGCTACCATGTTCTTGACTTATCGAGGCCATGTCCGTCGGGCTAGTATATGTACTGTTAAAGAAATTGTTAAAAGCTTCAGCAACTTAAACTGGATCACTGCAAATGTTTCCATTTAAAAGTACACTGGTTGTAGCCGGCTTTGACCCAACCAAGTATCTCCAGAACTTCTGAGGTGAATTTTTCAAATAATCAGCCAACGTTGTTGAAACAAAATGTTTTTTAGCAGCTTTTAACTCCTTCCGCACGTCGGTACTAAGCGCAGCGATGGCAACGGGGTTTCTCGGTCTTTTTTGTCGTGCCCGGCGCAGTCGTCGTTTCAAATGAATTATATGTCGATTAACCCACGGGTTTGTTTTTTGTAAGCATTTCTTTCTTTTCGGCACAAAACGAGATAAGCATTCACTCACAGTAAGTGTAAAGTATTCCCAAAGTTCATGAACGTTATTTCCTCTGGGCATCTTATCAAGAGCAGTTTCTAGTAGATCAAGAATGGATGTGTCATCAGCGCGTTTGAAATTGTAAACCTTCACGATCGGATTCTTTACTACGCCCTTATTCGCAATTTGAACCGTGGCCACGACAATCTTATGGTCAGAGATCCCTTCCTCAATTTCGACTGTGTAATGAAACGTTTCCTCTGACAAAAATACGAGGTCCAGCAAACTCTGGCACTGTCCTTGTATTCGCGTGGGGCAGTCAACTACCTGAATAAGACTGTGTGTTGCCATAGTTTCCAATATGCATTCCGCGTGAGGCTTCTCTAAGGGCCCAGGAATGCGCGCCTCCCAATCTATTCCAGCCAAGTTGAAATCCCCAACCATAATTATCCGGCTTTTGGTACTAGTTAGGGCTGTTAAGTGATCATCTATTTTTTGAATGAATTCGACCGGGCTTCCCGGGGGTCTATAAATAACGCCAATTATTACAGCTATTTCGTCAAGAAATATCTTGCACCAAACACTTTCGTGGTCATCTAAAAAGGGTAACTGCTCATACTTGATGGAACCTTTAATCAGCAATGCCACACCACCCCCTCTCGTTGCCCTATCTTTACGGATTACGCTGTATGAACTGGGAAATACTTCGTCATTCGTAACGTCTTCGCTTAACCATGTCTCAGTTATGGCAATTAAATGTGGATCATGCTGTAACGATACGCACTCTAATTCTTCAAGCTTGTTTACGACACTTCGGGCGTTTATGTTTAGTAGCTTAATTCCATTGCTCGCCTGCTGTCAGTCCCGATCCCGCGAAGCAGTTCCATTATTACTGCGAATTCTGGCCCGAGCATTCGACTGCTTGTCCCACGTGTACATTGTACCATTATTATTGAGCTTGTCGTGAACAAGCTTGACTTTCGCTCCCTCTTTCTTATCTTTTTGGGCTGATTGCCAAAGTAACCTCCGTTTTTCAAGAGTTTCCTGTGAGTAATCATGGGATATACTGATCCCTGATCCTTTCAATTTTTTACACTGGTTGAATATAGCAATTTTTTCGTTGTAGTCATATAGCCTCATGATAATAGGTCTGTCTTTATCGGCCTTTTTTCGCCCAAGTCTATGGATTCGCTCTACGGACGACACAGTGACACCAAGACGTTGAGTGAATACGCTTTTTAGCACCTTATCCTGTATATCTTCTCGCGTTTCGTTCTCAGCTTCCGGAATACCGAATACAATCAAATTGTTCTGTCGGGCTTTATCTTCCATTGTAGTTATTCTTTGCTGTTGGTACTGGATAGTTCGCTCTAGGTTGCGAACGGTTTCTTCGAGGCCAAGGAGCCTCCCGCACTGTTCCGCCAGAGATTGAATTTTGCCCTCAATATTAGCAAGCCTGGCCTCCATTTGATTTTGGTTGTCTAAAATTTTTTGAAGGAGTTCCTGAGTGGTTGGGCCCGGATTTGTTTCAACATCACCAGAAAGTAACACTTCTAGATACGACCACAAAGAGCACAGAATTTCACAACACCTCAGTGGGAGCGGCAGCACAACAAGAAAAATGCAGTTAGAACGATAACTTGTTTTTGAGTAATAACTAACCTGCAAAGAGAGCCATGCGTGCGTGAGCGACATGGTCGCGAGCGTACTGCCGCCCCCACTGAAGTCCGGCGGGCTCGGCGACGGCTTTATATCCACGCTGCGGCTGGCTTCCGGCGTTGTCCCACTAGGCTGGTCCCACTGGGTGTTCCAAGTGACGTCATATGCTTGCAGACACGGCAGATCCGGAAAAGTTAGTAGTTCCAAGCTTGATAACGTTTGGTCGACGAAAAGCGGCATCAACTGCAAAGAGAGCCATGCGTGCGTGAGCGACATGGTCGCGAGCGTACTGCCGCCCCCACTGAAGTCCGGCGGGCTCGGCGACGGCTTTATATCCACGCTGCGGCTGGCTTCCGGCGTTGTCCCACTAGGCTGGTCCCACTGGGTGTTCCAAGTGACGTCATATGCTTGCAGACACGGCAGATCCGGAAAAGTTAGTAGTTCCAAGCTTGATAACGTTTGGTCGACGAAAAGCGGCATCAACTGCAAAGAGAGCCATGCGTGCGTGAGCGACATGGTCGCGAGCGTACTGCCGCCCCCACTCACTTTACCTCTGCAGGCTTGGATACCTGTTTTTTCCACTTTATAACTACCTTGTTACCTTTATAGATACCCTTTAAAAGATTAGTGACTACATGTTCTACGCCTAGTGTGTCCAGTATTCGTCACAATTACTCTTGAACCACGCTATCGTGCGCTCCCTTGATATCCAAAAATGCTAGCCACAGGGGCCTGTGTTCCTTTTCTGCTATTTTGATGCACTGCGTCAGTGAGAACAGATTGTCTTCTAACCTCCTGTGTTTCCGAAACCCATTCTGCAGTTCCCCCAGCACCCCTCATCCTCTATCCACGCCTGCAGTCTTTCCTTTATAATCTGCATCGCCAGCCTGTAGACCACTGATGTCACTGTTATAGGACGGTAGTTGTTTATGTCAGCTTTGTCCCCCTTTCCTTTATAGATCATGCTCATCCTGCTAAGTTTCCATCCATCGGGAACTTCACCATCGATTATTATTGGGCTCACTGCCTCTCTCAAAGCCTGCTTAGACTTCGGACCTAATGTCTTTATCAGCCTGATTGGATTGCCATCTGGGCCTGTTGATGTACTACTAGGAACCCTTTTCTCAGCCCTTTCCCACTCTTGTTTTGAAAATGGAGCCATTGCACCACTTGCTTCGTCTTTGTCTATTGTGGTTAATAAAGTACTTCTTTGTTGAAAATTTTTTGTGACCCTTGTTCTTATATATTCAATAGCTTCGTCCCCTTAGGCTGTAGCACCTTAGGCTGTAGTTATAAAACTCTGCTCTAGGCTCGTCTCATTTCCTAGGGAGTTTAGATGGTTCCAAAATTTCGCAGCTGCCTTTCTATCTTTTTTATGTACTTCTGCCAGCCACTGAGCTCCCTTCCTTCTAATCTTTTCATTGATCAGAAGAGATGCATCCCTTCTACAGCTCAGAAAGGTTGCCCATTTTCTTTCAACATCATCTGTCGGCTCACCCCGCTGGTTAGCATGTCTGTGTTCCCTAGAGGCTTCCTGACGTTTTGCTATGGCTCTCTTAACTTCCTCATCCCACCAACTTTCGGGTTTGTGTCTTCTTTTCCGGGGTGACTTTTCACGCGTCTTAGCAAGCTCTAGCTCAGAGTCTGATTAGATTCGTGTATGTCCACACTGCCTTATTATCCTCCGTGATTACTTTCTCAATTTGTTTAGTGGCTATTTCAATTTGCCTTCTGAATAAAAATTTCTCTGTAGTTGCTCACCTTGTCTCCTTCCCACTTTCACTGATCTTCCAAAACTTAGCTTGATACGTTTGTGATCGCTACCCAGACTTCTGGAGCCACCTTCATCTATGTGCATTCCCCTGAGCTTATCATACATCCTATGTGACATCAGTGCATAATCTATCGTCGACTGAAGCCTTTCTACCTTCCATGTTATTTGCCCTTCACACTTCTCGGTACTGTTGCAAATGATCAAATCAAGCCTTTCACACATATCCATGATCATTTTGCCTGTCGGGTCGGTATACCCATCTATATCTTCCATGTGCGCATTCATGTCTCCTAGTATAATTATCTCGCACTCTCTTCCTAACTCCTGAATGTCCTTTGATATACACTCCACCATTGCCTGGTTTTCCTCTCTGGCCTTTGCTCCCGTCCACAAGTACACGAAACCAAGGAGTGTCATTTGACCTGCCACTTTCCCTTTTAGCCATAAATGTTCCTTGCACTCCTGCTTGACCCTTTGCCAGTCTGTACTTTTACGAATGAAAGCGCCAATACCACCCCCCTTTCTGCTGCCTTCTGTTCTATTACAATATTCCCACGCGTAGTCTGGATTGTTCGGAGGTTGTTCCATGTCCCTGAGATGTGTTTCTACAAAACCGTATACCATCGGCCTCTCTTCCCTTAGCTGTTCTTCTATCTCTTCCCACTTCAGCCTGTTGCTACCACCCTGCATGATAATATACCCTGTCTGAATTGGCTCGGCGCTCGTGGCTACGTCTCTTTATGCCGCGGACTCTACCTATCTTAGATATTGGTGCCACTTTTGAATCGTATCTGTCCATACCACCTGCCGAAGAGTCTCCCTGGTTGTCTGCCTCGTTACTAGCTATCCTGCACCCCGAAGGGCTCGCTTGCCCCCCAAAAAAGCTACTGCGCGTCCTGCAAGTCGCCAACCCACCTCATGACCTAGCCGCCAATCGAAATGAATTCTGTCTCGTTGAAACCCCCCCCCCCACCTAGGCACCTCTCTGTTTATTTCCACCACCTCAAAGCCTTTCTCTCGACTCATCCGCCATATCTCTTGGTTTGCGTTGACCACCGCTCTTTGCAGGTTGCTATCAAGCACCGGTACCTCCGGTATCGTGCATATCACTACCTGTACCTTAGGAGAAGTGGCGCGCATGTCGTCGACGCCTTTCGCCGGTGTGGCTGCTAGTCCTGCTGCATCTTCATTTAGGACATCGTTTAAACCGCCTGAAATTATCACGAGGTTTTGTCTATCAGCGGTCGTTTTGAGCTTTGCGCTCGCTTGCCTCATGACTGCTTCAAGCTTGCGTCCTGGGAACGCCCCTACTGCAACCCTCATGTCACCTCTTACCCTCTCTTTGATGGCTTCTGTGCATCGATTTAAATTCGAGTCCCCGGCGATTATCACATGTTGTGACTGTTCAGCTGGAGCGTTCTGCACCTGGGGGCTACTTGCACCTGTGACGCCGGCTGCTTTGTTCCCTCCCTGCCCCGCCACTACCTCACTGAAGCTGGGCCTTGCGACAGTTGAACCGGCTAAACCTTTTTTTCCAAACTTGCTTGCTTTTCCTTCTCCACCGTTCTGGTTGCCGGTTCCCTACTGTTCTCTCGGTAGGTCGCTTCTTTGTTCAGCTTCGCTAGCGCTTCCTCGGCGGACTTCAGTCTTTCTCCCAGTGCCCTCGTTTTCTCTTGCTCTGTCGCCAACGCAGTCTCGAGCTCGGCGATTCTCATCAGCAGTTCACTCTGGACAACCATCATTTTCTCCATTTTTTCCTCGACCTCACATTGCCTACACTTCGCGTCAGCCTCTTCTCCACCCGCTTCTACGCTTGGGTCCACTTTCAAACCCACTCCACATCTTGAACACTTTACAGTCTTTTTAACCATGCCTTTCTGACACCAATTGTCCCTATACTCGATAATTACTAAACTCGAGCCCTGCACTACGAAAAAAAAAGTCTAAGCTCTACTACAAAAATTTGCGTGTTTAATGTACGCGCACCTTCCCCACGGGGTGGCAAAAAAACAACGAAAAAAATTCAAACCCACACACCCGCACTAACTAATAAATACCTGGTGACTGGCCCCCGAAAAAGCCGTACCATAAAATAAGTGCTACGAAGATTTCAACCGCTGCCTTATAATTATAAAGACAAGCTCACAACATGCAAAAACACTTATCTGCGCAGTCGATCTGGAACACTCAAAAAACACGTCCTTCCACCTTGACAGCCTGAACTGAACTCTCGGTGGCGGTGCGCCGACTGGTCGGCGCGCCGCCAGCGGGAGTTTTTGCCTCATCGCCGCCGCCGACGCGAACTGATCGGCGCGCCGCCGCCGCTGCCGCCGCCGCCGCCAACGTTTTTCATCGGCGCAATCGGCGCGCCATTTATGCACCATTACCGAATTTTCAGTGATTTGTCTTGTTCTTTTTCATCTTGATTTATAGCTTTGTTTCACATTTATGTAGCCAGTAAAAAACAGGCTTCTTAGTTATCATCATCCAGCTTTAGAGACCGAGAGTACCACTATGAACAGCGGCACAAGTTCGGCGGCCGCTGCATGAAATGACATATTGGACAAATTGACAAAAAATAAATGTAACAGTTACAGTAATGCATAGACGCTGCCATCTTAGACTTAAAATCAATTTTTGCTGGTTTTTTATATCCTAATTAGCAATGATTTTGGTCATACAACGTTGAATGTACTGGCCCAACGTGTTGATGCGTGCGAGTTCACCGTAGCACTATTAGAATATTCATATGGATGCAAAACGGCATCATAATCAGCCCAAGATGGCAGCCTATGATCGTGCCCGAAACAGGGCGTATGCACAGAAGAAATGAAATAATCACAGTGCAGCACGAATGCAGCGCGTTAGGTAAAGAACTACACAAAGCCCCGAAGGATGAAATCTAAAGGGAAAAGTTTAATGGAGATTAGAAGCGTCGAGGCATAACACATGCTCAAACCTACTCAGGGTATATCATCACCTGTCCGTGGTGTTAAAGTTGATAATTTTTGAGGATGACCACTCATATGCAGCGTCTCAACATGCTGCAGAAAATATTTGACGCCTTTTAATTCAGGCATCAGATATCCGGGATGAAGATGCCAAGGCATTAAGATGGCAAGCGAGAGAAAGAAAGGCTAGTGGATTAACCAGATCTTGGCATCCGGTTTGCTGCCCAGCACTGGGGGTGGAGAAATAGGGGCAAGAAAGGGGTTGTAGAGAGACAGAAAAGAAAACGCATGTGCACTTAGGAGTAGGATGGCAAACTTAACAGAGGATTTATTACATTCTGTACAGACAGGGCGAGAGATCTCTTGCGAATGAGCTGGGTGGCTCGCTATAAAGTGTGCGTTTTAACTAAATCAGGGAATGGGTCCAGAATGCGCTGTTGAATCACGGGGGACACACACCATTTCTGACGGTGCCGCTCACAGTCGCTCAAGTCAACGTCTTTGATTGAGCATGGCCACCACACTGCACCTGTGACACCAAGAAACCACTGTGGTCGTCACGTCGAACGTCTTATGGTGTCGGAATGCCACCTCACTTCCCGGCTAAGATGGACAAAACACGGTGGACAGCAGGCTGGCAGCCCTTCGGTGACTTGTTTGATGAACAAAGAACGCCGCTCTCCTCCGTCGGCCCAGGCGCCGCGTGTAACAACGCTATATAAGTGGTGAGCAGAGGCGTAATAAGCTTGTCTGAGGCCACCAGTTATAAAAAGAACAAAATAAAATTTTAAAAACTTGCCAGCAAAAAGTTTACAAAAGACGGCTGAATTCGCCAATAATGCGGAGACAGACACTTGAGCGACATGTCATATATGACGTAGTCCAGCAAACATGTTTTCATCACGTAACTTGAACGGTCCTACTAGCACTGTGAAAAATGAATAATAATTCTTGTGGACAGTGGTGATGTACTTCTGTTGCGAAGATAATGCTCAGAATTAACCAAATAAATTTTAACTTTACATTCAGGTTGTAGCGAGAGAGGAAGACGGGACGGCGGCCAACGTGGTCGTGTCGTTCTCTCGCCACTTTATTCTACGCCTCAAGCGGAGCCGCGTGGCTTTCCACGTCCGACACACCAAGTGCCTAGCTTGTTCTAATCCTCGCGCCGCTCGAGCTAGCATCAGCTGCACGAGAGGCGCGGCGCGGTGATGAAAAAATGATGATGGTGATGATGGCACCACAGGGCTCCCCCCCCCCCCTAGCGCTTTGCGCGATTTGAAGGCATATGAAAAAAAGAAAGATAGTGACAAAAGCTATATACATGAACGACAATCCATAAAGTGTTCATTTGGAAAGTCCAGGTTGTCAACGTTGATGGGCCATCGGTAAGCAGCGGGTCTCTGGCGGGCGACACTGGGAATTGCGCAGCGGACGATGGTGGCTACGCAGGCACCCTGTTGGAAGGAGCGGGCGAGGGTCGTGATGAAGGGACACTTTTGTCGATAGCGAGTACCAACGACAAGGTGAAAAATGGTCAAGGGCCGAGAACACACACGGGCCGTTTCGGTGCGGTCGATTGTCGCGCGCACTCGGACACTGATTCTTAAAAGATGGACTGTAGCATGAGCGTAGTACGACCAGTCCAGAAGGTCTAGTGTTACTTCCTCGTTGGAGCTGGTAAGGACGTCGACAGGGAGTGCGATCAACCCTGGTAGTGTGTTTACCGTACTGGTACCGTCGCTTCCGGTGGCACATTACCGGCTGCGGCGGCCACCTGGTCGGCCGAGTAGGGTGCATACAAGTTGGAAACGGTGCGCTTTGGACCGATGAAGTGCCACCTGGTTTACAGTGATGACGAGCCGGCTCAGAGGGCACTGATAGATTGCTTTTTCCGACCTTTGACGACGTGTAACGCGTAGGCGTACGCCGATGAGTCGTCGCGTTGTTCGAGCTAAAACCGACGTTTAGTGAAGCGAGATCGAGCGGCGGGTATGTGGCGTCACAGTTGTCATGGGCCGTCGATGGCGTTAAAATGCTCAAGCACGCGTACGTAGTGGTAGGCGGATGGTTTAACTGCGCATCTGTTGGGGCATGCACGGTGTGCTCCACCTGTGGTGAGCCAGGCGTGCGGCCCTCGGGATTTCCTGACATCGTCACAGCACCATGCACGTTCAGCCGTGCATGCTCAGGGGCTTGAACTTCTGTGGGATACATCGAGGATGATGTTAGTAGGTGCTGGCAGTCCGCGAAGTTTTGCGCAGCAGGCACCGGTGTGCAAGGGAAACTGATAGCGTGCAGTGTCACAGCGGGCTCTGGGTCCATAGTGAGAGTGGTGTCGCGGGCCTCCACTGGTGTCGGGACAGGCGGGGAGTCTGCAGGAAGGTCAGCTGGCCCAGCTGAGGTCGTCGAATCGCCCTGGACAGACAGTTCAGCCGACGAAGTCTCTGCAGCGAATGCGACGGTGCACGGGGCAGCGGCCGGTTTCGAATCTATGTGGCCAGTTGCCGGCAAGGGAATGGTCTGGACTGGCTGTGGGCCGAGAGGCGTCCTGGAAGGTGATGAGCCAGGTGCAGTTGTGTCATTTTTGGGAGGAGGAGCATGTTTAAGGCCGTAAAGCTTGAGCACAGCATCTCGCAAGTGATCGTACGGGCGAGGGCTCCAGAAGAAGTATGTGAGGTGGCGTTTGAGGTCATGTGGAAGATGGTATTCCAATACCTCGTACATGAGCTCTTGGATCCAGATGCCGTTATGATACAAGGCCGCCGCAAACTCCTCGAACCATGACTCTAGGCGAGAGGTCCGGAACGGGGGCAGTGGCGGGTCGAATTGAGGCTGCCAGGTTTGTGCTGACTGGAGCATGGCCGCGTAGCTCGGTGGCAGTAGTGCAGCGCCGGTCGCTTGTTCGTGTGTCCGTGGTCACCAATGTAGCGAGAGACGAAGACGGGACGGCGGCCAACGTGGTCGTGTCGTTCTCTTGCCACTTTATTCTACGCCTCAAGCGGAGCCGCGTGGCTTTCCACGTCCGACACACCAAGTGCCTAGCTTGTTCTAATCCTCGCGCCGCTCGAGCTAGCATCAACTGCACGAGAGGCGCGGCGCGGTGATCAAGAAATGATGATGGTGATGATGGCACCACAAGGTATTGATAAAAAAGTTAGTCAAGTTAGATAGCTCCTTAAGTGGCTAAGTAATAAACTACTTCACCATACTTTATGGTGAAGTAATTTGCAAATAAATAATGCCACCTCTGCTTAATTGATATTCAATGACGTGACTGCAATCAACGGTGTGTCGTCACTATAAAACTGGAACGTTATCTGCGGACACGAGCGGGCGAATGCAGCGGAGAACGAATATGTCATGTAGTAAAAGCAATGTGATGTCGCACATATTTGCCTGTACAACTCCATGCCCTTTTGCTTGTTCGTGATGTATTCGAAGGAGCTAGCCAAGTCTTGTGTAGAAGTCAAGCAGAGTAGCCGGGGCTGATAAGAGGAACGTTTATATACACTATTTACACACTAAAGTTAGCTATATCTTGATGGTAGCATTATGGAAGCGTGATGGGAGCTTCTCAGTGATGGTTCAGAGCGTCTCGGTGCTCACGCTTTACGACCTGGTCTTCCTAAAATTATCTGCAGGAAAAAACAGTGGACAGTTTGCAATAATCTGCTAGGCAGATTTTCTGTAAGGCTAGTTTTTCAACCAAGAACTCACGTTCACAAGCTGCTTTTCTCGCTCATTTCGTTTTTGCGATTCCTTTTTTTTTTTGAGATCTTGTTGTGCTCGCGTGCCTTCGCTGGAATTTCGAGAGGTGACATTTTGTTGTACTCGTGTGCTCCAAATGAGAAATAAAAGCAGTCTGTGAACGAGAGTTTTTGGTTGAAAAACAAACCTTACAGGAAAGCCGCCTTGCAGATCACTGTAAACTGACAGACTGCATGTCAATTCAGTTCAGGGCAGTCCGAACAAATTGTCGTCTTCATCTCCATCTGCCAAATGGGGGGGGGGGGGGCTATAAGAAGGTGCCTAATTTCTGCAGCCCAGCAGGGAGCGCAGGGAGCAGCGAATAAGGATTAAAAAAACGAGAGAGGGAGAAAGAGAGAGAAAGTCAAACACTGCCTTCTTTTCAACCAAGGAAAGAGAGAAGGTGCACGTTCAGTTCGTCACACGGCGAGAAAGAAACATAACGTACGTCACAGTGCAATAAAACGCACAACACATCACAGTGCAATAACATTGCATCGCATGTGCAGAATAGGGTCTGCAGAGCCAGGTTGGCAAGGGCTTGCGAGAATGGAAGACTTGCAAGCACCACAGAGTGTGGGAAACATACGTGACGAGGGATCCCAAGCTTTCGGCTAATTGTTCCGCGCGTCTCTTGGCACGTTGAACAAATCAAGCAGCCTCGATTTCAAACAGCTCTTCCTAGGCCATCAGTCAGTCAGGCGTGTCCAAAGAGTTTTTGACGAGGGGAGCCAACAGCCCTAAAAAATTCGAAGTATGACTTTCGTGTTGTCGCTGCTTTTGGCGCACCTAGAGAGCGTTTATCCGGAACAAATCAGGGTAGGCTTAGCTGCAATCGTCCCCCGCGTCCAAGCGGCGCGCAGCCAGGGAGCCTGGTCTTAACATCTTCTACAGACACACGCACATAAGCACGCACAGTTTCACTCCGAGAGGGAATTGGTAGTGGTCGCAATGACGTACCTAACGTGCATCTACTATAAAAAGGCGTGCAGTGTATGCGATAGCTTTTTTTTTAAGTCTTGTAATTCTAGTACATTTTCATTATATAGCCGAGGTATGAGGCGGTTGTTACTCGCATACTACAAATATTTATTCGCCGCGCATGACTTCTGGAAATGATACTCCAAAAAAAAGGAAATCACTCCAATACTTTTTAAACTAAGTTCGCACGTGGGAGTACTTGTTCTCTGTCTGTGCGTTTCCATGGTTCATGAGTGTTAAGCTCCGCTGCTGCTTCTATAGAATGGTGTACGATAAGCCATATCAACGCAGTGACAGGATTTCCTACAGACTACCAAGCATTCTATCACCAGGAGTTTTCCCTCCGGCATAATTTGATTGAAAGAAGCGACATAATTTTGCTGAAAACCCGGTTTATTCAATGGGGCCCGGTGCACGGATGTTCAAAATTGCAACTCTTGATCATCGCGAGCGCGAATACGGCAAGTGAAAGCCTCTATGCTGTTGTCTGTACAGCCGGTGTAACGAAACCCTCCAGTCGTGAGGGTGTTCGGCTAAACCATGCACTTTGCCCATTGCTATTTTTTATCATGGCGTTTGTCTATTAACTGAGTGGTGCTATGTGGAGCACGCGGCAGTAGTGCCGATGTGCTATTTGGTGCTGGTACAAAAAGAAAACTAGTTTGGATCGCTTTTTCAATGAGTCCTTCAATTAAACCTATGCTAGGGGGCTGCATAGAAGACTATACGCCTGACACACTTGTAAAAGTAAAGCACATTATTAGAGACCACTTCTGCTAATTGAAAGGACTTGTAGACCATCACGATCTAGACTTTGGTGCTCTGCAGAAAACCCGGTTTATTCACTGGGGCCTGGTGCACAGATGTTCCAAATGGCAACCCTTGATCATCGCGAGCGCGAAGACGGCAAGTGAAAGCATCTATGCTGTTGTCTGTACGGTCGGTGTAACGAAACCATATATAAAAATATTTTGCTTTGGACTCACTTGGACTGAGACTAACGACATTTCTCTCTATTTAAACTCACTCAGACTCAGACTCACCGATGTTTTTTTAAGCCGGATCCGCTAATACTTTCCTCAAATATACCCACTCATACTCAGACTGATCAAAACGTTCCTCCAGCGGACTCACTCGGACTCATGGACTCGCCAAATGTCTCTAAAACGGACGCACTTGGACTGAATATGAGCGATATTCGACTTGGTCCGGCTCACACAATAAACGTCGAATTAGCACCATTGAAAAACACATGTGCAAGAATTGCAATTGCCAAGCAACCTATATATATATATATATATATATATATATATATATATATGGGATATGGCACAACGGGAGCGTTGTCAACAAGGATAAATATATTTATTTCCCAACAGTTTCGCGAGGAGTCCTTCCTTCATCAGGGGATGAGTTATACTAACACGAACTTCCCAACTTCGTTGCTGCCGCGTCCCTCTCGCCTGGAAGATGTTTGCGAGAGTGAGAGAGAACTAAAAAAAAAGTAAGTAAGAAAAAAAGCAGAAAAGAGAAGAAAAAAGACGAAAAGAATAAAAAAGAAAAAGAAAAAAAGAAAGTACAAAAAAGAAACTAAAAAAGACGAAGAACCACTGTCAACACTGAGAACAAAACCAAATGTCTATGTACGTCCACATCTGGTTCCTATCCAGTGCTGGTCAGTTCTCGGCGTGTGTCGGGCCACCCAAGATTGTTGCCGCGGTGGCGGGACGGGTTCGTGACGGCGTGGGTAAGGAAAGGGTTTCCCCTTAATGGGTCGGTCAGCTCTCTTTCATCTTCGTCTGCTTCCCTTCAATGGTCATCAAGTGGTAGGCGAACAGAACCACTTTGTATGCGGATGTACACGGACATTTGGTTTTGTTCTCAGTGTTGACAGTAGTTCTTCCTCTTTTTTACTTTCTTTTTTTTACTTTTTTTCTTTTTTTTCTTTTTTTTCTTTTATTCTTTTTGTGTTTTTTCTCCTCTTTCTTTCTTACTTTCTTTCTTTTTTTAGTTCTCTCTCACTCTCGCAAACATCTTCTAAGGCGAGAGGGACGCGGCAGCAACAAAGTTTGGAAGTTCATGTTAGTACAACTCATCCCCTGATGAAGGAAGGACCCCTCCCGAGACCGTTGGGAAATAAATATATTTATCTTTGTTGACAACGCTCCCGTTGTGCCATATCCCATACCTACAAGAAGACTAACTGGCCCATTGAATTATTACTCCGACTATATATATATATATATATATATATATATATATATATATATATATAGTAGCTTTCAACATACAAAAACAAGTTATTTCTACTGCCTCTAAATATTAATATTAAAGAGAAACTTAACATTACATGCGATTTCCGCGACAGTCACATGCGCGCTGATAGCACTAAATAGAATATGTACCATATGAGTTGGCTGCTGTGAATACCTGCGCTATTTTGAAATTTGGTGATACTATGCTGGTGAATACAATCGCCCACGCTTGTAATTCAGTCATTAAGCGGAATGCTGTAATATAAAATTTTTGTCAGCAGAAAATCTGAGAACCATGACTTGACAGGGTCGCGTTCTTTAAAAAGTCTGTTACCTGTCCCGCGTTTCGTATCAGGTAAGGTGCATTCATGGTTCATTATTCATCCAGTCTTCCTGCAAAACAATGCAAGAAAATTTTGTCTTCAATGAAAGGACCTGTGGTTAGTGCACATGTACGTGTTATCCTTCATAAGCTGAGTCTTTCGACAATAACTCATCAGTTGCAATACAGCGCCTGCGTTTGCGTCTTTTTAGGTGGCCATGATTGTGTTGTATTGTATGCTGCTTCCTCAAAAGGAAAATAATGACTAGGTCGTTAGCTACCTGCTGCAACAAATAAAAAACAAGATGCAACTTTTTTTTCTTTCAGCAGTCCTCTTTTTGCCCCCACGCCCCGCACACACACGCACACCAGAGCTATAAGAGTCCAAGAAGGAAGAGGGGCTGTTTACGGTTGCGCAAGTGTCATTGCTTCTCTAAATCTTTCGGTGTGAGGGGGTTTATTGGAGCAGCGAGGATATAATGCACGACAGGAATCAAAGGTAAACATTCGACATAAGCCTGTCTGTTTTGGATAGAAACTGAAGGAATGAGAACTCCAACCAAAATATATTTAAGGAAAAAAAAACCAGATGTTTCGAAGCTGGTCCGGCTTCTTCCTCAGGGGTGAGAGATTGGCTTCAAAACGTCGTTTTTTTAATATGTTTTGGTTGGACTTTTCTCATTACTTCAATGTATGAATAGAAGTGGGGATGGTGGTAAAGGAAAGGATTGCCTCAGTGGCTTTCGCAATACTTCATTAGGCAAAATATTTTCTCTTTTCATCTTGCTGTGTAATCTCCTATAGCCTTCTCATGACTCTCGGTTAAGCTTTGTTTTGTGCTCAAGCTCAGGGTAAGGTGAGTTTCCGCGAACCTTACCTGCCTTCCAAACCAGTTACTGCATGCAAGCTTCCCTTGAATGGATGAATCTGTGGTTGAAGAAAAGGAAAAAGACGCTATCTTTACTGGCGAGAGCAGGGCTCAGTGGATTGAAGGGAGGGGGGGGGGGAGTGGAGAAAAGAGTTTAGAAGTAAGAATGAGAAGAAGGTTTGGAAGAACGTGACGGCCATGGCTGCCAGAGCAGAAAGAGAATAGGGGCCGTTGGCAGGGCAGTCCGAGTCGCACGACTTGAAAATGTGGGGCTGCAACCACGTACGCACATATCTATGGCTATTCCCACAAGAAAAAAATGTCCTAGATCACCTTTCTTGGGCAAAAATAAAAAAAAACTAGCTAAACGAGAAAACTAAAATAAATAAACAACCGATAATCCAACCAGCGATTGTCACCACAGCTGCGGAAGGAAGGAAAAACGTAATCCGTGACCTCGGCACTAGCCGCTACACAAAGACATTTATTCGCAGAACACTGTGTATAAGAAAAGACACAGGAAACACGACACCAATGGCACTGCAACGACGCCGCATGTCGACAAAACTTGAGCGCAGGGACAGCGAACAGAGCACATTGGGAGAACACTACGACACTACTCGCGACATGTTCGCCCCATACCAATCCCGAAGGCACGGTGTAGAGCTCGTTGCGATTTGTAGTCTTTCTGCATTCCTTGAAGAGCACAAAGAGCGCAAAAGGTTGGGTACGAGAAACTGCAACGTGGAAAACGACCTTGCCATCAAGCCTTTTGCAGTGTGGACTGGAAAAACGCAATGATGGGTAAGGGACGACAAGAAGTTCTTACGCGCTTCAAAGATGACTATGAATGGAAAAGTGTTTAAATGGGAATGAAAAAAATATCTACAAAAACACAGGCGTTGCTATGTTGTGTCAGTGCAACAGAACTGCAGGCATGTTGGAAAAAGATGGCAGCAATATCTCATAAAGAGACTCGAGAATTAAAAGCCTCTCTGATTGCCGAGAAGTAACAGAATTCTTCGACCACGTTTCAGCTTGAATAAATTTATTTCCGCGAGTGATGAAGGATCACGTACGGCATGAACGGTGCGTTTCTGCCTCCTTCCTTCTTGAAATATGGCCGCGAGAATTTTCATTGTACCCTAAATTACACAGCCGCTTTTTAATTGGTAGCAAAAGATATGACAAAAGCCCATGGTCTGTGTCATCGTACATTTTACCAAAACTTGAAATCCAGCCAGATGGCGCATTGCTATCGGGAAATTTTTAGCGCAAACTAATGCTTCCTCAAGACGTTCACAAGCACCCATCCTGTCTCTCTCGTTCTTCTTAACGTCTTGTTTAGTGCTCACAACTTTCCAAATTGCCACATTTATTCAAGAAAAAACTTAAGTGGCATTAGAGGGCACAAGCAGTTCAACGCAATAGAGAGAGAGAGAGAACGGGTGCTCGATTGCTCAAGAATCGTGCTTCTTTCTCGTCTTTGAAGCCACAATAATAATGAATCTGGAGCTTAGCACTTCTTCTCCGTTGATTAGGTACATAATCATAGATCAAGCTCAGTGTAGATTCCGATGTCACGTAATAAAGGTGACCTGGAGTGGCACATGTGTCACAACAAGCTGCAGAACCCAATTCCATCCCTTCGTACCGTCATGCTCGTTTAATACAAACGTTTGTAGATTGAATTACAGAAACAACATTAAAAGACCGAGAAATATTTGATTCCTCCGTTGGTTAGTAACGCACTTTGTTATGTATTCTGTTCTCTGGGAGCGGATCACGTGATGAATTAACATAATGTGCTTTTTCTATTTCACCACAGTCAGCGAACGGTGTACTCTACAAACACATCACCTACATTAAACTTCGTGCCAGCACAACGCATACAATCCTCAATTACATCGCAAAAAAATACGGGTTTTCACGGAAAGAATTTTCTAATGCTTCGTTATATATTCAAACGTCAAATTTAAAAATAGCACCACCATGAACGGGGTTAACTGCATGGCCGAATTTCACTGCAAAAAGCCCTTGAATAACTGCGCCTTCCAGGTATGCAATATGCATTGCATGAGGTTTTAGATGTGTAGGGACATCATTAGTTCAGTTACATTGTTTTAGCGTAGAATTAGCTGTTTAGTCACGTTTATTATGCTTTTTAACGGTAATATTTCACCTCAACGGTCATTTATAGATAGTCATTCGATTTCCACATCCTTAAATGAGAGTTATGAATAGTTGATATCGAAGTATTTTTAAATATATATGACCGGTGTTTATCAAAGGACCTAGATTGAGTTCCGAAGAGGGAGAGATATGAACAGTTTTATCATTTGAAAAATAAAGTTTTCGGCTTTACAAGCCGGAACGTCAATACGACAACAAGGCATGGTATAGTAGGAGGTTTTAAATATTCGGAACCATGGGTCGGCAAAATAAATGGAGCCTACATAGACTCGCTCAGTAAATGTGCTTTTATCTTAGGGCTCGATATAGGGCCCAGAGTATAGCCGGTATTTTGGTCACATATAAGTGACCAAAAATATTTTTCTCTGCAAAACATTTTCGCAATAGACCGCTTTCAACGGAGTAAATCATCCCGACATTTTTCGGATACACCTGAGGTAGCTGCCAAAACACCTTGGACGTTTGGCGTGGAATGACCGATCAAACTTTACGTCAATACCTATCACTTTTCGTCTCCACTGACTCTCTCTAAGTTCGCGTTCTTCCTTTCTTGACATTCAATTTCACAGTATTTAACAAATACACATTATATTGGTTCTATAGGAGAAAATAGCTTGTGGTATACGCATCTTAAATAAAACTTGGCCGTGCGCTTACACCCCATCTCACTGTTTTGTAGCCCCGCCACGGTGGTCTAGTGGCTAAGATACTCGGCTGTTGACCCGCAGGTACGCGGGTTCGATTCCCGGCTGCGGCGGCTGCATTTCCGATGGAGGCGGAAATGTTAGAGGCCCGTGTACTCAGATTTGGGTGCACGTTAAAGAAACCCAGGTGGTCAAAATTTCCGGAGCCCTCCACTACGGCGTCTCTCATAATGAAATAGTGGTTTTGGGACGTTAAACCCCACAAATGAATCAAATCACTGTTTTGTATCAATCATTTCACCGTTCTCATCTTATTTACCTTATTGCCACGTGGTTGCGACGGCAAAGAATATGGTACTTGGGTTGCTCAAGGCGACACTTTTTTATTTCGTGAACATGTGCCCAGAAAAGCACAAAGTACTAGAAATTCACGCTTTACGCAGATAGCGGTGATCAGAGCATATGTCGTCGGTAATATGGTTTGCGTGAAGGTGCGTCGCCATATATACCCGTGGCATCAAACATCATCCATATTGTAGGTGTATCAAGCTTATCAGAAGATTCTAAAATAATCTAGAATTTTCGCAGACTGCCAAGCGTGCTTTGCGGAAGGCAATTGGTTAATATGAGGTGTTTAACGTTTCAAAACCACCATATGATTATGAGAGATGCCGAAGTGGAGGACTCCAGAAATTATGACAACCTGGGGTTCTTTAACATGCACCCAAATATGAACACATGGGCCCACAGCATTTTCGCCTCTATCGAAAATGCAGCCGCCACCGGCGTGATTCGATCGCGCGACCTGCGGGTCAGCAGCCGAGTACCTTAGCTACTGAACCACAATGGCGGTGTCTTTGCGCAAGACAGTGTCATAAAAATACAAGCGAAGTGGCAGTATAGTAATGTTGCGATAAAATTTCAGCAGATGCGACAGGCTCCAATGTGGATGCTATTTTCACACAGAACCGTCAGCGGGTAGCCACGCGTTGGTAGGTGGATTGACGTCTTTGGATATTTCTACATAAAACATACAGCGTAACGACAGCACTCACGTTGACTGTAAGTTTTAGCGAAACGAGGTGCATGCTTCGGTTGGTTGATATGCATATTATTAAGAAGCTGTTGTGTATTCCTCAAAGGTCGAGAATATCAATGGTCGAGCGAACCTTCACTATCACGTGCTGGATGAAAGGAATATGTATTGTTTACAGCCAGCCTATAGACCACAACTAACGGTGTGGGCCGACATCACTCCTGTAAGTCTATATATTTAGGGTTGTATCCGTTACAGTGAAAGGTAACTAAATACGTTACTCGTTACTCTAGTAAAAAAAGGAACGTTTCACGGCTCCACGTTCTATATATACATTAAAAAGTATGTATTTATAAAAGGTATTACCATAACCGTAACCGAAAAAAACATAACGAATGTTACCTCTGCCGTAGCTCCGGAATCATCAGTTTTAATCATTGTGTCTTTGCTGCAGAAACCCACAATGAGAATTTTTAAATCTCAAATTTATGTTTCACACATTCTAACCCAAGCAAGGAGTATATACAATGTTCAATTGACGAGAATTATTTGTACAAATGTGCTGAAGCTTAGCAATGTTATATAGAGGCTTAATGACGCCTGGCCATGTGATGACTTCTGACTCTGCAGTGACACTGGGTGAAAGCAATTTTTTTTCCATTGCAGCATTATACAGAAAGTGAGGTTCAATAATCTACGGTATTCACAAAGAAGCTATCACTGAACTCTCAAGAAAGTTACAGCAATTGGCCTTTTCTTGATCCTTCAGCACCTTTAATAAAGCATGTCAAAATCGTTACTGGTGGTTCCAGCCACAGAAATGGCCCGCCGCGCGCCAGTAGGCAACCACGGAGGCCTACATTGGTGCCTTTTTTATTGGGGAGCGGGGGGGGGGGGTATTGGAAGATGTCGTGAGGAGGAGGGGGGCACTTGCAAGTTTGTGACACCCACCAGATGTGGCTTGCAGACGCGTAAGTCTAGAAAAATCCCGAAGGGGCACACACATCTTGCAATAGCAGCCATTTTGTTTTATTCTTTTGCAGGTTTTATTTTGTTTATATAAGATTTAAAATCATGCCTAGAAATCAAATTGACAAACGAACGTAGGTTCCCAGCCCTCGTAATTGCATTCTTCTATTGAGTCTTTTCCGGAACCAGTCGAGAGTGGCAGTTGCGATTTCAATTGTCTCACACACCTGATGAGAATTGAGCACGGGTACACGCTACAGAAAAAGCATTAAAAAGTTGAATGTTTTATAGATCCTTTTCAAGCATTCTTATTTGTGACGTTTTTAAGACAAATTTGATGGGGCCACTTGCAAGGGGTGTCCCCCTCCCCTGACCGAGCACAAAGGGGTCGGGGAGTCAACGTTCTCTGCAGGCGTGGTCAACGGGCGTTCAGGTCATAACCAGTATGGACTGGGCATCTGAGAAAATATTGCATTTGCTCTCATCTTCACATATGGCCATCGATAGGTTATTGTCTTGGGGGTAAGGAAACCCTTCTTTCAACTTGCATCATGGCTGAGGGAGGGGGTCGTGTTGCTGTCGCTAGAGTGGGTAGCAAGTGCTGGTGTGGCTTGAAAGAGTCAAGTGCCCCTTTTGCACCACGCTTATGTTTGCACTTCATTCATTGAACACAACGGTGAGGACTAGTTGACTAAATGCGCAGATTTGTTTTCTTCCGCATCTTATACCGCTACATAAAACATTCTCACATTGTGAAAAGTAGGTATTTCGATTCGTTTGAAGGAAAGTAACATTCAAGGCATGACAGATGCTCAAAATAGCGGTTTCCTGCAATCGCAATAAGAAAACTCGTAGCAGAGGTGCTTCTTTTTTCGTGCAGCGTACAATGTAAAAGTGAGATCCAATTCGGAAAAAGCGAACAAAGTGAAGTGCATCGGTGCTTGCTCAATGTTCAATGAAAGAAGGTTTCATGAAGTATGACGTAGCCAACAACAGCAACAAACTGCTGCATATTAAATTAAAAAAACAAGCAAAGTGCTGCACATTCGTGGTAGAACATGGACATAGATTGAAATACGCGTTTTTTTATTATGAAAGCGAAATAAAAACTGTTTTACAAAACGCTCTGCATTCATCGTGATGTCGACACTTCTGTGTAGTGTCATTAGTGCTATTTGGATGAAAATTCCTGAATTTCAACTAATTCAGTAACCTCTGGCAGAACCTTTTGAATTTTTAGTTTCGGTTTCCGCGCTGCCGATGAAAATTGGCCGCGCGCCGCCACCGATAAATTAACCGGCGTGTGCCGACAACGCCGCCGCCGCCGACTCTGAACGATCCCCATGCCGGCGCCGGTCGAAATCACCTTGGCGCACACCTCTACTCGTCACACGGCGCCAGGACAGCTTCTGGTTTGGTGGCGCTGGCGGCGCAACAAGCTTCCGCTAGCAGACGAAAACACGTAGTCGTCGTGGCAAGACGCCGTGGTGGCCGTTCTGCAAGAGCTTTGCCAACAGTATATTATCAAGGTTTGTTGCGCTGCCGCAGAAACTTAATACTGTGTAATGTTAAGTGGTGTAAGGCAAACACAGTAAAATTATGGTTTTCTAAACTGCCCACAATAAACAATGCTTGATGTATATAGCATGGCATACGAGTTCTCGGTTAGTTGCTAGTTAGTGTAAGTTCGCAATAGATTTTTAGACGCGAAAACCCCAATTACAGTGTCTGGCATCCTTTTTTGTTGCTGTGTTTTTCGGGCTTGAAAATAAATTACAACTATGTGGCGTAATCTCGTGGCTTTTGTCTGGTTATGTAGTCAGCTTTTTTTATTTTCATGTCAGTCACATTCTTTAGCAACTTAGACCGTCGAAAAGCTACGCGCGCGGCCATTTTTTTAGTATGTCTTCCCTCTGCTTCTTATGGAGTTCCTCTAATGAAACCTTTTAACACAGCTGCAGCCAAAGCTTCGAGCAGAGACCACACTTTGGGGTATCGGTGAGCACTTCGTAGTCATTACTCACGAGTCTGCCTGTTGACGCATTGGGACAACATGAACACACTTGTAGCTTTTCTATGTGTTCCAGAAGTTCGGCCCATAGGGTGATGGTATCTGCATTGCCAGCTGACTTGGCTAAGCGATTGTGATGGGTGCTAATAGTGACTGTAATGTCTTCTGCGACGAAAACGCATTTCTCCCCAAACAGCGCTTTTTTTCTTTGAGCCTTAGAAACACCACAAGACATCTTGTCTCGCCATCCTCAACAACTTTCAGCCAGCATGCAAACAGACGTTTTCTATGTCTTTAAGCGAAATGACGCCATTAGTTGACGGCATGTCGGGACTTATTTCACTGTCTTCGAGCTCAGTTCTCGGATATAGTCTATTCTTTTTCGCCGATAATAATCTTGAAAATACGCCACTCCTATCGGGCAGCTTTCACTTCTTCGTCGCGGGCCCCGCAACAAAAATAAGCGGGCAAGGTAAGCGGGCAAATTCGAGAATATTCGTGGAACGCATCTTTCGAGGAGGTCCCACTTTCCTCTTGCGATTTGTACCTTCTTACCATATGACGTGAGTGAAAGTCTTCAGGATGTCCTTCTCATGAAAAAAAGCATATCAAACACACGTGAGGTGCTGGGCAGTTTCTTATTCGCACGAGGAACAGCGTGGTCCCATACCTCTCGCTGCTTAGGTACACGTGGGTACAAAAGAAATGTTGTGGTGTCTCTTATTTCCTGTAGCTACTCCACAGCCGAGAACGCAACATCTGGGCATGATGAAAACACGCAACACATACAAAGCAGAACAGGGCGCGCTGAAGCATTAAACTGTTCACGCACAAAGAAGCCTCCACGGATAGAGACGCACTGCAACATGCAGAGCCAACGGAGGTCACGGGAGTGACATGAGCGAGCATGCAGTGAGTGAATCCGAATGTGACAGCAGCGCCACGTTGGTTGCTGGCAGCGGCGGCGCCGTGCAACATCGCTCAGTTTTGCAACTTACCTAGTTCTAAAAACGTTGGTGCCAGCTAAGCGTTTTTCATCTGCTGCCCATAGGGACGCGTTAGTCGAGAGTTGTTCAAGACCTGCAACTGTGTACCACTGTTTTGGAGGCTATGCAAAGTGTTACGTTGTTGCACCGTCCGCCACAAGTGACGCTAGCAACCGAGAACAATTTCAAATTGAAGGAGGGAAAGAATGTGCAGCTGTTTTTTTTCTCATGCGGCAGGCATCTTCCTAGAGGAGGCGTTGGTACAGTGTACTATAAGGGGGCAGTGGAGTGAACGAGGCGGCCACGCCTAATCTCAGCTGATTCTCCGGCCAACGCCTCCTCTATGAAGATGTCTGCCGCATGAGAAAAAAAACAGATGCCACACTCTTTCCCTTCTTCAATTTGAAAATGTTCTCGGTCGCTAGCGTCACCTGTGGCGGACAAGGCAACAACGCAACACTTTGCATAGCCTCCAAAAAAGTAGTGCACAGTTGCAGGTCTCGAACAACTCTCGACTGACGCGCCTCTATGGGCCACAGATGAAAAACGCTTAGCTGGTACCGCCCGTTGCCGTGATAATAGTGTCAGTCGCGAGCTCCACCGCGCGGAGCTTGTTTAAAACTGAAGGCAGGCCAACTCTGCTGGGAGCGCAACCCATCCCTCAGGCATCTTTCTAGAGGAGGCGTTGCTCTGGCAGATGACAGTAGCAGCGGCGCTGTAGTCCCATGGTACTTAGATAAAGTGAGCTAGAATAGGCTAGTGGGCTCACTCTCCGGCCGTTGCCATGTATTGCGGTGACGCCGCCAATGTAAAACCAACGCCCCCTCTAGAAAATGCCTGCCGCATGAGAAGAAAACCGGCTGCCACACCTTTTCCCTCCTTTATTTTAGAATGTTCTCGGTCGCTAGCGTCACCTGTGGCGGACGGTGCAGCAACGCAACACTTTGCATAGCCTTCGAAGTAGCGGTGTACAGTTGCAGGTCTCAAACAACTCTCGACTGACGCGCCCCTATGGGCCGCAGACGAAAAACGCCTAGCTGATACCGCCCGTCACCATTATGATGATTGAATGGATAGATGGATATGGCTGTACCCTTTAGATTGGGCGGTGGCTAGCGCCACCAAGCCGTAATACTTATGAACCAAAAACTAGATTTATTTTTTTTGTTTAAAAAGTGAGTTTGAGTATTCGTACTTTGCAGTGAAGAGTTTAATTTTCACTCGTGCCTTGACTTTAGCCAGCAATCAGATAACCTCCTTCTAGTTAAGTCTACCCGCTTAAAGTCTATTTTGCCCTCCCGATCCCTAAACCCCAGTGCTTTGAAAAACTCTGCGCCATCATCCTGAACTATAGGGTGAAGCCCTTTACAGAACATTATGAAGTGTTCGGCAGTTTCTTCCCCTCCACACGCACTGCATACTGTGTCTACCCCTTCGTATTTGGCCCGATATGTCTTGGTTCGCAGTACTCCCGTCCTGGCCTCAAACAGTAGAGAACTACCCCGAGTATTATCATAGATCCTTTCCTTGGCAATTTCCTGCTTAAAAATTCGATAGATTTCTAGTGCAGACTTCTTAATCATGCCCATTCTCCACATGTCTGTCTCCGTTTCCTTCACTTTCTTTTTAACCGATAGTTCTTTTTGTTTTGGCCACCTGCTGTTTTCTAAGTATTTACCACTCAATTCCCTGGTTCGCTTCCTTCATTTTGTATCGATTTTCTTCATGTACAAGTTGCTGAAAACCTTCCTAGCCCAATGCTCCTCCCCCATTTCTCTCAATCGCTTCTCAAATTTTATCTTGCTGCTAGCTTCCCTGCCCTCAAATGATGTCCATCTCATATCACCTTGTACGCCCTGATTTTGTGTATTCCCGTGAGCTCCTAAAGCAAGCCTACCTATTCCACGTTCCTTAATTTCTAATCTTGCTTGAACTTCTGAACTCATGCACAAGACCGCATTGCCGAACGTCAGCCCAGGAACTATGACCCCTTTCCATATTCCTCTCAAGACATCATACCTATTGTAATTCCACAGTGCCCTATTTTTCATCACTGCTGCATTCCTGTTACCTTTAGTCGTCACGTACATTTCGTGTTCCCTCAGGTACTCGGTCCCATTGCTTATGCATACGCCCAGACATTTGTATTTATCTGTTATCTCTAGCGTGACCTCCTGTATCCTAAGCTCACTACCTTCGTTGTCATTGAAAAGCATGACTGCTGATTTTCCTCACTGAATCTAAAATCTAACCTATCGCCCTCATTACCGCAGATGTCCATCAATCTCTGCAAATATTCCTTGTTGTCGGCCATTAGCACTATATCATCTGCGTACATTAATGCTGGTAGTGCCTGATCAATAAGTTTTCCTTGTTTGACTAAAGAGAGGTTGAAGCCCAGTCCACTTCCCTCTAATTTGGCCTCTAATCCTTGTAGGTACATCATGAATAGTAAGGGTGATAGGAGGCACCCCTGCCTAAGCCCCCGTTTTACCTCTGCAGGCTTGGATACCTGTTTTTCCCACTTCATAACTACCTTGTTACCTTCATAGATACTTTTTAAAAGATTAGTGACTACATGTTCCACGCCTAGTGTGTCCAGTATTCCCCACAATTACTCTTGAACCACGCTATCGTACGCTCCCTTGATATCCAAAAATGCTAGCCACAGGGGCCTGTGTTCCTTCTCTGCTATTTCGATGCACTGCGTCAGTGAGAACGGATTGTCTTCCAACCTCCTGTGTATCCGAAACCCATTCTGCAGTTCCCCCAGCACCCCCTCATCCTCTATCCATGCCTGCAGTCTTTCCTTTATAATCTGCATCGCCAGCCTGTAGACCACTGATAGTCACGGTCGCGAGCGCCACCGCGCGGCGCTTGCTCAAAACTGAAGGCAGGCCAACTCCGCTGGGAGCGCGAGCCATTCCCTAGGCATTGTTTACAGGAGGCGTTGGTCAAACAAACGTGCTTCGGCGCGCCTCCGCGGCGCGGTGCCACCGCCAGAATAAATGAAGTGAGCGTTGGCTGGGGCAGTTGCTGGCTGTTTAGAGTGGTGGTCAGTGTGTGCGAGTTTTGTTACTTTGAGAACTCGTCGCGTGTTGCATCCTCAATCCCCTAGGCTCTTCGGCGAACAGGGATGTGGCCTGACAAGCAGTGACCCTCAAACGAGGTTAAAATGCTTCCGCGGCGGCGAAACCACTGTTTTGGGCCAGGCTGTCGTACAGGTAACGTCCACGTGAAGGGCAGCAAGAAGCCGTCCTTGTTCGGTGTTCCGAAGGATGCAGCCCTGAGGAAGCAATGGGTAAGAAATTTGCATCGAGAATACAAAACCCTGGACGACACATCTGCCATGTGTGACCTTCATTTTGAGCCGAAGTATGTGCTACGGGATTTCGTGCATGTAATTGAAGGGGAAGAATTACTCACACCCCGTGAGAAACCTTGCCTACTAGAGGACGCTGAGCCTACACTCCTGCCTAACTTGGCGTCGTATTTGACAAAAAGGACACCACAAGAAAGACCGACCCGAAAGAGAAAGCGATCGAGAAGCGTTCAAGGCGAGAAGGTACGTTCTAGTACCATTGGTGCGACTGTTGATGGCTGCGCCGTAAACTCGGCGGAAACGCCTGTGATATGTGCCCAGCTCGTGGAAGTGCATCCAGACGATATATTGGGTGATCTACACTCTGCTGCAGAAAACTCAAACGATAAACAATCCAGCATAAACTTGTTTGGATCCTTGAGACTTCCTTCCGTGTTTTGGAGCAAGCATCAGTTCCCGGATAACGACGGCATCGTCTACTGCACAACCGTGCTGACTGCAAAAATCAAGGTACAGTCAGAAAAAGTAGCGATGTTCGTTTCCTCTTCGTCTGACGTCTATTGCAAGATGTACGCTATTGGTACCTTGCTGAAAGAGGTGCTAGTGCGAAGTGAAGCCGAGGCTGAGACAATTCTTGAGGAAACAAACTCTAAGGTTATGTGGTGGTGCCATATCACAAGAGGATTATGAAGTTGAGTGGTTCACTCAAAAACTCAAGGGCCAAGTTGTTTAACGCCACGGATCCTACTTCAGCAGGAGCTGTATGACAAAGGTTGCCAAAAAAGGTAACTATCTTGTGACGTCTTTTAACATAACAGGCACCCTATTCCGAACTATATGCTATTTTCTGTCACACTTACCAATGTAATTATTTTTTTGTTTTCCAGGGGCCCAGTGCGTCTCTTGCAAATATTGCAGAAGGTTATTCAAGCACTCCATTTGTATAAAGAACAGCTGGAACGCATATGGGGAAGCATAATTCCGACACAGCTCTTTTTCAGGTGAGGCAGCGTTTTAATCATAGTTCAAGGTGTAATTTTTCCAGAACAGTTTTCTAAAAGCCGTTACTAATGCTATTAAATTTGCCACTACAATCAAATATACCTTCATTTTCAGCAAGATACACAGCGTGATATGTGCAATGACGTCCCGGTACCCAGCTGAAGCTCTTCGCCCAGGATCAAGAAAAGTCGATTTGCTGAAGGATTTCCTGGTGTACGTAAATGAATGGGAAGCTCATGCAAAGAACACAGGAGGCTTCCTGAGTGACTCCACAGTGACTGGACGGCGTGTGACTATAACCAGTGGGCTAGAAGTGCTTTCTTATTTGACAGAGAAAGTAGCATTTAAATACATAATGACATCAAAGACCGCCAAGACCCATTACAAAACTTATTTGGTATTATACGTCAGTCATCCGGCAGTAACGACCACCCCACGCCGTCTCAGTTTTTGGTAACCATTACTTGCCTGTCATTCTATGGTCTCGTGAAAACGGTTAGCCAGAGGAATTGTGACCAGGGCGAGCTAGCTTCATTGCTGAAGATCGATGCTGCTTTTGACACACTGCTACAAGACGATCCAGTTGGCTATGCAAGCACTGTGGATGAGCCTAGTTTTGTGCCAGCACCTATTGACCACAACCAGCATATTACTAGAAGTGATTCCAGGCTTATATTTTATGTTGCTGGCTATATTGCGCGAAAGTGTGTCATGAAAACAAACTGTGAAGTTTGCATAGCACTACTCACGATGCCAGCTCAAGGAGAAGATTTTCAGCTCGATCGTCTAACCACCTCTCGTGACAAAGGTGTACTGTTGTATCCATCTAGCCACCTGTACAGCTTTGTGAGCAAGCTAGAAAACATGTTTACGGAGTGCTTTTCTTGCCACAAGTTGCATTCGGACAGCATTTTGGATGTATTGACAATCGTAAAAGAAAAGTTCTCCCAAGAAGTTGGGTGCGCACAACATGCCCCTGGCCTCTAAAGAGACGTAATCAGCTTTTATATCGTTACGCGGTTACACTTTTTTGTGAAAGGCATTAATTCTGATATAGAACAGAGAAGCGGTAAAAGGCAAAGCATATAAAGTTGAGCCGCTGCTCTTGAAGAAGAAATATCAAGTATGCAACTGTGCCCAATATCTGATGAATAATTTTTCATGCACTTGTGCCCAGTACTTGTGGAGAGTGGCTTCCTGTTTTTCTTATCTGAGAATCTTTACAGTCATTGCATAGGAATATTCAGTAGAAAAATAGCCAACTTACAGAGCCAAGATAATTGAAATGCAGAAAGAATGAGCAGCTGGATTTTAAATGCCGTGAAATGTATAACATTAAGAGCCCCTGGCAAACTCCCTTGTGTGTGCCAAGGTCAGCATCGGTAATAACTTCACACGCTCGTAAAAGGCGTGCGTGATGAAAGTAGGGCCCAAGAAATGCAAAGAATCCAGTTTACACTTGATAGCCGCACAACTCAAGCTTTGAAAATTTCGCCATCGCTGCTTATCACTCGTAAGAGAATTTAAATGCATCTCATATTTGCACAGCATTCCTTGCATGCATCGAGTTCTGCATGCAGTTTAATCGCGCGTGTTACGCCTACAGAGTTTATGAAAAAGAATGTTTTCTACAGCTTTATTCGCACGAGTACTGACGGTATCCGGTGTGTTTCATTTAACATCAGATAGCGAGCTAACAGCATAGCTGCATACACCATGCTACAGTGTTCTAGATGGTTACCTACGTGCACATGTAGGCCAACCGCCTACGCACCTAGCTCCACGCTCGTTTTGTTTATTTTTATTGTCTTAGCGACATCAGCATCACCGTTTACACTGCCGAACTTCGCGTGCATTTCCGTCCAGTGCATGAGATAACAGCGCACAAAAAGCATGACTTCACTTGCGCACCAACGCCTCCGTCATGCAGTGCCCTACATCGAAGTCACTGGTGGCGCCACAACACGTGTGACATAACCGGCGTCAAGCAGGGGACCCCAGCAAGCCCACTACCCTATTCTAGCTCACTTTAACTTAGAGTCATAGGAGAGAGGCTGGAACTTTTTTCTGGTGATGATGATGATGAGCTCTGTTGTCTTCCCCTTTATACCGGGGGGGCACCTTTTAGTGTCCTGACCGGAACGAGAAACAAATAAATAAAAAAACGAAAAAAAGGAAAGAAAATTCACACCAGGTCCATGAACATCCCAATTGTTCACTGTCTTCTTGACCACCACTGTAGAAGCCTTGCTTTGGTTATTACTGTCGCTGCCAGGGGGTGCACGTTGGTATTGCGGCTGTCACCTCCCGGTGGCCGCAGTCTTTCACAAAGCCGAGTGCCTTCGTTAGTGTGGCGCCATCTGTCTGACGGGGACACAGGCGTTCGCAGTGAAGCACCAGGTGTTCAATATTCTCCTCGTCTTTCCCGCATGTCCTGCACTGCACAGTGCCGTCGGCCAACGACGGGTCGAAGTGACGGCGATACACCTGAGTACGGAGCGCTCCAGCATGGGCCTCAAACAGAAGCGCACTGCCGACATTATTGTCGTATAATCGTTCGGCGGAGATGGTGGTCTTGTGAGCTCTGTATAGGGCCAGGCTGGGTTTCTTCTCCATAGCCACCTGCCACATCGACGTCTCAGCTTCCTGCACTCTATTCCGTACTCCTACTGCCCATTTCCTCTCACTGTCCTCCTGGACAGGGTCAGTAAAAAGGGAGTACTTGCGGCACAGATTGTGGAGACGCCTGCGCCATGGTGTGTTCATGCCCTTGATAGCTGTGTATCTAAATACACGACGGGCCCACCGCTGGTCGTTCATGAGGCGAAGACGTCCTTCGTAGGCCACCTTGCTCCTTGCCTTGCGTGCCTCGTAACTTGACCATCCGAGGTCGCCCTACACAGCTTCGACAGCCACACGTCCATGACACGCCAGCGCCAGTCGCCCGACCTCACGCTGACCTCTTTCCAACCACTGGCGTGTTGCTGCAGACAGGCAGATGACGGGGTTAGCGAATGTCAGCACTGGCACATGTACTGCCTTCCACAGTTCACGCACCAGTACAAACCGGTTGCACCCCCAGACTGCGCCGTCGCAGCACGTTGGTGGTCCTCACAGAAGCCTGTGGAACGTGCTCCTCTTGCTTGTCATAGATATCTGCGGAGGTGCAAAGGTTGACACCGAGATACCGGTACTGGTTTGAAACCGGAATGCTTCCTCCGTCGGGAAGCTGCACATCAATGGTCTCCACGCCTGAAAACTGCAATATTGCCGATTTTTTGGCATTGAAGTGAAGGCTCAGACTCTTCAGGTGGTCGGCCGCCAGTGTTACCAACCTCTGAAGGTCACTGCAGCGCTCATCCAGTAATACTAGATCATCTGCGAACACCTAGCCGGGCAGCGTCCATGTCTGCGCCACCTCACCAATCATGAGTCGGAACGCGAAGCCAACTCCCGATTCCACGAGTGCCTGCTCGACTCCCGCCACATATAGCATATATAGCAGCGGAGACAAAGGGAAGCTCTGCCTGAGTCCTCTTGTCACCCTCGCAGGCTATGTTTTGGTGCCTCTAAAGCATGCTACCCCCGAGCTATCTGCATAGAGCCGCCAGAGAAAGTCTGTCCACACGCTCGGCATTTGTCGTTGGTCTAACTGGTGGGAAAACTCCTCGTGTGGCACACTATCATAAGCCTTGGCGACATCCAGAAAGCATCCAAGCAGACCGCTGGTTTCTTTCCGTGCCACCTCGATGGTCTGGGTGAGCACGAAAAGATTGTCTTCCAAGCGTCGGTTCCGTTGGAAGTCATTCTGGAGTTCCGACAGTATGCCCCTCTTCTCCACCGAGCCGCTCATCCACACCTTCAAGACTTGAGCGAAGAGTCTATATAGGACGCTCGTCACCGTGATTGGTCTATAGTCGCCCAGTAGTCCAGCGTCGCCTCCTCTCTTGCACACGAGGCTTACTCTGCCGCATTGCCAGTCGGGTGAGATTGGGCCGTTCTTGAGGATGGTATTGAAAATTCCCGCGAGGTGTTCTCGAGCGGACTTCCCCAAGCATTTCACAAGGCCCGCCGGTATGCCGTCCAGTCCGGTAGCAGTGCTTGCACTGATACGCGGGAGTGCACGCTCAAGAGCGATCCTCGTTATCTGCCAATGGTTCCCTTCACTTGGTTGGTGAGGCTCATCCGGGTCGCCATTTACTGCTGAGGTCGATTCATCATGTGTGGGATTGAAGAGCTCTTGCATGTGTGTCGTGAGGTGCGCTGCGAGGTCGGTGACCGGTAGGTTGCTAGAGTGGTGTCGAATTTCAGGTGCCGGAGTTTGGCGACCTAACGAAGACACATATTTCCAAAATTTGTTCGCACCGCTACGCCCTACCTCTGTGATAGCTCGCAATTGTTTGCTATTGTACTGAGCTATTTTGCTTTGTACGAGGATCCGCATCTCTCGTTTGAGGCGGAGGTATTCATCCCAGGTACTCATGCACTCCTCTCCGGGTGATGTCCTAACAGCCGCTCTGTGTAGGCGATTCGCCGTTCGTCTAGCAATAAGGGCCCCTTGTACCTCTTCGTCCCACCAGCCTTCGCGCCTTTAGCCGCCGCGGGAATTCACGCGAATTTCGTGCTTCTTCATGATGCGTCTCAGTTCGAGCACAAATCGATCATATGTTGGCGGTTCCGTCAGTTGAAAGTTCTGCTCGAATGCTTCCGCGACTGCCGCATACTCCGACTGCGGGGGGTGCCTCTCAGCTGGGTTGCGATGTTCCTTCGCAATGGTTTGCCAGGAGGATCAAGAAAAGCTCAACTTGATTCGGTTGTGGTCACTTCCTATGCTGAATTCACCCTTTTCATCGATGTTCATGTGGGTGAGACGTCGTGCTAAAGCAGGTGTCGCAAGCACGTAATAAATACAGCTGCGACTGTTCCTGGCGCTCCAGGTGTACTGTCCTTCACATTCTGGACGAAGATTTAGCCCATCTAAGGCGAGTGCACGTGCCAGTGCCAGTAGTAGTTCCCCATTGGTATCTTGGAAGCCATCCAGAGCTTGGAGGTGCCCATGAGCGGAGGTGTCCATGAGTGTCGTGAGCGGGTGGCGCCCTCCGCGGGTGCAGTGAAATGTGTTCGGATCTGTCCGCCAGATGGCTGTGCAGCCCGCTGGCATGCTGGCAAGTTTGTGCACGGCCAGGCCTGTCAGGCGCGGTAGCGAGGTGTATGCGGTATATTTGTGCGTGTGCTGTGCTTGCGCGGTTTCAAACTACTTCGTCCTGATCCTGTGTTGACTTGTGAAGGAGCTGCAAACATCATATATTGTCGGCGTTCACCTTTCTCGTCGGATGTGTGACCATGCCTGCCCGTAAGGGTAGCACGTGCTTTGTGACACTCTGCAAGGGTGGATACAAGTCGTCAGAGGTAAGAGTGTCATTGTTTCGAGCTCCCACAGATCCTGTTCGTCTGCAGGAATGATCGAGAAACATTAAACGAGACAAGGTACTTGGCAATACATGTGTGGTGTGTTCCCATCATTTTGATGAACGCTACATGCAGAGAACATTCAAACATGTCATCAATGGAGAGGTTGCGGAGCTTGAACGCGAACGGCCAGCGCTGACCGATGACGCTGTGCCGACCATATTCCCAGATGCACCTTTGTACTTCACAAAGCATGTTCCAAAAAGAAGGAAAGAGAGAGACCTCGCTAACCACTATGCCCCACTACCAAAGCGCATGGCTTTAGATGAAGGCATGCCCGACAGTGAACTCACCGAGAGTGTTGATGTACAATCAGCGTCGGAGACTTCTGCTCACCTGTTCAGCCATATTTCACCGCCGTCAGCTTTTCGCACCAAAATTGTGCTGACTAATGAGCCTGAGGAACTTCGCTTCGGATGGCACATTCATGGGGAAAAATGCAGAGATGTGCTCGTTCACAAGCACGTCACATTCGCAGGGTGCTCGGAAACGACGCAGGAACAGGCTGAAACATCGTTGTGCTGAATATACTGCCGCAACTTCAAGGTTGAAGAATTTTTCGTGGCCACTGAAAGTGATGCGCTCGCGGCATTAAAAAAGCTGACGCGCTGTATCTGTGCCCTGGGTGTGGTATTGAGCCCATCAAGACCGGTGAGTGCACGAAGTTTGGTGAATCGTATTACTCGCACGCATGCTCGGTTACAACAGCAGAAGGGAAATAGTGCTTGCGTTGCAAGTACACCAGGAAGCTTATATCAAATCAGATGCGCAGACAGAAGCAGAATCCCAAACCAAAATTCCGGCAACGAGCTGCCAGGCAATCTGTTCAGCTGTTGCGAACTAGGAGAAAGCTCGCAAAAGCCCAAGAAACGGTAGAAAAACTGCGGCTTGTGAGTCAGTTTGTGGCCGATACGGCTTTCAAGCAAAAAATTTGCGGACTGCCACCAAAACAGAAGTTGGCTGTACGAACTTGTTTTAAAGCTATGTCAAGAAAGTCGAGCCGTGGCATAGCTTACGACAAGCTATGGGTTCTGGAATGTATTCTGATGCGGATGAAGATCCCGCAGCTATATGAACATATAAGGAAGCAAGAAATCATGGCACTACCAAGCAAGACTTGTTTGGACAAGCACTTGCAGGGATTTAAAAGCACATTCGGTTTCAACCCCAAGGTGTTTTCAGCCCTGGAGCAAAAAACAAAGGATATGGATGAGTTCAGTCTCCATGTGGGCCTTGTTTTTGATGAACTGAAACTATCCGAGAATATTGCAGTGAAAGTGTGTGGAGAATTGAATGGCTTTGTAGATCTTGGTAACTTCCCTGAACCAGAAGACAAGACTTCTCTGAGCGACCACGGACTCATCATAATGTTTCAGCCTTTCCAAGGTGGTTGGTTTCGGTTAATTATTCTCCATTAATGCCACGTGTGGCTTACAAAGAACAAGAATTTGGTTTCTGTCCACTTTTTAATTTAGCATATGTGAAACAAAGAGCCTTGCTTTGTCCAAAACACTGCAATAATTGCTTCGTCTTCTTTACAGGCGGATGGACCCAAATACTTGGCGTGTTTTCTTCTAAAGGCAACGTGAAGGCCCCTTTACTTTCAATATTACTTCTTGAAGCGACGATACTTGCCGAAAAATCAAGTCTTCGTGTTGATTATTGGACAAGCGACGGTGTGCCATGAAACAGAAGTCTTTGGAAGCTGCTTGGAATAAAGGGTAAGTTGCCTCATTTGGTACATCTTTGTAAAACAATGTTTTTCTTGCCTGCATTAGCTTACATAATTTTCTTACTGGTTGCAGCGTCATCAGTGGAAATCATATGCAAGGCTCCCCATCCTGTTGATTCTGCAAGACACCTACACATGATTTCTGACTTTCCACACCTTGTTAAGTGCGTGCGGAATGCCTTTGTTTCCAAAGGATTACATATCCCACAAGGCCACGTCCATGTCAGTCCTATCAAGGAGGCTTGGAAAAATGACAGAGAAGCCATCACACTGAAAGTGATGCTACATATAACACTAGCACATGTCGAGCCAAATGCTTTTGAAAAAATGCGCGTAAACCTGGCATACCAGCTGTTCAGCGAGGGGATCCTGAAAGGACTATTTTCCTACAAGAGTGATCTGCAGGAAAAGTTCCGTATAGTCGAGTCTACAGAGCACTTTGTAAGGCTTATGGAGAAGTTGATTTTCATCATGTCGTCGCGAACACCACTCAGATGTCCTCGATCAGACTCAAAAAGTGCAGAGTTCTTGAAAGAGTTCATTATTTTTTTAAGCGAATGGGAGGAGCATGCAGCAAAGCATGGTGGTGGTTTCCTGAGTGCAAGGACTGCCCTGGGACTTCGTGTAACACTGAAAAGTACGCTGTCTCTTTTGGATTATGCCACTTCCAAGCTTCAATATCAGTACTTGCTTACTGCGAACCTCAGTCAGGAGAAAGTAGAGAACGTCTTTGGGATTTTTCGTCAGTCATTCGGATGTAATGATCATCCGGCTCCAGGACAGTTCTTGATCATTATTAATAACCTCAGCTTCTATAGCTTAGCAAAACCACCCAGGGGTGGAAATTCTCAGCCTGAGCTGATCAGTGCCCTCTTGGAGCCGTCTGACGCATCTACGCAAGAAGCTGGTACAATGACAACTCTCGTGGACAAGCTTTTAGATGAAGGAAATTTAGCAGATGCCGCAGATATGGTGGAGAAGCACAGCTCCTTGCTTCATCACAAGGACTTTGTAGAAAAGAAGAGTGACAGCCGATTAATTTATTATGGAGCTGGTTACGGTGTACGCAAGACCACGAAGAAAATATCGTGTCTCGAGTGTGCATCATCACTATGCATTCTTCCTGTTCAGGCCACGTTGAATAGTAACGCTTCACTAACTCAAGCATTTGATCATGGTGGCTTGCTTTACCCATCGAAACTACTTGTACGCCTTGTGACAGAACTTGAGAACGCATTTACTGTTTTTTTTTTCAGTCGCAACCAGCTGCATGCTGAGAGCATGACCTGTTTTCTTAGCTTTATCAAGGCAATGAACTCAAGATGGTTAGCTGCCAAGTTCACGGCCGGGAAGTGACAACAAACATCATCAAATTCAATGCTCTCACGAGGCTGCATTTTCTCGCCAAAGCCTCCAACAAATCTAGAAATTAGCAGAGGCAAAATCAAAAGCTTCTGAAGATGAGGCGGTGCCAGTGAGTGTCGAGTGAAGTTCAGTGTTTCAGTTTCGTGTTGTGAAAAGTTATACAATAAACCGTAAAGATGTTGCATGTGCTGATTTCTGACCTACTGTGTTCTTTCAATATTACTTTGACGCTGTTAATGTGCTGTCTTCAGCAAAAACGTGGGGGACTATTGGTACGTGGTTTGCAGACCAGGCGCCGTAACGTTTTGCCCAGTTTCACTTTAAGCTGTTTACTTAGGTTGTCGACAATGTGGGCTCTTGCGTAATTAGTGCCGCAGCAACGCCGAGGGCGCTTTCATTTTGAGACACTATAAAAAAGCGTAGGTACAAGGCAGGATACCTATTTCGCGCAGCAAGATCGAGAACTTCAATTGCGGCCAACAGAGCTACAACGTACGCGGATTCAGCAAGCAACATTCGCGTACTTTTCAGCCGAAGCCAGCAGTCTTTTAAGCTAAATTCGCGTTGATGGAAAGGCCAAGGAGCCTGCCAAGAGTGAAATGTAGGAAACAACGCTCATTTACCAAGGTGTACAACGGCAGGATAGCGCGCGCAAGCGCCCGCGCTGAATGCGTGCCAGCGAGCGGCAGCGCCACCTACCCACAGGATCGAGAAATGTTACACCAATACTCCGCCGCTCCGGACACTAGAAAAGCGTTCTAGCCTCTGTAGTCATAGAGTTTCCCAATATACACTAGACGGAACACTGGCGCTAGTGTCTATGGGAGCTGCAACGCACGGCGCTTCAGTGAGCATGGGTATGATGGATAGTACACACATTTGTCTAATCTTCGTACTTCTGGCCTGCTTTTGGCTCCGTCTGTGTTCGTGTGGCTTGAAGCTGTTTTTTCACGAAACAAAAATCAGCAAATGTTCAGTGATTGCGCTTCACCGCCTTATTTTTTTTTTTTCAGATTGCCTTTCCGAATTGGGTCACGAAGTTCAAAAGGGTTCACTCTTTCTTTCAAAAGAAAACCGAAACAGCAATAAACGAAGCCGCAAGTACAATTCGCCACCCGCAAGTACGAAGACTAGGCAAATGTGTGTACTACGGTACTACCCACTTCCTTCCTCCGTGATACTACCCATCATTCTCATGGTCGCTGAACGATCGCAGCGCCAGAGTGCCCTCTAGTTAATTTTGAGAAACTCTATGCTTAGAGGTACTGTATATGCTATTTTTAGGTAGCAGAGTTGCGCCACTGTTTTCCGGGCGCCGCTCGCTCCGCCTACAGGAGTTTAGCGTCCCTATTCGCCGAGCGTTATCACGTAGTCATAGGTGGTTCATTTCCACTGCGGAGAAGCCAACGCTACGCTGATTCCGGGCAGATCAAGCGGGGTTGACAACGGCTGTTGTCATTCTCGCCGCGCTTTTTCGGTAATGTATACCCATGCTGCCTGTTGGTCACGAGAAATGCGGCAGCAAATGCATTAAAATTGAGCTATTTAAACTAGAACTATTTGAATAGGCAAGGTGTTATTGCGTGAATCGAATGCAGCTTTGAAACCTTTAGCGAAAAAAAAATTGAACACGACAGGGTTGTTAAACGATGGTTCACATCAATTGTCGTGAGCCGCTATTGTAATACGATCGTATTACGAGCTGCGCGCTTAACGCGGGCGTCGCACGGCCACTCTCCATCGCTATCTAGCTCGATATAGTTGGAGACTACAAATCTTTAGCTGGTTAACTCACACAGTTAACGAATGAGCCTAATACGATGAAAATAGTCCATCCCTGGCTCGATAGCGATGAAGAGTGAAAAATAAGTGTATATATGTCAATGGGGACAAACAGTGCGAAGGAAGCCGAAGCTAATGTGTGGCCTACTATAAATATACATATGTATACCACTGGTTCAGTGAGGTGACGTACGTTTTTTTTCTCATTATTTCTAGCCAAAATGTAAACATAAAATCAAGGCTTCCAGGCATGAACAGAGCAACTGAGTTTGTTTCGTATCTTCATAAAAACAGAAAGAAAAGAAAGCAAAAAAAAAATAACGCAACGCTATAAGCGCGAGCGCTGCTCCTACGTGGGTGGTGGGTCCCGCAAGACTTTTGAACCCAAGATGGCGTACCTTGGCGCAACTTTGCTACCTAAAGGTAGCATATACAGTAACTAATAGTACTGAAGATCTCAGAAGCGTCTGCATTGGAAGCGTGCGCGCCGGAGCCTGCGAAAGCGTGTATTTGCTCGTTTTTAGCGTGTTTGTTGCGTTTCTGGGCCTTAATCAGTGAAAACACCTGCTACGCGCCATGGTGCACGAGTGAATATGCAGGCACGCCAAAATTGCGTCGATAAATTCACTGTTTCAAGAGCCTGCCGACCCACACATGTGCACGCTAAAAAAATGCCAATCAGAATTTAAAAAGACCGCCTAGCTTCTTAATCAGCGCTTTCAGGTGCGTTACATCATAAGTGGCTACTGGCGAACTACAAAAAGAGAAGTATAAAAACCATGATTAAATCATACGCTCGTTTGTTGACAGTCTCTACGATATTCAGAGCACAGTTTCCCTCATATGAGCCTACATCACTCGATTATTTCACGAGAAACCAGAGTATAAGTAACTTTGTCAACATTAATCGGTGACGACTCTGTTTTATCATGCCAATTTTGCGCAAAATAATAATTATTGCTTTCTGAAGAGCCTAATAAATAAATAACTTATTAAAACAACGCACAAACATATTCAAAAGTGCCGATTGTATATGTATAGGCCGTCTGTTTATCTGCGTAAATTCATTGTACCCAGACCTCATTTTGTATCGACAGCCTAAATTGGGCTGCTTTCCAAATATTCTATTCGCGTAACGCCATTGCAAGCGAGCAAATTTATGACGACGTTTTGTATTATAAGCGTAGGTCTGTTATTAAGTGTCAAAGGTGTTGGCAGGCAGTAGTGCATCCTGTTTTGAGATATTTACCTTCCTTGTATATGCACACAGTAACATACACACACACACACATATATATATATATATATATATATATATATATATATATATATATATATATATATATATATATATATGAATGTGGCTCCAGACGTCTGGGTAGTCATCCCAAACGTGTTAAGCTAAATTTTGGAAGAGCAGTGAAAGTGGGAAGGAGACAAGATGAGCAACTACAGGAAAATATATATTCGAAGGTCGTAGGTTCGATTCCTGCTCACAGTTGGTAATTTTTTCATCCACTTTTCTTTCTTCTTATTTACATTCCATTGGTTCTAATAACTTCCCCTGTACATTCCTTGGCATTACTGTCTGTTATATCTCATTAATATTGCGTTAAAACACGGAAAAACGAGCCCTTAGGTATACACTTCCCTTATATATATATATATATATATATATATATATATATATATATATATATATATATATATATATATATATATATATATATATATATATACACTTTTCGTCCGACTACACTAGAATTGTTTAAGTTTCAAGACCTCATCCTGTCGAAAAGGTGAAATGTACAGCACGCATTTGTAGACACACGCTATATTCCGCTACGCCAACTAAAAATTATTGGTGTAGGGCTATCCATGGCAGATTTCTTTTTTTTTTTTCTAAGGGGGTGAGGTGTGCAGCAGAATGCTTAACTTTAGCACTTGGTGGTCGCTGTGAATGTGTGTAAATAATTTAGCATACCCTGAAAAGTTAAATTACGAAAACATTTCGTGGTGTAGGGGGCTCAGAATCCCTTTCTCTTCCCTTTTTCTGGTTGTACATGCGTGTGACACAGTATTTGTTTTTTTAATCTCACAGTTTTCTTAGCACAGCTAACTTCGAATAAATCGGCTCAGTTATTTTTAATTGTATAGACACCTGCCAAACGAAGAAAGAGTTAAGAGAGAAGAAATCAGTATAAGACACACCTTTTCTGAAATATTTTCGATATCTCACAAAGGCCTTTATGGAACTCAAATTCAGTAGATTGGCGTGTCATACTTCAAGGGCTATGACATCATGTCCTAGACATGAATGATGGGCAGGTACGAAGAAATCTACATCAATAAAGCACGCCGGAGGAGCCGAAGCGCATAGCAGTTCATGCACGCGGCGCGCGGCTTTTTCAGTACTACTCGACTGCAGCGCTGCCGCTGCGGGCAACGCGGAAGGGATCAGGCGGCCAGGCGCGGTCACGCCACTCAACACTTCTAGTACACTCTAGTTAGGGCCTCTCCTACCTTTCCTTCCTCCGTGATCTGAGTGATTCGCTGATCCTCCATCTTGTTAAGACATCAAAGTAGCCTGCATCGTATTTGTCTACGATGCGGTCTTCTCTGAGCAGTCTACTTTGCCAGCTACGTTACAGTGTACTAGAAGGGAAAGTGTGCCGTGCGCGGCGCGTTCCAATCAAGGAGGATTAAAGAAAAATTGCTGCAGTGGAAGCTCCCGCAATGCCTTGCCAGCAGACGTACCACGGAGAAACATGGGTAGTACCACGGAGAAACACATGACAGACGGCAGAGAGAGAAACATGTGAAGCAAACAGGGACGCCATCACAAACAGCAAGCCAGCGATTGGAGCGTAGCAGGGTCCTAGTAGTGGGGGACTCTAACATGGCCAGGGTAAGGAATGGTGTCTTCACGAAAGTCAAGAAAAATGGGAGAGTGAGGGTGAAGGCCCAGTCAGGGAAGAGCATGGTGGATGTATTAGCCAAAGCTCAGGAGGTTGTAGAGGACAGCATGGAGGGCGAAAATCTCGTCATTGTTCATGCTGGGCTCAATGATGAGTTGAAGGGCAAGGATCAGAACCTTCAGAGACAGAGGATGGGATGCGTAAGCTCCAAGAAGCTTGTGGGAGTGTGCATGTGACCATATGCACAGTCCAGGAGGTCTGGGAGCAGTCTCGTGGGATTGAAAGGAGGGTAGGGGAGGCCAACTGTGTGATCAATGGTATGAGCCGGCAACTCGGATACAGTGTAATGGAAGTTAACCAAGACGTGTACGAGCCAGCGCTCGCCCCTTTGCGCAGGATGGCATTCATTACAGTGGTGCGACGGGCAGGAGGGTCTGTGATTGAATGGGTCGTCAAGCCACAGCTTTTTTAGTAAGACCCAGAGCCCTGAGGCCAACGGTGTAGCCTAAGACGATTTTAAAGGGGCGCAAATATTCAAGCCACACGTAGTCCGTGGGAGAAAAAATCGACGTAAGCGCAAGGGCCAAGCTAAGACCGACTTAGGCTATATTAACATGCAGGTTGGCAGGAATAGGTTAAAGTTGGAAGAGGTAGAAGAGCAGTTGAGGCAGGAGGAGCTGATGGTATAAGGGGTTGTGGAGACACATCTTCGGGACATAGAGCAACCACCTTGCAAACCGGACTACATATGGGAATATTGAAATAGAACAGAAGGCAGCAAAAAGGGGGGTGGAATCGGTGCATTCATACATAAAAGTATGGGTTGGCAAAGAGTCCAGCAGGGATGCATGGAATATTTATGGTTAAGAGGGAAAGTAGCTGGACAGATGACACGCCTTGGTTTGGTGTACTTAGGGACGGGAGCAAAGGCCAGAGAGGAAAGCCAGGCAATGGTGGAGTGTATATCAAAACACATTCAGGAATTAGGAGGAGAGTGCGAGATAATTATACTAGGAGATATGAAGACACACATAGAAGATATAGATGGGTATACCGACCCAACAGGCAAATTGATCATGGCTATGTGTGAAAGGCATGATTTCATCATTTGCAACAGTGCTGAGAAGTGTGAAGGGCAAATAACATGGGAGGTAGGAAGGCTGCAGTTGACAATAGGTTATGCACTGATGTCACAAGGAATGTATGATAGGCTCAGGAGAATGCACATAGATGAATGTGGCTCCAGACGTCTGGGTAGTCATCACAAACGTGTTAAGCTAAATTTTGGAAGAGCAGTGAAAGTGGGAAGGAGACAAGATGAGCAACTACAGGAAAATTTTTATCCAGAAAGGCAAATTGAAATAGCCACAAAACAAATTGAGAAAGTAATCACGGAGGATATTAAGACAGTGTGGACATACACGAATCTAATTAGACTCTTTGAGCTAAAGCTTGCTAAGACGCGTGCCAAGTCACCACGAAAAAAAAGACACAAACCCGAAAGTTAGTGGGATGAGGAAGTTAAAAGAGCCGTAGCAAAACGTCAGGAAGCCTCTAGGGAACATAGACATGCTAAGCAGCGGGGTGAATTGACAGATGATGTTGAAAGAAAATGGGAAACCTTTCTAAGCTGTAGAAGAGATGCATCCCTTCTGATCAATGAAAAGATTAGAAGAAAGGGAGCTCAGTGGCTGGCAGAAGTACATAAAAAAGATAGAAAGGCAGCTGCAAGATTTTGGAACCATCTAAACTCCCTAAGAAATGAGACAAGCTTAAAGCAGAGGTTTATAATTACGGCTCAAGGTGCTAGGCTAGAAGGGGACGAAGCTATTGAATATATAACAGCAAGGGTGACAGAAAAATTTCAACAAAGAAGTGGCTTATGCACCACAATAGATGAGGATGGATCAAGTGGTGCAATGGCTCCATTTTCACAACGATATTGGGAAGGGGCTGAGAAGAGGGAAGGTTCCAAGTAGTACATCAACAGGCCCCAAAGGCATTCCAATTATGCTGACAAAGACATTGGGTCCGAAGTCTGAACAGACTTTGAGAGAGGCAGTCAGCAGAACAATTATCGATCGTGAAGTCCCCGATGGATGGAAACTTAGCAGGATGAGCATGATCTATAAAGGAAAGAGGGACAAAGATGACATAAACAACTACCGTTTTATAACATTGACATCAGTGGTCTACAGGCTGGTGATGCAGATTATGAAGAAAGACTGCATGCATGGATAGAGGATGAGGGGGTGCTGGGGGAACTGCAGAATGGGTTTCGGACACACAGGAGGTTGGAAGACAATTTGTTCTCACGAACGCAGTGCATCGAAACAGTAGAAAAGGAACTCAGGCCCCTGTGGCTAGCATTTTGGGATATCAAGGGCGCGCACAATAGCGTGGTTCAAGAGGAATTGTGGGGAATACTGGACACACTAGGCGTGGAACATGTAGTAACTAATCTTTTAAAGGATATCTATAAAGGTAACAAGGTAGTTATAAAGTGGGAAAAACAGGTATCCAAGCCTGCAGAGGTAAAACGGGGGGCTTAGGCAGGAGTATCCCCTGTCACCCTTATTATTCATGATGTACCTACAAGGATTAGAGGCCAAATTAGAGGGAAGTGGACTGGGCCTATACCTCTATTTCATCAAACAAGGCAAACTCATTGAACAAGCACTACTAGCATTGATGTACGTAGATGATATAGTGTTAATGGCCGATAACAAGAAAATTTGCAAAGATTGATGGACATCTGCGGTAATCAGAGAGATAGGTTAGATTTCTTATTTAGTAAGGAAAAATCAGCAGTCATGATTTTTAATAATAATGAAGGTGAGCTTAGGATACAGGAGGTCACGCTAGAGATAACAGATAAATACAAATATCTAGGCGTATGGATAAGCAATGGGACCGAGTACCTAAGGGAACATGAAATTTACGTGACGACTAAAGGTAACAGGAATGCAGCAGTGATGAAAAATAGGGCACTGTGGAATTACAATAGGTATGATGTTGTGAGAGGAATATGGAAAGGGGTCATGGTTCCTGGTCTGACGTTCGGCAATGCGGGCTTGTGCATTAGATTAGAAGTTCAAGCAAGATTAGAAATTAAGCAACGTGGAATAGGTATTTTATTTATTTATTTACATTTTACCTACATCGCCGTAAGGCATTACGTAGGGGAGGTACACATAATAATTTGGTAGGCTTGCCTACCAAATTAGGTAGGCTTGGCCTTAGGAGCTCATGGGAATACATCAAATCAGGGAGTACAAGGTGATATGGGATTGACATCATTTGAGGGCAGGGAAGCTAGCAGCAAGATAAAATTTGAGAAGCGATTGAGAGAAATATGGGAGGGGAGTTGGGCTAGGAAGGCTTTAAGCTACTTGTACATGGAGAATGTCGATACAAAATGAAGGAAGCGAACCAGACAATTAACGGGCAAATGCTTAGAAAACAGCAGGGGGCCAAACAAAAAAGACCTATCGGTTAAGAAGAAGGTGAAGGAAATAGAGACTGACATGTGGAGAATCCGCATGATTAAGAAGTCCGCACTGGAAATCTAACAAACTTTTTACCAGGAAATTGCCAAGGAAACGATCTATGATAATACTCAGGGTAGTTCTCTACTGTTTGAGGCCAGGACAGAAATATTGCGAACTAAGACGTATCGGGCCAAATACGAAGAGGTAGACACGTTGTGCATTCCACGCGGAGAGGAGGAGGAAACTGCTGAACACTTGATAATGTTCTGTAAAGGCCTTCACCCTATAGTTCTGGATGATGGCGCAGAGTTTTTCAAAGCACTGGGGTTTAGGGACAGGGAGTGCAAAGTAGACTTTAAGCGGGTAGACTTAACTAGAAGGAGGTTATCTGATTGGTGGCTTAAGTCAAGGCACGAGTGAAAATTAAACCCTTCACTGCAAAGTACGAATCCTCAACCTCACTATTTAAAGGAAACAAAATAAATCTAGTGGTTAGTTCACTTAGTATACGGCTAGGTGGCATTAGCTGCCGCCCAATCTAAAGGGTACAGTCATATCCATCCATCCATATTTATTTCAGAAATGTATCAAAACACTGTTAAAAGAGTAGTTACTATGTCGTTTTTGTGAAAAATTGAATAAAATATTTTTGTTTTACCTTTACTAAAAATAGAAGAGCGGTGTTTGTTTTAGCTCAAGTACTGCATGAGATCGTCCTGACACTCGAAAAGCAGCAGCCCATTGGCATGGATTGCGTTTCTGTCGGTTGATTTGTTCAGGTTGTCCGCGGTTAGCCATGGTACTTTTTGTTGATCGCCATCGCGAAGCTCCGTTTTAATTCAGCTTTGATATATCGATGCGAGCTTGTGTGTCAGACCCAACTGCAGTCTCCAATGAACTGCTCATATCAGTGTACGCTTAGATGGCTCATCACTCTGAACCTACCTCAAGTCAGCGGAGAATGTCTCATCACTGAAAGCAAGCTCATGGGGCAAAATCCTCGCAAGGTATAGTTGAAGACATTTTATTTATTGAACATAATTTCTTCAACCATTTTTGCCTTACCCTGCTCATGAGTCTGATTTTTTTTCTTCTCAGAAAACTGGACTAATTAGAGACCATTGATTTCCAAGCTACCCACATCCAGTCGCAAGAAGCTCTACAGTTGCCATAGTGACAACCCCATGCGCCACCAAATGGCGGACAAATGGAAGCCTTATACAGAAAAGCAGTCGTGGCGTACGTTATGTTCAAGCTGTACAAAATTGGATGCACAGATTGTTGTTTCTTGCTTTATGAATCACTCAGCTTACCGGAAATGCACAGGCTTCAAAATTATTCGACAGTGCATGTGACGGGGTATACATACTATACTTCACGCTACATGTCAAACTTTGCATAGAGTATCACATATAACTAGGTAACAAATGGGTTTTTAATAGTTCATATTTAGCAGCACTTCTTTTCACATTGTGTATGGACTGTTGTGAATGTAAGGACTGTTGCAAGGCAGTGGTAGGTACAGCTATAGTAGTGTTTGAAACAGTTACTAATACCGTGCGCATGTTGGGAGTCACACTATCAGAGTACTAAAAAAAATTGCGCAAGAACTCGTGCCTTCATTAAGCAAGACATGTCCTGCAGAGGTAGCAATCGCGGAGCCATACCATGATAGTAATATACCTAGAAGAATAAGGAAGAATAAGAATGAATGAAGTGTAGACATGGGCGTGGGCGAGGCGGGTGGTGCAAAAGGATCACTTGACCCCTTCAAGCCGCACCAGTAGTTGCTACCCACTCTAGCGACACTCAACACAACCCCCTCCCTCAGCCATGACGCAAGTTGAAAGAAGGGTTTGCATCCCCAAGACAAAAACCTGTCGATGGTCATATGTGCAGATGAGAGCAAGTGCAATATTTGCTAAGATACACAGTCCATACTGGTCACGAGCTAGACGCCCGTTGACCACGCCTGCAGAGAATGTTGACTTCCCGACCCCTTTGTGCTTGGTCATGGGAGGGGGACACCCCTTGCAAATGGGCCCCATTAAAATTTCTCTTAAAAAACGTCACAAATAAGAATGCCTGATAAGTATGTATAAAACCAACAACTTTTTAATGCTTTTTTGTTGCATGCACACGTGCTCAATACCCATCAGATGTGTGAGACAATTGAAATCGCAACTGCCACTCTCGACTGGTTCCGGAAAAGACTCAATAGAAGAATGCAATTACGAGGGCTGCGAACCTACGTTCGTTTGTCAATTTGATTTCTAGGCATGATTTTATTTCTTATATAAACAAAACTAAAACCTGCAAAATGATAAAACAAAATGACTGCTATTGCAAGATGTGTGTGCCCCTTCGTGATTTTTCTAGACTTACGCGTCTGCAAGCCACATCACAAACTTGCAAGTGCCCCCCTCCTCCTCACGACATCTCCCAATACCCCCTCCCCAATAAAAAGGCACCAATGTAGGCCTCCGTGGTTGCCTACTGGCGCGCGGCGGGCCATTTCTGTGGCTGGGACCAACAGTAACGATTTTGACATGCTTTATTAAAGATGCTGAAGGATCAAGGAAAGGCCGATTGCTGTAACTTTTTTGAGAGTTCAGTGATAGCTTCTTTGTGAATACCGTAGATTATTGAACCTCACTTTCTGTATAATGCTGCAATGGAAAAAAAATTGGTTTCACTCAGTGTCACTGTAGAGTCAGAAGCCATCACACGGGCAGGCGTCATTAAGCTTTGATATAACAATGCAAAGGTTCAGTACATTTGTACAAATAATTCTCGTTAATTGAACATTGAGTATAATCCTTGCTTCTGTTAGTATGTGTGAAAGATAAATTTGAGATTTCAAAATTCTCATTGCGGGTTTCTGCAGCAAAGACACATTGATTAAAACTGATGACTCCGGAGCTATATACGGCAAAGGTAACATTCGTTATGTTGTTTTTTCGGTTACGGTAATGCGTTACCTTTTTTATGCATATATATATATATATATATATATATATATATATATAAGGGAAAGAAGTGTATACCTAAGGGCTCGTTTTTCCGTGTTTTTAACACAATATTAATGAGATATAACAGACATTAATGCCAAGGAATGTACAGGGGAGGTTATTAGAACCAATGGAATGTAAATAAGAAGAAAGAAAAGTGGATGAAAAAATTACCAACTGTGAGCAGGAATCGAACCTACGACCTTCGAATTACGCGTTCGATGCTCTAACCACTGAGCTATCACAGCGGCCCTCCCTCCATCCACTTTTTTGGGTTTATCTGTGAATTTAGAAGTAGGAGTGACAATCAGCGCCATCTATAAGCCAAATGGCGAGTGTGAAAACACTCTTATGCGCATGTTTGGCGTCACGTAGCACGTGAACTTATTATGAGCGGGCACCTGATTAATTGTCCCTCTTATACAACCTAAACACACCAAGTCTGCCAGTACGAGACCCTCGTTCAATGAAATAAGGGAAAGAAGTGTATACCTAAGGGCTCGTTTTTCCGTGTTTTTAACACAATATTAATGAGATATAACAGACATTAATGCCAAGGAATGTACAGGGGAGGTTATTAGAACCAATGGAATGTAAATAAGAAGAAAGAAAAGTGGATGAAAAAATTACCAACTGTGAGCAGGAATCGAACCTACGACCTTCGAATTACGCGTTCGATGCTCTAACCACTGAGCTATCACAGCGGCCCTCCCTCCATCCACTTTTTTGGGTTTATCTGTGAATTTAGAAGTAGGAGTGACAATCAGCGCCATCTATAAGCCAAATGGCGAGTGTGAAAACACTCTTATGCGCATGTTTGGCGTCACGTAGCACGTGAACTTATTATGAGCGGGCAGCTGATTAATTGTCCCTCTTATACAACCTAAACACACCAAGTCTGCCAGTACGAGACCCTCGTTCAATGAAATAAGGGAAAGAAGTGTATACCTAAGGGCTCGTTTTTCCGTGTTTTTAACACAATATTAATGAGATATAACAGACATTAATGCCAAGGAATGTACAGGGGAGGTTATTAGAACCAATGGAATGTAAATAAGAAGAAAGAAAAGCGGATGAAAAAATTACCAACTGTGAGCAGGAATCGAACCTACGACCTTCGAATTACGCGTTCGATGCTCTAACCACTGAGCTATCACAGCGGCCCTCCCTCCATCCACTTTTTTGGGTTTATCTGTGAATTTAGAAGTAGGAGTGACAATCAGCGCCATCTATAAGCCAAATGGCGAGTGTGAAAACACTCTTATGCGCATGTTTGGCGTCACGTAGCACGTGAACTTATTATGAGCGGGCAGCTGATTAATTGTCCCTCTTATACAACCTAAACACACCAAGTCTGCCAGTACGAGACCCTCGTTCAATGAAATAAGGGAAAGAAGTGTATACCTAAGGGCTCGTTTTTCCGTGTTTTTAACACAATATTAATGAGATATAACAGACATTAATGCCAAGGAATGTACAGGGGAGGTTATTAGAACCAATGGAATGTAAATAAGAAGAAAGAAAAGTGGATGAAAAAATTACCAACTGTGAGCAGGAATCGAACCTACGACCTTCGAATTACGCGTTCGATGCTCTAACCACTGAGCTATCACAGCGGCCCTCCCTCCATCCACTTTTTTGGGTTTATCTGTGAATTTAGAAGTAGGAGTGACAATCAGCGCCATCTATAAGCCAAATGGCGAGTGTGAAAAACACTCTTATGCGCATGTTTGGCGTCACGTAGCACGTGAACTTATTATGAGCGGGCAGCTGATTAATTGTCCCTCTTATACAACCTAAACACACCAAGTCTGCCAGTACGAGACCCTCGTTCAATGAAATAAGGGAAAGAAGTGTATACCTAAGGGCTCGTTTTTCCGTGTTTTTAACACAATATTAATGAGATATAACAGACATTAATGCCAAGGAATGTACAGGGGAGGTTATTAGAACCAATGGAATGTAAATAAGAAGAAAGAAAAGTGGATGAAAAAATTACCAACTGTGAGCAGGAATCGAACCTACGACCTTCGAATTACGCGTTCGATGCTCTAACCACTGAGCTATCACAGCGGCCCTCCCTCCATCCACTTTTTTGGGTTTATCTGTGAATTTAGAAGTAGGAGTGACAATCAGCGCCATCTATAAGCCAAATGGCGAGTGTGAAAACACTCTTATGCGCATGTTTGGCGTCACGTAGCACGTGAACTTATTACGAGCGCGGCAGCTGATTAATTGTCCTCTTATACAACCTAAACACACCAAGTCTGCCAGTACGAGACCCTCGGTTCAATGAAATAAGGGAAAGAAGTGTATACCTAAGGGCTCGTTTTTTCCGTGTTTTTAACACCATATAATGAGATATAACAGACATTAATGCAAGGAATGTACAGGGGAGGTTATTAGAACCAATGGAATGTAAATAAGAAGAAAGAAAAGTGATGAAAAAATTACCAACTGTGAGCAGGAATCGAACCTACGACCTTCGAATTACGCGTTCGATGCTCTAACCACTGAGCTATCACAGCGGCCCTCCCTCCATCCACTTTTTTGGGTTTATCTGTGAATTTAGAAGTAGGAGTGACAATCAGCGCCATCTATAAGCCAAATGGCGAGTGTGAAAACACTCTTATGCGCATGTTTGGCGTCACGTAGCACGTGAACTTATTATGAGCGGGCAGCTGATTAATTGTCCCTCTTATACAACCTAAACACACCAAGTCTGCCAGTACGAGACCCTCGTTCAATGAAATAAGGGAAAGAAGTGTATACCTAAGGGCTCGTTTTTCCGTGTTTTTTAACACAATATTAATGAGATATACAGACATTAATGCCAAGGAATGTACAGGGGAGGTTATTAGAACCAATGGAATGTAAATAAGAAGAAGAAAAGTGGATGAAAAAATTACCAACTGTGAGCAGGAATCGAACCTACGACCTTCGAATTACGCGTTCGATGCTCTAACCACTGAGCTATCACAGCGGCCCTCCCTCCATCCACTTTTTTGGGTTTATCTGTTGAATTTAGAAGTAGGAGTGACAATCAGCGCCATCTATAAGCCAAATGGCGAGTGTGAAAACACTCTTATGCGCATGTTTGGCGTCACGTAGCACGTGAACTTATTATGAGCGGGCAGCTGATTAATTGTCCCTCTTATACAACCTAAACACACCAAGTTCTGCCAGG